>JAGDYQ010000009.1:8761256-9197769 GCA_021962125.1 Bulinus truncatus | reverse complement strand
TTTTTTCGTAACGAAACTGAAACCCCTTACATTCGAGGAACAATTGTATGTAGATGACAGTAGCAACATTAATTTTTTTTTAAATTGAAAAAAGTTCCCCCACCTTTTAATTTTTTGTTTTCTCATATCGCGCAGTTTGACTATCGGTTTCAATTTCACACTGAATTTTTTATATGACTTTCTAGACTGCTTTTAAGCACATTCCAGTCATCTGTTTCTATTTGTTTATAAACAAGACATCTACCCTCATCTTCTAAACAGAATAGGGATCCAAGAATTCTATCTGTTGAAAAGCTAATCAATCTCACATGGATGCCGACAAACCGTCGAATTCTTGGAAACTTCACTTTTCTGTTCAATAGCCATAAACGGCGACTGGATCGAATCAAAATTATGATTACTGATATAGAATTGCTCTGGAGGGAAATTCTAGACTTTCCACTATTATCCAGCACACTAATCAGAATGAAACTCAATGGTCTAATTGATTTGTATGACAAAAACAAAAAGAAACCGTCTGATAACACTTTCTCAGTTATTTGATGTCACCAACGTTAATGGAGAATGGAAAAGCACAAAGGATAAAGAGCTCTTCCACAGGCAAGTTAACAGTGGAGGAAAGATTGGTTATTCAATGATCAAACAAGCCCCTTTGGAATCATTCCACCCAAGAAAACGAATCCGACTATCAAAACTCAATCTCAAGCCAGCACTTCTCAATCACAACCTACAAAAACACATACAACTGTCTCACAACCTACACAAACACATACAACTGTCTCAAAACCTACACAAAAACATACAACTGTCTCAAAATCTTGGATTCTGAAACATCAGCATATTCACCCAAGTCGCCAACTATTTCTTAAACGTCATCTTCTGAATGCAAACCGAAATACCAAAGAGCAAGTACTAGAACGGCGGGTTTACTAGTACTGAAAAACATTTCTACACATAAAGCACATGACGTGCTTGCAACCATTGCTAAACAGGGTCTTGATGTGCCGGTTACAAGTCAGGCGGGTGTCTGGAAACGAGTAATCTCTGAAGGACGGAAAATCAAAACTAAAATTGTTCAAAAACTTCAAAGCAAAGATCCCTATTATCTCTAGTTTGATGGTAAAAGAGTGCAAGGGAAGAGCATCAAGTATGTTTGCTGAAAAATATGACAACCGAAATCAAACTCTGTATTCTCAAATGTGAGAGTGGTTCTGCCGCGGCCATTCACAATGAACTACATCAGCTAACTGATGAATATGATGCTTGAGAAAATATTTGTATGTTAATTTGCAACACGACCGCAGAAATCTGACCATTTGCACGGGATTTTAAGCTCATACAGGATGATGTCTTGAGCAATGGCTTTCAGAAGCCACAATATATTGACTGTCAGCACCATGTACTCGGCCTTCTTCTGAAACATGTCATTAATTTTCTTATTCAAGAGTCAACGAGCAAACCAGAACTCAACTATTCCTTCATTGGCAAATTAACACAAAACTATGTCACTCTTCAAGCTGATTACCGCTTCTTGCGACAAAAGATGTTAGCACAGGCGAGAACCCACGTTGGCTTCACATCAGCTAGAATAAATTACCAAATTTACACCAGGCAAGATGGAACTCACGTGCAATATTTACTGTTATAGCATTATTTCTGATACCAGAGTGGCGAAGCATTCTCGCTTCTGCCTGCAACATCATCTGCTACGAATGGGCAAATGCTTGGTTCGATTCGCAACACTACAATGAAGCGTCCTTCAATGAACTGTTTACCTCACTCATCAGGATAAAATGCAAGAAGGCAATTAAGTGTTTAAAGACCCATTATCTGTCGAGAAGTCATTAATTGACATTCCCAGATCTAACCAAATTGCTGAACGTGCTGTGAAACTGATGGCGAAACTTCATGCGAAATCGAGAAAAATTGAATTTTTAAATCTGAAGTTCATAGGACAAAATATGTTTTGAACATTTCTTGTACATTCTGTACATATTAATAACTGTTCTATATCTTATTTGTTTATAAAAGTTGATTAGTTATCATTATTACTCTTTTGAATTAACATGTCCTTCTTTGAAAAAAAAAATATTTTTTCACTTTTTTTTCCCCAAAAAATGAGGAGGTGGGGGAACTTATTTAAAAAAAAAATTTTAATACAATTCATATTCTTAAATTACACATAAAGTTTCCTCGATTGCAAGTGGTTTCATAAATTTTTTTTTGTTATCACCCTAGTGTACATCTCTAGCTGTAATTTGCGTCACAGGTCTCTAGCTGTAATGTATGTCACATATATCTAGCTGTATTTTATGTCAAAGATATCTGGCTGTAATGTATGTCACAGATATCTAGCTGTAATTTATGTCACAGATATCTGGCTGTCGTGTATGTCACAGATATCTATCTGTAATTTATGTCACAGATATCTGGCTGTAATGTATGTCACATATATCTGGCTGTAATTTATGTCACAGATATCTGGCTGTAATTTATGTCACAGATATCTAGCTGTAATTTATGTCACAGATATCTGGCTGTAATTTATGTCACAGATATCTAGCTGTAATTTATGTCACATATTGGTTGTTGTTGTTGTGTTTTCATTTGTTTTATATTGTATTTCTATCACAGCTTGATTGAAACGTAATACAGTGGCATCTCTAACAAATGTTATCAGTTACTTCAAGGTAAACAAATGTCATCAACATTGACAAACAGCTCAACATCCGATACATTATAATTTACATCTCCCCGAGGACTATGGAGTTCTGTTACAAAGATTGTTCAAAGAATTGTTTACAACATGAAATTATATTGTAATTTGAATATTTATGTATCGGTGATATTTGTGTGTGTATAAATATACATATATACATCAGATATTGTTTATGTGTGTATTCCAACGTACGAATATCCCCCCTCCGGTTTGTCTTAAGGTGTAAGGGGAGGGGGGAGGGGGAACAAAAGATTTGCAGACACTGAACTAGACAATTACTAAACTGATTTTAGTGTTGTTTACTGAAATATTTACTTACAATCTCTGGCTCCAAGGGTGAGTGGTGCAAGGCACCAGCAGTTCTGTCCCACTCGCCGTGCATGTCATACGCCATGAGGGTGGCGAAGTCTAATACTCTGTTGGAGAACACACAGGTATGAATGACATAAGTGACATACAGATATGAATGACATAGGAGACATACAGATATGAATGACATAAGAGACATACAGGTATGAATGACATAGGAGACATGCAGATATGAATGACATCAGAGACATACAGTTATGAATATCATAAGTGACATACAGGTATGAATGACATAAGAGACATACAGATATGAATGACATAAGAGACATACAGCTATGAAGGACATAAGAGACATACAGGTATGAATTACATCTGACAATACATATGCACACATGTATTAATAACATAAAAGGAAACAAATGTATTAATGACATGGGAGGACACACAAAGGGCTGTTGGCAGAAATATTTGTACATGTATTATTTTTTTTAATTTTCTTATTTCTGCGACTTAAAGAGTCAATGTTATCTTAGACACGTATTTAACTAGAACCTATTCCAGACCATCTAGCTTTAATACAACATATATAATAACCTATATTGTTTGATATCTCTAGATAATATTTTTTTTATTCGCAAGTTGTAACTTTTTTTTTAATTTCATTTCTAACAAAAAAAAAAGGTCACCCATATTAAATGCACTTTAATATTTCATACTTAGCTTACTTTTTGTTAGTACTTTAGGGATAAATTTTAGAAAAATTCAATAATAGTTCAAATTTGTTGTACTTGTAAAATGTTGACTTATAATTATAACTTGTCTGATATCAAGAATAACTTGGATTCCATAAGTGTCTGGTGTTATAAAACGTCTACTAACAGATTCCCTCAACTTACTTGCCAATCTCGTCTATCTGATAGTACGTCCTGGCTTCAGTCAGGTCAGACTCCAGAGATGCAGACAGAGATAGTCTGTTACGTCCAGATGTTAGAGCTTCCTGCTCAAATCCCCGCTGTAAAATCTGGTGAATCAGCAACAGGAAATGTTGGGTTACGTCACACGCGGGATTGATATCAAAGTGTTCAGAATAAAGTCTCAATTTAAATGTCGGCATGACCTAACTACAAACATGCAAGGTAACGCTTCGAAATATTTTAATGCTACATAGATTTGTTCATTGTTGGCTGCAGTCATTGTGGTTTGTCAATCATTCGAAATCTTAAATGTAAATATATATATATATATATATATATATATATATATATTAGGGTGGTCCAAAATAAAGAGGAAAAAACTTTTTTTTTATTTTCTTTGATTTAAACCCCACACTTGATTACCACAAAAAAGTACTCAGAAATATAAAATTTCATAATTTTCAGATGCAATTTAGAGGTTGCACAAGCTCTCTGAAAATTTAGGTATGTTCTCCATTTCCCACATTTTATCCCGACTATTGATGAACCTGAATAAAGAGTCTGTTTTGTTTCTTTGATGTTTATAATGTGTAACTGTTAAATATGTATGTTGGTTGCAAATGTTGCAATTATTGCACTCAATGTCTATTTGCACTTATTGACATTAATATTAATAATGAACGGAAAGCTTAGAGAAAAGATAGATCAGAGAGGTTATTGCAAAAAGTAAAAAATGACCAGGAAACTCTAAAAGTTCTTAAATGTCCAGCAATTTTCTTCTGACAGCAGTTTTGATAAAAGGGTCAAAGTACTGTACAGCGTGTGAGAGCTGAGATTAGGAAAAAAACAGCACATGAAGTTAAAGAATTGTTGGATCCACAAATACCATTAACTGTACATTGGGATGGAAAATTGCTTCCAGATCTCACAGCCAGGGAGAATGTTGAGAGATTGCCAGTGATTGTAAAAGGACTGCAAATAGATTGCTTGCTAGGTGTACCAAAATTGAATTTAGGGACAGGTGACAGTCAAGCTCAAGCTGTAGTTGAATATCTGAAGGACTGGGAAATTTGTGAAAAAGTAGTAGTAAGTTTTGACACAACAGTAAGTAACACTGGTGATTCCAAAGGGGCGTGTGTTTTTATTGAAAAGCTGCTTGAAAAAAGGTCTTATTCGTCTTGCTTGACGCCACCATATGATGGAAATTGTTCTGGAAAAAGTGTTCACCACATTGAAGATAAGTGGGCCCTCATCTGGAACTTATATTTCACTTTTCAAACGATTTAAAGAGCAGTGGCATGTTATGGAGAAGGGATCATATGATACTGCAGATGGGATGACGGAAGTAGACCTTTTCAAATAGAGCACATTGCAGTTTGCAAATGACAATCTTCAAATTCGTCACCCACGAGATGATTACAGAGAATTTTTGGAACTGGCTGTCATATTTCTTGGAGGAACACCACCACGTGGGATTCATTTCCATGCTCCAAGAGCTGTACACAGAGCACGTTGGATGGCAAGAATAATTTATTGCTACAAGATGTAGATGTTTATGAAGCAGTTTAAGCTGACGCTTTCTGAAGAACAAGGACTTATTCAGTTCTTCTGTTTTGTTTCCAGTACTTATATGAAACTGTGGTTTCAAGCCCCACAGCCAGCAAGGGCGCCATCAAATGACCTACAATTTCTGAAGGATTTAGAAAAAATATAACTCCATTAATTCAGTTATTGGAAAAGCAGCAAAAAAAAAGCTTTCAGTCGACATTTATGGTATCTAAGTGAAATTACAGTGCGCCTCGCTTTTTTTGATGAAAATATTGATCCCAAGCAAAAGGTTCAGATGCTTAAAAATATGCAAGAAAAACCCGGATCTACAAATCGAGCCTAACGTCTTGATTCCAATGGATTCTATGCAGACCAGCCCATCAGCTTATTTGTTACAAACAATACAAAGGCATTTTTCACCATTCTTGGTTTGCCACATTCACTCCTGGAGATGTCCCCTGAAACATGAAGCAGCAACAATGAATACAAACATGCAGAAAAAGTGTAACCAATTTGAAAGTTGTTAATGACACAGCCGAAAGAGGAGTGAAACTGATTCAGGATTTCAATGAAGTTTTATGCAGAAAAGAAGACCAGAAGCAATTATTACTTCAGGTGGTGCAAGAACACCGACGATTATATCCGGTTGCAAAGAAGACCACAGTGGTTACTGGAATACCAAAAAGCAGTCAGTGAATATGACGTTCATAGATAGTAAACACTTTGCTTTGTTGCATTCTATCATTTTATTTGTTTTGAGGTTGTTATTTCATGTTTAACACTAAACAATTAACATAAACCATTAAATTACTATTTAGTACCAAATCAATGTTTTCATTGCCTTTGTGCAACCCCTAAATATTTCACGATTGTATTCATTTTTTCAGAAAATACTTTTTTTCTGGCAGAACACAATGCAGGCCTTAAATTTAGAAAAATCGAAAAAAAATAATTTTGGACCACCCTAATATATATATATATATATATATATATATATATATATATATATATATATATATCTATATATATATATATATACTTGGAATGAAAGTATGCTGAAGAAACGTTTCTACTGAATGTCAAGACCTTCATGAAAATAGATATGATATGAATTGATCTGGAAGATATAAGAATGGCCCATACAGAGAAAGATTAGCCGCCCGTGTACGAATTGGTGCAGGTCCAGCAAACGAGAAATGAAGTAATGCAACCTGACTAGGAGGGTCTGGGAATGGCAGATATTGCATTTATGTCGAAAGTACTGCATTTATATCGGCAGGTATTGCATTTATCTTGGCAGGTATTGCATTTATCTTGGCAGGTGTTGCATTTATATTGGCAGGTACTGCATTTATATTGGCAGGTGTTGCATTTATCTTGGCAGGTATTGCATTTATATTGGCAGGAATTGTATTTATATTGGCAGGTGTTGCATTTATATTGGCAGGTATTGCATTTATTTTGGCAGGTATTGCATTTACCTTGGCAGGTATTGCATTTATCTTGGCAGGTATTGCATTTATGTCGAAAAGTACTGCATTTATATTGGCTGGCAGGTATTGCATTTATATTGGCAGGTACTGCATTTATATTGGCAGGTGTTGTATTTATATTGGCAGGTATTGCATTTATATTGGCAGGAATTGCATTTATCTTGGCAGGTATTGCCTTTATCTTGGCAGGTATTGCATTTATATTGGCAGGTACTCCATTTATTTTGGCAGGTATTGCATTTATATTCGCAGGTATTGCATTTATCTTGGCAGGTATTGCATTAATCTTGGCATGTATTGCATTTATCTTGGCAGGTATTGTCATTATTATGTGGGTGTTGCATTAATCCTGGCAGGTATTGCATGTATATTGGAAGGTATTGTTATTATATTGGAAGGTATTGTCATTATATTGGAAGGTATTGCATTTATCTTGGAAGGTATTGTCATTATATTTGAAGGTATTATCATTAAGTTGGAAGGTATTGCAATATGTTGGAAGATTTTGCAGGTTTGGCAGGTTTTGTATTAAATTTGAAGGAATTGCATTCATGTTGGCAGGTATTGTAAAGTATTGTATTTATAGTGGAAGGTATTGTAAAGTATTGTATTTATAGTGGAAGGTATTGTAAAGTATTGTATTTATAGTGGAAGGTATTGTAAAGTATTGTATTTATAGTGGAAGGTATTGTAAAGTATTGTATTTATAGTGGAAGGTATTGTAAAGTATTGTATTTATAGTGGAAGGTATTGTAAAGTATTGTATTTATAGTGGAAGGTATTGTAAAGTATTGTATTTATAGTGGAAGGTATTGTAAAGTATTGTATTTATAGTGGAAGGTATTGCCACTCACGTTTCACGTGTTTCACATTTCAAATTGCATAAATAGAATTTAAAATAAATGTATTGCGTAATGTACTGAAGTCGAAAAAGAAATGGTTGGTACAAAGCAAAATAAAAATCTAATTCTCCTGTTATCTCACAGTCGTATATTTGAAACTCTCTTATATAGTTACTCTTAATTAACCAACCCCGAACCCACACACACACATACATACATGCATACATGCTGCAGTGAATGTCTATAATTAGAAAAATCGTCCTGTGTAAAAATGAAATCTGCTTCTGACGTCTGCCATTTAAAATTGATACCACTATTTTGAGTGTCTCGTGTCGTGGACGCATAGCGTGACACAGAACAATAGATGGGAAGCAGACGAATTGGGATGGGATTATCTGATTGGCCAAAACTTTTATTAGTCGCCTGTCTGGACGCTGGAGATTAAAGAAGCATCAAGTGTTTTATCAACTGTCTAGCGATAACAGGTGAAATCAACGTTCTACCCATTTTGTGGTCTTTTACATTTTTTTTTATTTAAAATCGAATCTCAACGCTGAAGGGTCAATCAATTCCTTAATTATATCTGGGTTTTTTTTGTCATTTTCTATGTAGGCCACGTGACGTAGGTCTACTTGTTGGTCCTAGTTTTTTTTTTATTTTTAACCAGCACCACTGGGTCAACCGAAAAACTAAATGACGGATACCACACTGGCCTATATCGGGTACATTTCATCTCAATGGCGGATACCACACTGGCCTATATCGGGTACATTTCATCTCAATGGCGGATACCACACTGGCCTATATCGGGTACATTTCATCTCAATGGCGGATACCACACTGGCCTATATCGGGTACATTTCATCTCAATGACGGATACCACACTGGCCTATATAGGGTACATTTCATCTTAATGACGGATACCACACTGGCCTATATAGGGTACATTTCATCTCAATGACGGATACCACACTGGCCTATATCGGGTACATTTCATCTCAATGGCGGATACCACACTGGCCTATATCGGGTACATTTCATCTCAATGGCGGATACCACACTGGCCTATATCGGGTACATTTCATCTCAATGGCGGATACCAAACTGGCCTATATCGGGTACATTTCATCTCAATGACGGATACCACACTGGCCTATATTGGGTACATTTCATCTCAATGACGGATACCACACTGGCCTATATTGGGTACATTTCATCTCAATGACGGATACCACACTGGCCTATATAGGGTACATTTCATCTCAATGGCGGATACCACACTGGCCTATATCGGGTACATTTCATCTCAATGACGGATACCACACTGGCCTATATCGGGTACATTTTATAGCAACCAATTTATGTCTTAATGTTTTATTGTTTACTATGGCATAGTAACAGGCTGGGAGAGTAAGGTGCATGCTATATAGTAAGTTGGTTTAGCAAGTGTTTAGTTTGCCAATGAAGTGATGGCATTGTTAAAATTATATTCTAAGTACAGGTATCTGATTTCTCTGACATACGGTGTGACCGGGCGACCCGGTTAGCCCGGGACACGACAATTTATGGTATCACCCGTCCCATTATCCTCAAAAGATCAAGCAATGCTCGTCTGGTGGTGGCCATCAGAAATTCCCGGCCTGTGGTGGTCATCAGAAATTCCCGGCCTCTGGTGGTCATCAGAAATTCCCGGCCTGTGGGGACATCAGAAATTCCCGGCCTGTGGGGGTCGTCAGGAATTCCCGGCCTCTGGTGATCATCAGAAATTCCCAGTCTGTGGGGGTCATCAGGAATTCCCGACCTGTTATGGTCATCAGAAATTCCCGGCCTGTGGTGGTCATCAGAAATTCCCGGCCTGTGGTGTTCATTTGAAATTCCCGGCCTGTGATGGTCATCTTACTAATTTGTGTACTGATACTGTTAGTAGTTATACTAAAGGAAATAAAAGATAATGTCTTGGTTTTGTGAGGGGGGTGTGTGAATTAATTATCGACGTTTCAGGGAAATCAGTCAAACGAATTATGCCAAGAGATGCTAAGTGGGTCGGATGGGAAGTCACCCTGTTCTGTCACTTGATTTTTTGTCCGTGTTTCACTAATAAGCTCCCTTCGTTGACATGATTGTCGTGAGCAGATTTAGTTTGTTTTGATTGAAGGGTCTTAAAGTGCAATCAGAATAACGTGCTGCGATTGCCAACATTTGTCCAGACCTACATTCACACATTCAGAGATATGTACATCTATTGGATGTTATAAGATATTTAAATACTGTGAACTCCAATCAACAATACGAAACTAATGCAGTGTTAGACATTGTGTTTTACACCTTGTGTTTTATACATTGTATTATATACATTGTGTTGTATACATTCTGTTTGTTTTATACACTCGGGAGGGGTATAAGCCAAATAAAACTTTTTCTGTCAATGGGGCATCACACAAAAAGGGCTTCTCGCGGACAATGCACTGTTGCCAAGAACTTAATGTCAAAGTACTGTTACTATATACTAATGGTTTGCCAAGTACTTAATGTTAAAGTGCTGTTGTTATATAATAATGGTTTGCCAAGTACTTAATGTCAAAGTACTGTTGTTACATAATAATGGTTTGTCAAGTACTAAATGTCAACAAATAACTGCGATCACAGAACAGACAAATGTATCACTATCAAACCACACACTACTTAAGACCCGCCTTGAATAAAATTGTAATCAATTTAAGATTTTCAGAAAATACAGTCAAACGTTGGATCTCGATGTCTTCTTGTGTTTCGGTTTTCGTTGATTGTCATCGTTTTCGATTATAATATGAATAAACTAGTTTAGTAACTATATGTTGGGAAACTATATGTTAGGAAACTATATGTTTGGAAACTAAATGTTCGGAAACTATATGTTTGGAAACTATATGTTGGGAAACTATATTTGGAAAATATATGTTGGGAAACTATATGCTAGGAAACTATATGTTTGGAAACTAAATGGTCGGAAACTATATGTTTGGAAACTATATGTTGGGAAACTATATTTTGGAAACTACATGTTGGGGAACAATGTGTTTGGGAACTATATGTTGGGAAACTATATGTTTGTAAACTATGTGTTGGGGAACTATATGTTTGTAAACTATATGTTGGGGAGCTATATGTTTGTAAACTATATGTTGGGGAACTATATGTTTGGAAACTATATGTTGGGGAACTATATGTTGGGGAACTATATGTTTGGAAACTATATGTTGGGGAGCTATATGTTTGGAAACTATATGTTGGGGAACTATATGTTTGGAAACTATATGTTGGGGAGCTATATGTTTGGAAACTATATGTTTGGAAACTATATGTTGGGAAACTATATGTTGGGGACCTATATGTTTGGAAACTATATGTTGGGGAACTATATGTTTGGAAACTATATGTTGGGAAGCTATATGTTTGGAAACTATATGTTTGGAAACTATATTTTGGGAAACTATATGTTTGAAAACTATATGTTTGGGAAGTATGTGTTTGGAAACTATATGTTGGGGACCTATATGTTTGGAAACTATATGTTGGGAAACTATATGTTTGGAAACTATATGTTGGGAAACTATATGTTGGGAAACTATATGTTGGGAAACTATATGTTTGGAAACTATATGTTGGGAAACTATATGTTGGGAAACTATATGTTGGGAAACTATATGTTGGGAAACTATATGTTGGGAAACTATAAAGACCCTTCACCGCCCCCCAAATTTCTATTTTTCTGTGTCTAGGTCTGGGACCCTCAAATTTAATCTATGCCTAGCATCCCATAATTTTTTCCAGTCAACGACAAAAGCCCACCCCCACCCTTCCCCCATCCCAATAAGATATTGCTATGAAATACAAAATCAGCCAGATACTGTTGACTATACTACGAATACATACACACACACGCACACACGCACACACACATACATTCTAACTTTCACTGAAGTCTCCAGTTTAAAAAAAAAATAGTCTCTAAGTCTCGTCCAGTCATGTGAGCTGACAACGTCATCTTACTTGTAAAAAGTTGGTGAAACGCAGCCTGTCCCCGGGCTCACTTCCCCTCTCCCTGGACGTCGGGTACTGCCAGTCGATGTTGACACCGTCCAGGTTGTTCCTCCTCAAGTATGCAATCAAGTTGTCACTGAACTGGGTCATGGAGGTCTCGCTGGACACTAGCCGGCTGAACTTCTCACCGCCCGCGGCCCACCCGCCGACAGCCAGCAGAATCTGTAGGGAGGGTCGGTCTCTCTTCAGTCTGTTCAGTCTGCCGTACCTGAAATATAAGGGGCAAATGTATGAATAGCTTAAACATCACATGTATGTAAAACATAAACTAATGACATCATTTCTATAATTAGCCAGTCGCTCTTCAGTCTGTCCAGACAGTCTGCCTTCTTGAAATGTAATGAAACACAGTGTACAGCAAGTAATCTACACGTTAATCATCTCACGGTGTCTTATTACGTCATTATGTATGAAAAACAAAACTGAAGACAGATTTCATTTTAATTGAGATTTTCTCTCAACCGAAGTCGAGGAAAATAAAGTTGTCAAATGTGAAGACCAAAAATCCTTCTAGTTTTCCAAAAGCTTGAGTCTTGGTTGTGCAACTGTTAAATATGTTATGTGCATTACTGGTATACCAAGCTATTAGACATTATTATGACATCAGTCTTGGTACACTAAGCTGTTAGACATTATTATGACATAAGTCTTGGTACACTAAGCTGTTAGACATTATTATGACATCAGACTTGGTACACTAAGCTATTAAACATTATTATGACATCATTCTTGGTACACTAAGCTATTAAACATTATTATGACATCATTCTTGGTACACTAAGCTATTAAACATTATTATGACATCATTCTTGGTACACTAAGCTATTAAACATTATTATGACATCATTCTTGGTACACTAAGCTATTAAACATTATTATGACATCAGTCTTGGTACACTAAGCTATTAAACATTATAATGACATCATTCTTGGCAGGGGCGTCACTAGGGGGGTGCGGGGGGTGCGGACCGCACCGGGTGACACCCTCACAAGGGGTGACACCAATATGCAAAATATCTAGTTTTAGGCCTATATTCTTATTTTGTAATTTAAAATAATTCAAAGCCGTATTTAATTTTTAAAAATAAATAAAAATATCTCCTATTATTAACAGCAAATGACTTTATAAGGCTTCGAAAAAAATTAATGCCAAATATAAAAATATCTTCAATTATTAACAGACACTGCGTACTTTTTATTTTTTAATTATTTAAATGAAATTATTGGTATACTTGCACTGACCTATAGATATCAATTATTTATTCTTCTATTATTGTTGTAAATTTATTTATAAATTTTGGTAAGAATGCTGTATGTCTATGGGGTGTCATGAGAGGTGGCCCGTAGCCAGGAATATTGGATTGGGGGGGGGGGGCGAACACATTTGGGGGGGGGGGGCGAAGAAATTTTTTTCGGGGGGGGGGGGTGCCGTAGAAATGATCCTGGGGCACAGGGGCGGATCTAGACAACTTTGACGGGGGGGGGGGCAAAACTGTTTTCATTGTTAAAAATTGGTCTTAGAACAAAAAATATTTCGATAATTTAATGATGTATTACCTGAACTTGCGATAACGGTGGGTGGGGGGCATGCCCCCCGGCCCCTCCACTAAATCCGCCCCTGGTGGGGTAGAAGAAATGATCGGGGGGGCGAAAATGGAGGGGCGAAGCGCCGAAAGCTTGCGAACGGAGAGGAGGGGTTTGGGGAGGGGATCTCAGTGAGTCCCCTCCACAAGAAATTTATTTTTTGCAGCTCCTAATCTGGAATGGTGCATTTTAGTACCGATTGTTTAGCTATTAATTAGACATATATAATTTTAACTACGTTTCAATAATGCATGGCATGTTGCAGTTTTGTTAAAAATAATTTAAATAGTAACGAGTTTAAATGATAAAAATTTATTGAGGCTGAGCAATTTCTGATTCCTGTTATAAATATATTGACCATTTGTTCTGCTACACAATTGTTACATAATAGATACCTGATTTATATTATTATACTGTTTGTTTAACGTACAACCCGGGAAGAACGACAAAGATGCTCGAATATAGCTTAGCTATTTGTGTGACATTTCTTATAAAATATTGAAAACAAAGAACAGATCTATCAACAACAACAGTCGCAATTATTCAATTTAAAATAAAATTAATTCTGCTAAAAAGTAAATTTGCAAATTAAATAACATCATTCAGAAATCACGGAGTTTGTACTTTATTATTTTATTATACATATGTATAAAAATGAAGTCAGAAATCAATGTTATTTTATTAACTTATTTAAGTTGCTAGTTGTCCTCAGAAGATATCAATATATAAAACTATTACAAGGTTGCGAACAGGCCCATCGACAGAAATTTCGGGCCCCTGGGCAGAGGTGACACGGGCCCCGTGCTGATATTAATATTTTAAAAAGTTGATTGGCCAGCTCAGTTCGGGTCCCTAAAACTCGCCGGGCCCCTGGGCATTGCCCCCATACCCCTCCCCCCCCACTCGTCAGCACTGTTTGTAACTTATATTATAATACGTTTCAAATTTGCAAACGTCGTGGTTTAGCACTGAATTTACCTAAAAATGCTTCAGCATTCAGATTGTCTGTTAAATATTTTTCAAATGCAAGCAGGAAAAAATTGCTTAGACGCTTTTGTAACATTGATCTGCGATATGGGGTGAGCATTCGTGTGAGGATTGAGAAACTGTTCTCACACACGGCTGTTGAAGCCCCAAATGCCAATGCTGCCAAAAATACCCAGAAGTGAATTTCAATAAGATTCAATCTTTTATGCCCAAAAATTAGATAACCTATATATGTAAGTAAAATAGCCTGAATGATTGCCAAAATATAAACTTTTAAGTTTTTATTATTATTGATTTATTGAACAAAACGATTGATGTTTTATAGCCGTTGTTATTAAAATTTTGTCAAAAAGCTCAAATCATGCACGGGGGGGGGGGCTCAGGTTATGAACGGGGGGGGGCTCAGGTCATGAACGGGGGGGCTCAGCCCCCCCCCTAGCCCTCCTCTGGCTACGGGCCTGCATGAGAGGGGTGACACCATGAGTTACCGCACCAGGTGACACCAACCCTAGTGACGCCACTGATTCTTGGTACACTAAGCTATTAAACATTATTATGACATCATTCTTGGTACACTAAGCTATTAAACATTATTATGACATCATTCTTGGTACACTAAGCTATTAAACATTATTATGACATCAGTCTTTGTACACTAAGCTATTAAACATTATTATGACATCAGTCTTGGTACACTAAGCTATTAAACATTATTATGACATCAGTCTTAGTACACTAAGCTATTAAACATTATTATGACATCAGTCTTAGTACACTAAGCTATTAAACATTATTATGACATCAGTCTTGGTACACTAAGCTATTAAACATTATTATGACATCAGTCTTGGTTTGTCTATTTGTCTGTTTGTTTCGTTAAAGGAGTGGTGGTGAACTAGTTACTTTAAAAAAAACTTAAACTTCCACAAACATTTCAACAATTACAAGGTAGTGAAAAAATGATGACGCGATTTTCAGGAGCTCATAAAGTGATGACGCGATTTGGTTGGCACCACCCATCACTGGCCCGGAAGCCTGTTGAACTGTACAAATATGTATTATTAAGCCTGTTGGATAAGTGATGGAACTCTGTGTTGAGTCGATTCATCGTCTGTCAATATTCAGCATCCATTGTTAATTGTGATAATCTAACCCGTCGAACGATTGGGCCCCATTTACATTAAGGTTGGCACCATTTACATTGTCTTACGTTGGCCACATTTACATCGTCTTAGGTTGGCCATATTTATATCGTCTTAGGATTGCCACATTTACATCGTCTTAGGTTGGCCCCATTTACATCGTCTTAGGTTGGCCACATTTACATCGTCTTAGGTTGGCCACATTTACATCGTCTTAGGTTGGCCACATTTACATTGTCTTAGGTTGGCCACATTTACATTGTCTTAGGTTGGCCACATTTACATTGTCTTAGGTTGGCCTTAAGTTAAAAAAATAAACAACAAATTGTTTGCTGTTTACTAAATGTCTATTGATAAACAACGTAAGTTAAAATATTCCAATTTGGTGAGATAAGTGTGACTGTAATGTTGTGAACCTGATTGTTGTTTGCGAAGGCTACGGGTTTAACCTTCTCACATTCCCGTTATATGTCCTTTTTGGGGTAGGTGTGTAACAGACACGACCAAAGCATTGACCGTTACTAATCGATTACAGTGACCTTACAGGTAGTCCCAATACTAGATCTACAGACAACAGGTCATTACAGTGACATTACAGGTAGTCCCAATACTAGATCTACAGACAACAGGTCATTACAGTGACATTACAGGTAGTCCCAATACTAGATCTACAGACAACAGGTCATTACAGTGACATTACAGGTAGTCCCAATACTAGATCTACAGACAGGGGCGCCGAGAGCCAACAAGGGCCCCAGGGCAGAACATCATTGCGGGCCCCTTAATAAACAATGAGTATTGAAAAAATTGACATGGTCGGGGCGGCCGGGCCCCTTTACAGATGCGGGCCCCCTGGCAATGACCCCCCTGCCCCCCTCTCGGCGTGCCTGTCTACAGACAACAGGTCATTACAGTGACATTACAGGTAGTCCCAATACTAGATCGACAGACAACAGGTCATTACAGTTACATTACAGGTAGTCTTATTACTTGAGCGGTATACAGCACCTCATTATCAGCCCAAACTGCACAATACAATTGAAATATATCACAGTTTCTACTGCCATTGTAAACCAAAATGTAAATAAAAATAATGTGTTGATAAAAACACGGCTTATGGCGAGTCACTCTTAATGAAGTAATGATTGCATCCCCTGAGGTAGGTTAGACAACTCTAACATAGTTCTTGGACTACTCGTACTCACACGGGATTCAATAATTGAACAATGACGTTTGTTCTTTTTTTTTTCTTTTTTTTTCCTACCACTCGCTGTTTGTCCTCGCCATTGTGTCAGTCGCCAAATTGCCAGATTTCTATCTCTTTTAAACAATTCGACTCTAATAATCATTTTAAAAACATGTAAAAAAAAAATTGTTTTGACAATTTAGACAGAAAAGAGAGGCGGGAAGGAAGGGATGGCTGTGAATATTTATTGTCTTCTTAAAACGTTCTGAATGAATCCCGGAATCGACCTCACGTTGCTGTGGTAAAGGCCTTGACATTAGTTACACAATATCTGGCTGGAATGTCATGAATCGTCAACTGTTTGTTGTGTTAAAAGTCTTTAATATATCTGGGTTATTAGGCTGGGTGTTTGTGTACCGAGTGGATTTTATTTCATTTCCGGTTCACAACGCAACGGTTCTCAAAGTATGATATGAGGCGACATGCTGCTTATCTAAAGCCCCCGTTATTAAGCTAACCCCTTCCACCCCCCACACACACTGTTAATGAGACTCCCGCCATCCCCCTTTAGGGACTTTGACTTTGCCGTTACCTAACATACATAATGAGTCTTAACATTTGAAGGACTCAGAGCGTCCCCTGGCGTCAACGTTATTTTTTAGCCCCCCCCCCCCCTCCTTTCCAAGATTTGCATATTTCGGCCTTGACGGTATTTTTGTTTTTCTGTGGCCACTCAACTTTACTTTGTTTGGGGCGGGGGGGGGGACACTATTGAATCTTTGCCAAGCGTTCCAAAAATCGTACGGACGGATTTGCTTCTCATTACTTTATGTTATCACGTTGAGTGGTTGGCTGGCGTTACACTGCAGAATACAAGTCTATAGCGACTGTACGTATGTGACTGGACTAGTCCACCAGGTCATTGTGAGGGCTAGTTCTCACAGAACAATAGTGTTTTCTATAGTCACATGTGGTGATCTGACCCGGGGGATCCAATAGCCAAATAAGGTGATCTGAGCCGGAGAGTCCAAAGAGCCACATATGGTGATCTGAGCCGGAAAGTCCAAAGAGCCACATGTGGTGATCTGAGCCTGGGAGTCCAAGAGCCACATGTGGTGATCTGAGCCGGAGAATCCAAGAGCCACATGTGGTGATCTGAGCCGGAGAATCCAAGAGCCAAATATGGTGACTGGTGCCGGAGAGTCCAAGAGCCACGTTTTGTTGTTTTTGTTGTTGTTGTTTTATTGTTGTTGCACGCAAGATGTTTGTTGAAGGAACAGATAGAAAGAGAAAATAAAATCGAATATCTTAAAAGTCAAAGCCCACGATAGAGCAGGGGTGGGTAAACTTTGTGAGTCACAAGCTACATTGGGCTTGTAAACTTGACCGGCAGATGGATGGAGTGTTAACATAAGTTAATTGTAAACATAAAACTCTTGAGCTGTGTCACTTTTAAAAAAGTGGAGGTGGGTGGGGGGGGGGGTCGGAGGATTTGGCCCGGGGGAGGGGGGGGCAGTACTTTGCCCATGGCTGCGATAGAGTAAATGCGGCCCTAGCAGTAAGTGGGGCATTGGGAAATCGTTTTGTGTTGGGGCTTTGGGCGAGCATCTGAGCAAAACATGTAGTTGTGTTACAGTGAGATTAGCAAAAACAAAAACGGTCGCCCCAATAGCCACGCCCCCTTTAGTGTAGATCGGATTGAGTCTGCTGTAAAATGCAAACATATCATTATCTATTGGGCACCGCATAAATGTTATCAAAACTGGACTTGATTATTAAATTATGTTTATTACAACAGGACTTGATTATTAAATTATGTTTATTACAACAGGACTTGATTATTTGATTGTGTTGAATACAACAGGACTTGATTTTTAAATTGTGTTTATGGCAACAGGATTATTGGTTTTTTGTTATTATTAATGATAGATATATACAACTTATCTGAATGTAATTCCTTTAAAAAAAAAAATAACAATTTAATGGGTGGATCTAATGACAGTGTTAAACAATGTAAACTAACTTACATATACCAAACGATAATTTAATTAAAAAAAATTACTTAATGTGGAACGCCACGCCTATATCATTAGTCAAAGTCTTTGAGTCTAAGTAAGTCACATTATCTTGACCACGTCGATAATCTCCGCTAGTCAGTGAAGAAGTCATGTCCAGATTATTCCTCGTTCCCCCAGACTACCACCTCAATCAGTATGAACTGCAGACGAGATTCAGCCGGCGTTGTTTACGTTGTCTGGAATGTTCGATTGTATCTTGACATAAAGTACCTGACATAAAGTGCTTGACATTCTTCTCAATCCACTGACATTTCTTGCCATGTCATTTATAATGTTCACTTGATGCAATCATTCGTTGACGTCTTCATCATCTATGTCTACTCAATCGTGAATTCGTTCAATGGAGTGTGAAAGCAAAATACGTTTATAGTTGGTGGGTTACTTGACGTTTATAGTTGGTGGGTTACTTGCCGTTTATAGTTGGTGGGTTACTAGCCGTTTATAGTTTGCGGGTTACTTGCCGTTTATAGTTGGTGGGTTAGTTGAAAGTTGTTGTTTTCTTTATCGCAACTTAAACCAGAACAAAGTCTTGATTGTTCTATACACTTGAGCTTTATGTTCTTCAATGTCAAACGTTCTCACTAAATTAAACTGTTTATTAGGCATGAAATTTAAGTCCACAAAAGAGCTATTCATAAGTTAGGCATGATGTTAAGTCCGAAAGGGAGTTAGTCATATGTTAGGCATGAAAAGTACACGAGAGCTAATCATATGTTAGGCATGAAAAGTCCACAAGAGAGCTAATCATATGTTAGGCAGAAAAGTCCAAAAGATAGCTAATCATGTCGTTGAAAGACATAATAATTATTGAGTTTTGCAGTGATGTGGGTTAGAGGATATGCAGTCCAATATATTTTAATGATTTAATTTTGTCATTAGGGAGCGACCGATAATCGGATCGGTATCAGGCCGATATTGGCACTATCCATTAATATCGGATCGGCCGATATTTGTAGGGAGCGACGGATAATCGAACCGATATTGGCACTATGGGTTAACTTTCGGACCGGCCGTTTTTTGGCTGCCGATACATTGTTTTTTTTTTTTTCACAAATCTAGTAACTCTAAACTGAGATAAAGTTTACTTACAGACTTCCAGTTAACTGTTCACCTGAGTGAAGTGATTTACTGATATAATTAAGTGTTCTTAATTTTTAAAACTTTTTTAAATATCTGCTTCAAGTAAATTCAGTAAAAATTACAAAGATTAACGAAAAAAATTATTTTAATTTCAGCACAACTTTCACAAGTTAGTGAAGTTACAATTAACAATTAATACATTTTTACTTTTTTAGTTTGACATTAATTATTTACAACTTTATCTTACTTTTCTGTTTGTGTACAAGTAAAAAGTAAAAACAACAAATTGTTTGTTATAAGTTTCATTTTAAACAATAAACATGCAGATTTCTGAGATTATGCTGGCATGGTTTGTTTCTGACTTCGGTCTTCCGGTCTTTCTTTTAAAATCTTTTGTTCTTCTAATCTTCTTCATCTGCAAGACACCCTTTCATTAATAGCAAAATATCGGTATCGGCAAAAATTCTGGGGGAAAATATCGGTATCGGACTATCGGTGAAAAGGCATATCGGTCGCTCCCTAGTTGTCATGTCAAAAGCTACTGTTGCCTAATGGCGCTTTAGCGTTGTTTAAAAAAAATGGACCGAAATTGTATAATTTTGATCAATTAGTGGAGGCCATGAAGTTATTCATTTATACAGAAGAAAAAAAAAACCTTGTCTATAAAGTCATTCAATTCAATGGTAGCCTATTACACAAATAATTACCAACTATGAATTATTATTATATTATCAGGTATACCAAGGCGGGAGACATTAAAATATCCGCAGGAAATCGTTGTAACGTGATAGAATGTTTCCCCGTCCTTGACCTAAATCGACTCTCCTGTTGATGTCTTGGCCGTTACAGTTTTTCCATCAATGACAGAGAAAATATTGCAGACACCCAACAATTATTTTGAAATTACAACCTTACATATTCAAGACATCTCATGTTGTCAATATTGTCGAGGAGGGGTAGGGGGGGGTTGGGCGTTTATTTACAGCAGTGGTTCCCAAACTGTGCTGTACAGGCATCCGTTACTAAACAAGAAAAACAAACACAAATAGTATTGATCCTAAGTGATATTAACTTGTAGAACAGTGAATAGGCCAAGGTAGAAAAAAGATGTTATCAAAGTACCAACATTAAATTTAATTCAAATAGAATATTTCAGCTCCTGTGAGAACCTCATGTTTTTTCGACATAGTACTTTTAATTTAATTTGTTTTTGTTGAGTTTTTTAATTTTAATTTTATTTTTTAGAGAACACGCAACTTTTTCTGGATGGCAAATATTTGGCACGCGTGCCGTGCAATAGTCATCCGTGGCAAAGGGTGAATAGCCTTCTGACATTATTATGAATCTGTAAGACAGTGTCATTTCATCTTACTGTCAGGTCGTGGGAATAGCCTTCTGACATTATTGTGAATCTGTATGACAGTATCATTTCATCTTACTGTCAGGTCGTGTAAATAGCCTACTGACATTATTGTGAGCATAGATATACAAGATGGCAGTGAGTCTCTATGACAGCATCAGTTCATCTGACTGTCAGGTCGTGCGAATAGCCTTTTGACGTCATTGCGATTACAATGTACACATATTGATAAATGGTATTGTAATAATTGTGTTTGTATGTGTCGCAAATAATTTGAAAGCAGCTTCAAATTAAATAGTACATAAAACCAGACACAAAAAAAATAATGATAAATATTTTATACGTTATAGTCTATCAAGGCCGTAGCCAGGATTTTTTTTTGGGTGGGGGGGGGGCTGTGCGGTTTGGGAGGGGCTGTGCGGAGAGTTATATATAAGAAAAAATTGGAACGCAATGATAAAGAAGTATATTTTATAATAAAATTTGATTTTTAGAATTAATTTGGGGGGCTGCAGCCCCCCCTAGCCCCGCCCCCCCCCGGCTACGGCCTTGTAGTCTATAGTATATTCAATTATTTGTATTGGGGTTGTTTTTTAAATCAGTATGGCGCTAAATATTTATCCTTGAACTTTCGTTGAAGTGATTTGAAAAAGAATCGTATTGTTTGCTAATCTTTATTTGTTCCTTCTAAGATATTAATGAAATAGATATATTTAATAGACTGAAACATATCTTTGTAAAGAGATGTATACCATGCCCCAGGCACTTCTACATTTAAAATGTTTTTTAGTTCCTTAAACATATACGTTGAGTACTGAGAAAAATTCAATCAATATATCAGTAATCTTGTTCTATGAAACAAAATATTCTGTCAATATATCAGTAATCTTGTTCTATGTAACAAAATATTCTGTCAATCTATATAAATAATAGTCGTGTGGGTTCAGCGTTAAGTCGAAAGTAAAAAATTAAAACAACAGTATTCCAGTTTAAAATCGTCAAGCGTGAATAGTAATGAAAATCATAAAAAAATCGGATCTGTCCGAAACCAAAAATAACCTAGCCTACTGATCAAACCTAAGGGAATATAACTCTATGCAAAGGTTTTGCTGGGTACAACTAGTATATCAGAAATCTTGTTCTATGAAACAAAATATTCTGTCAATATATCAGTAATCTTGTTCGATGAAACAAAATATTCTGCCAATATATCAGTAATCTTGTATGAAACAAAATATTCTGCCAATATATCAGTAATCTTGTATGAAACAAAATATTTTTGTCATATGGCTAGTTATGAAGATAAAATCTTAATGACTTTTTTTAATAACTGTGACTAGACGTCCCAGTATTCACCCATATCGGCGTACTCAAAAGGTCAAGTAAAGTCTACGCTGTGGACGTCTGTCTCAGACTTTATAATACATTACAAAACCCTCCCTACTGGTAGCTGTTCTACGTTTCAATATATATATATATATATATATAGATAGATAGATAGATAGATAGATAGATAGATAGATAGATAGATAGATAGATAGATAGATAGATAGATAGATAGATAGATAGATAGATAGATAGATAGATAGATAGATAGATAGATAGATAGATAGATAGATAGATAGATAGATAGAGTCTCTGTTCCTGGTTGCCAGCAGTGTTCCCCCTAACTATGCGCGTGCACTCAAATTGGCGAGCAGCGCACACACACACGCGCGCGTATTAAAAATATTCCATTTAGTAAACATATGTTTATGTTGTATGTTGCGCGCCGCCAGACACAGACTTAGGAAAATTAGACGGGCCATTGGTTGCCAGTTTGTTTTTCCAGCCAATCATATTACAGGTGTTGTTTTTTATCTCGCACATTGACTTTGTCTTAAGTTACAAGCTACAGCTGGCGATTATGTCACAGACTACAGCTGGTAATTATGTCACAGACTACAGGTCGTACTTGGCTATCAGACTAAAGCTGGTAATTATGGCATAGCCTATTAGCTGGTAATTAATCACAGACTACAGCTGGTAATTATGTTATAGACTACAGTTGACAATTATGTCACAGTCCACAGCTGGCAATTATGTCACAGATTACATGTCGTACTTAGGGCTCAGACTAACGCTGTTACTTATGTCACAAAATTCAAAAGGTACATATTTCGCAGATTCTAGCTGGTAATTTATGTCACAGACTACAGCTAGTACTTAATTCATAGACAATATCTGGTACTTACATCTCCACGTCATTGAACTCTGTAGGTGTCACATTGGTTGCCCTGATGTCAGCGTAAGCAAACACAACGTGAGTGCACAGTTGGGCAGGGATACGGTTGGGAAGAAATCTGTACGTCGGTACGAACTGTGACCAGTTGGTGTAGTAACACACTCTGATATAACATATGGCGCCTGAAATATGAAAATCACATGAATGAGACACACAGAATAGGTTTGTTGCTGTTAACCTATGTAATTGAAATGACTAACATTTGAATATCACTCTAAACTCTATTATAGAGATGGTTCATATTCACTGGCGGCGGAGCAGGGGGGGGTAGGGGCAGCAGTCCCCCCTAAAACTTTTAAGGGGTGGCGGCGCCCCCCCCCCTTTGAATTTCCAGTCTGCCTCCCCCCCTGAAATTTTAACTTTGTTGAACTTTTTTAACTTTGTAATTCATTTTAGTTTATATGAATCATTTTCATAATTCATTTGATTTATTTCTTAAATTTAATATTTGAAAGAAATTATAATTAATTTACATTTTACAGTAATCACATTATTGAAAGTTGTTTTGGCATATTTTAAAACTAGTTGCAAGTACCCGGCTTTGCCCGGGTTTAAAATAAGGTTTTCTGTTTATTTAAGAAGCGTAATTTGACGTTTAATTAAGATTTAAAATAAGACGCGTAAAAAAGGGTTTATTTGCATGCAATAAAAGGGTACATTTATCTTAAAGCAATGTGATACACAACATTTTTTACAGTTCCCCCCCTCTCTCTCTCTCTCTCCCTCTCTCTCTCATTACCCCTCCCTCCCTCCCTCTTTCCCTCCCTCCCCTCCCTCACCCCTCCCTCCCTCTCTCTCCCTCCCTCTTTCCCTCCCTCCCTCTCTCCCTCCATCCCTTCCTCCCCCCTCTCTCCCTACCTCCCTCCCTCTTTCCCTCCCTCCCTCTCTCCCTCCCTCTCTCTCTCTCTCTCTCTTAGGCATGACTGTATCAAAAGATGTGAATTCCTATGGATGAAGGAATGGAATGTAATAATGTAGTGAGTAATGTGATATTTGGTTCCCCGTACCGATCATATTTATAGTAAGTTAGCTATGTGGGAGAGTAGCTCGTAAAACCTGAAATCGGGGTAAAAGTTTGCCAATTTTCATGTCTTTGATATCCAAAATAATTAATTACAATTAAAGTACCCATTGAGATGGAACGAAACCTGTTTAAAAACCTTCCCCATGTAATTTTGTGTACGTGTATCAAATTTCACATTATTTGGTTGTCTGGATCGTGAGTTTTAAGGGAACAGACAGACAGACAGCAAATGCGTCTTATAAGTATAGAGAAGTATTGCCATCTACCGAATGACGGCAAATGTAATTTTTAAAGAAAATACAATTACTTATTATCTTTTCATAAATTACTTTTTGTTTATTGAGTTTCCCGTTTCCGGTTTCAGTTTCATGTTCATCATCATTCATGATAATTATCAGTAATTTTCTGATCTAATTTCACTATTAGATTTGTAAACAAACTGACATTACGAATCAGTTGACGACAGAAGTGCTCAATGTTCATTTCTATTTTTTTAATATAGTATTTTTTAATAATATCGATTAAATACTTGGTACAGAATTACTATATTCTATTATTGAATTAAGGGGGTAAAATTTGTCTTTCGGTCATATTTTGTCTTGCCCCTCCTTAAAATATTTCGTTCCGCCGCCGGTGTTCATATTCCATGTATGGGTATTTGCACCATACTCTAGTGTAGAGATGGCTCATATTCCATGTATGGTTGTTTGCTCCAAACTCTACTATAGAGATGGTTCATATTCCATGTATGGGTGTTTGCTCCAAACTCTACTATAGAGATGGTTCATATTCCATGTATGGGTATTTGCACCATACTCTGCTGTAGAGATGGTTCATATTCCATGTATGGGTGTTTGCTCCAAATTCTACTATAGAGATGGTTTATATTCCATGTATGGGTGTTTACTCCAAACTCTATCATAGAGATGGTTCTGGTAAAGCTGCTTGCTATAAACTATTTATAGGAATGTTCCAGAACTTGGTTCTAAACTCTGCTCTAGAAATGCTTATGATATTCACATTTTTAATTGCTTAAACTTTGGCCATTTACGTCATTATAGTGAAATAGAGACGGTACATCGTGCTAAACTATGTTTATAAAATGGTTCATTGATCTAAGCTTTGTTATAATCGATGTTTATGATCCCCGCTCGGTGGGGTGTAGAGTAGACTTTGGGCTTATGAGAGCAGTGCCCATGTTGTCAGTTTAAGACATTTCTGGACGATTCTTGACATTTCTAGACATGGAGCACGCTCCAGCTTATGGAAAACAAGCGATTATTCATATGAAACAAAAATTTACAACAATATTGAAATAACTAACCTCTAATGATGAGACTTGTCATTAAAAATACGATGAAAGATTTCACCATTTCCATGGTCATTTTGAGCTGTAACAAACAACAATTAGCCTATTATTGGAAAAAATTAAGTCACCAGTGTTTAACTAATGTATCTAGTCGTATGTAAGTGTTAACAATTGTACGAATAATCAGCAAACAACCCTACTCTGACGTTCAAAATGTTAGAACGTGAAAAGGGGGGATAAGTCAGCGCTCAAAGAGCAAATGTTAACTTGCATGTTTAGAAGAGGAAAAATAAATACTTTAAGAGTTATGACCCTTCTGTGTTGTTGTCATTCTTGTTTGTGAAGTTTAAATAGCAGAATGAAATGGGCCGATTGGTCATTTATGTCTTTCAAGTCAATCACATTGCTTTATTAGCTGGGTTATACAACACTTTATTTGAATTCCCTTTAATAGAAGGATAGTTGACACGGCAAGGTATGAGTTGGACAAACCAATCTATGAAATTAGGCTTCAAGTAACGATATTTCACGAAAAAATATTTACAGGTAGGATTGTAATGAAATGACACAATTACAATGCATTGTTGCTTCCAGCTATTTGTCAGTTTGTGGGAATGTCATACAAAAATTACTTATTTTCTCGGCTTGTGTATTTCTGTATTTATTATAGTGAAATTGGTGGAATAGTCGAGCGCTCTACACAAAACGACCACCCGTCCCCTCTTAAATGGATGCCTGGCTTTAAGTTGGGGAAGGGGGGGGGGGTGGTGCTAGCCAAACAATCCCTCAATATGACGTGGCTACTGAAACATGAGTTCTGCTTTCATCTGCCCTGAAGAGCCCTCATAGACATTGGGAAGTTTTCCTACATCCCTAAACGTCATTTTTTAAAAGATGTTTCAATTCAAATTTGTTGTTTTTTTTAAGAGTAATTTCAACGGATTTAAAATTAATTTGTCTTATGTCGGACAGAAAAACATCAAATCATCAAAATATCAAAGTTATCACTAAAACTACTATTTACCATGGAAAATAGTATCCGCTATAAAATCTATACAGAACATTGAATTCATCTTTTGTATGTAGCAACGGCTAGTATAGGTACAGTAATATGTAAATGATATTCTTTATTATTAATACTAGTTTATTGTGACTGAAAGCATTATCAATGACATACTGTGTTATACAAAGAGCCCTATGGAAGTATTACTATATACCAATAACAGTTGGTTATGACTTGTCTACAACTGATGAAAAAAAAATTTTTGAAAACAAATTTTTGGCCTAATTTACCCTTATGCTCGGGGTAATTTCGTCATAGGTTGCCGAAATTTCCCCAATCTTAAAACACACATATTTGCATAAAACACAAACAAATATCAGTAGGAAGTTTTACTTTTTCATTTTATTTGTTTCAACTGTCATGTTCTAAAAGTTTATGAATCAGAATACTAAAAAATCTAGTTGCAGTATACAAGTTGTATTATAAACAAATTGTTTCAGTAACAAAGTTCACAAGTGAAGTTTTTTTTTTGTTTTCTGTCTGTACCAGCACAGGTTGTGTGAACCCACTGCTGGCATACCTCGCAAACAGGCTGATAATACTGGGATAAATTCAGCCGGCGGAATTTACCCCTTAATACTCTGGCTTTTATTACCCCACAACAAGGAGATTGACATCTAGCGATTATTACGAAATAACCGGACAATGTTGCCGACGAGCGATGACACAGACCTCATAAGTATAAGATTTAATGTTTAATGCTACTTTACTTACTCAACATCTCGCGCCGTATAAAATAAAACTCTTCATTATATGAAACAATAAAAAAAAAACTCACATTTGCCCAAATTAGGATTTCGCTTTGTAAACAAGAAAAACTTTACTGAACTCCTGATAAAAAAAAACTGCTTTTCGCTACCGGATGGCAGAGAAGGACAGTTGGTCGTGCAGTGAAATAGCTTTCTTATTAAATCTTTTAATTTTTAAATTCAATCATTATAGACATCTTTTTTATCATAATTATCATATGATTTATAAAGTGCGGTTGTTAAGTTATAACTTTTTAATCTACATGATAGTACAATTTCGGGTTTTGTACCGCTAATTGTCAGTATCGTGCCGAATAAGTTGTCTTTTTGCTAAAGTTAATTGTTTGTCAAATTACAATAGTAGATATTTTTGTGTAAGTTTTTTCAAAGTGGCAACCTGTAGAATAATCATAATTTGCCTGTAAAGTGCAAAACTCGTAGATAGACTGCAAGTCTAAAGATCTGAAATAGCCTAATAAATTTCCACTACATAAGCCATGTTTGGCAAATAACTGCGGTACTTTAAAAAAGCTTTAATTTTACTCACATTTTATTTTTACTTGGCCAAAATTTCTAAAAAGAACTTATCCCAGCTATCTGCGTTTTAAACTTTTGATCAGCACATCTTTAGTTCTGGGGAATCATCAAGTGTTGGATGTTTTGTCGCACCAATGCTTTACTGACTGGATCGCTCCGCTTGATGATTTCAAGACTTCATTTCGGAACATTTTTTTAAAGACGATAGTCAGTATCGAAAATGCAGCCTGATTTTGAGTCGCCGACGTTGATATAAAAAAACACTTGGGATTATCGATAACGGGCAGCGTCCTAATAAAATCCCATTATGTAATCATTTCAAAACCAATATTTTAATGGTTATCCTTTAACAGTTATGTTTTTTTTAATTTATAAGCTCTGAATATAAAAACACTAATATTTTTATTCATTGTGGGTGACTGGATAGAAATTATATTGTGTGTTAGATCAAAATATTCATAAAGTAAATAAGTCTATTGTAATCAAAAAAATATGCTATAATTTAATTTTTTTAAATATCTTCAATTATTTATAATATATAGATTTTAAAAGTAGAAGGAAAATACGGCAGAAAGTAACTGCCATAAATTTGTAAAAAGTAAGTATCTAGAATTAATGAACAGCTCTATAAAAAAGAAATATCCATGTCAACTATGAACATTGAGTTCTTTATTCTTGAATTCAAGTTTCCTGAAAGGAAACATAACATTACCATCATTTCATATCTAAATTATTCTCCTTCATTTGTTAAATGTGACTGAAAGAAACTGCTGCAAATATTATTATAAACTATCATGAACTGTTGGCTGTGATCAGAAAATAAACTCAACGAAGATTTGAAATGAGAGTATTGATAAGAATAAGACTAATTATTTATTAAACTGATATTTTAGTTATTTCAAAATTTAATTTATTTTTTAATTTAGTAATAACAAATTAAGACACTGTAAAAGTTTCAGAATTAGAATATTTTAATCATCAAAAAGTATTTCTTGGACGAAGTCTCTTATTTATTTTTTAATATTAGTTCACAGTTAATAAAGCCGACAATACAAATTTTTGTCCAACACATGAAATAATAAATTTTAGTACACTGTCAGGCCGTTTTTAAATAGAAATGTATCATTATTATATCTATTTTATCTTGCAGATCTAAAAGTTTATTGTCGTTTTTAGTTGCACAAACATTTACAACGCAATGGGGATACAGAATTTTTAAAAATTTAAATATTTTTAATGTTACATTTTTTTAGGATTGAAAGCGCAAAATTTCAATGAATAAAATGAATTAGACACACAAAAGTTTCCACAGGAACAGGGACAGAGCAATTTCGATCCAAAGAGGTGCTACACAACAATCTGTGCAGTGCGGGTGCCAATCTGGAGACCAAAAGAAAAAAAGGCTTTATATGGCAAAGATAATATAATAAGGTCAACAAATGGGAACCGAGCAAATGTGTCAAAGTAAAAGATCCCATCATAACATTTTCAACATTGGAATTTGCATGGATTAGCATTGTACTTTTTCAAGGAAAAAATTAATATGAAGTCAGTAACACCTTAGGAAATAATAGCTTACTAATAAATGTATAATACTATAAAGTTTAGAAAGTATTTAACAGATGTTGCTAAAATTTTTTTAACTTGAATAATTTTAAATGTTCGCATCTTTTTCTAAATCATTTCTTTATTATTAGTCAATGATTTAGTCATATAAAAACATCTGACAATGTAACAAAGTAGTATGATATAAAATTTCACTGGTGACTTCTTTATTGCTTTAAAATTTGGGTTTTCAAATATCTTTTTCTATCACATAGAGTGGTTTTCATATAAGAATGAAATACATTTTATTTAAATCCATGATTTTATTTTGGCAAAATTTTCAGTTTTGTCAGTATTAAAAATTTTTAATATGATACCTTGTTTAAATTGTCTATTTATTGTTTGTATAATTGCTAATTATTCTAAAACAGGCCTTTTTTACTATAGAAAAAGTCAAGAAATTGTGGCCCGAATTATTTTAAAACTGAACTTTTACCATTTAAGCTAGCAGGCTCAAATTTTCAATTAAATGATTATTTTTTTAGGAATTAAGTATTTTTATTTAATGATTATTAGCTATTCATTTTTAAAAACAAATACAAGTGCTATACAATTTTAGAAATGAAAAATACTGGAAAGCAGCAAAAACTAAATAAAAATGGTACAAGCCTACAATTTTCACCAAACATAAGTGGCTGCATGCATTTTTTTGCAATGAAAAACAACTAAAATCATATTGGTTTAAATGATAGCAAAAAAAATTTATTATAAGGCAATATGATGAATATCACTCAAATTACGTAATTGGCCTTTTTTAAAGGCTAATAAAATGACACTTTTGAACCATTTAAGCTAGCAAGCTCAAATTTTCACCACTGATAAAGCATCCTATTGACTTTTAAAATAAGGTCAATTAAACATATTTAAGTGATATTAGTCTAGGCACTTAAAAAAAAACAAATACAAGTGCTATACAATTTTAGAAATGAAAAATACTTGAAAGCAGCAAAAACTAAGTAAAAATGATACAAGCCTACAATTTTCACCAAACATAAGTGGCTGCATGCATTTCATTTTGCAATGAAAATCAACTAAAATCATATTGGTTTAAAAATGAATAACAAAAAAATCATTACTACAAGGCGAAAGGATAAAAATACTAAATTTACAAAGAAACATAGATTAAAAAATTCCAAGATGCATGCTTCAGTGCAAAAATAATTGTGCATATTTCATTGTTGAATGACAAAGCAAATTTTAAGAAATAATTAAGATTACTGCATGCAATTATACAAACAATAAATAGTCAATTTAAATTATGTATGTCATATTAAAAAAGTTTTAACACTTGACAAAACTGAAATTTTTGCCAAATAAAATCATGGATTTAAATAAAATGTATTTCATTCTTAAATGAAAAACCACTTCACACATGTGATAAGAAAAGATATGTGAAAGAGCCAAATTTACAAAGCAATAAAAGAGAATAAGTCACCAGTGAAAATTTTTATATCATACGTTTCCCAGCAATTCATAAAAAAATTACATTGATACAGGTGTTTTTACAGCCTATGACTAAATCATTATTTAATGATAAAAAGGAAATGATTAGAAAAAGATGCAAGGGCATTACATAGAATTAATTCAAGTTAAAAAAAATTAAATCATTCAGAACAGCATCTGTTAAAATACTTTCTAAAGTTAGTTTTACATCTTCGGCATCCTCTTCATTTTCATGCATTTTCCAGTAAGCTATCCTGATTTTTTCCCTGGAGATGCTGACTTCATGATAATCTTTCCTTGAAAAAGGGTATCTTGTCCATCCACATTCCAGATGTGCTGAAAGCGAGCCTTCAATTTTGTTAGGATTTGAATCCAAGAGATCTTTTACTTTATTTTTTTGATAGGCACTTAAAGCTAGAAAGATTTTCTGCTCCATCAAATTAGGGACATTTTGTTCGAGCAGAAACTTTATCTCCTTGCCTACTCTTGATCTGTGTACCATGTCTCTCTTCTGCCCTTTTTCTTTTAATCTGTCACAGATGGCCGCTTCCATTTGACCTTTTCTCTCTTTACTGATTGTCCTTATTGTAGCACCTCTTTGGATCGAAAATTTAACAATGGCATCCTGCTCATCTGTGGGCTTTGTGCTTAGCCATTCTAATGTTTTATTCACTTGAAATTTTGCCTTTCCATCCAGAAAAGAAATGCTGGCATTAGGGGCTTCGTGCTAGAGAGTCTATTATCCCCAATGTACGTTCAGCCCAAATGTTGTGGGCAGGAGCACTGGCTGCTTTGACCTTCAGTTCCTCTGTTGGATCTGCAAGATCGCCAAATAAATAGCGAGACATTTGTCTATTTAAAACATTTGACTGGCAGTGGCCACTAGATTTATTATTTCATTGAGTTGGACAAAATTTGTATTGTCGACTATTAACAATGCAGACAACGTGTCATCTAAAATAAGAGGCCGTCCAAATGCATCAAATGTGGTGCTGATTAAATATTCTGGCTCAGCAGCAATTCTTTCAATGAAACTTACAGCTGTCTTAATTTGTTGTGCCTTAAATTAAAAATAAATTAAATTTTGAAATAACTAGAATATCAGTTTAATAAATATTATTTTTATTCTTATCCTTTCTCTCATTTCAAATCTTCGTTCAAGTTTAATTTTCTATTCACAGCCAACAGTTCACTGTTAGTCTGTCTTTTATATTTGCATGACTGGCAGTCTCTTTCAATCCTGGTTTTAACAGGAGAAATGAAGGGAGGATGCTTAGGCTGTAATGATGGTAATGTATGTTTCCTTTCAGGAAACTTGAATTCAGAATCAAAGAACTCCACAATGTTATTCCAATTGTTATGGATATTTCTTTTATAGAGCTTTACTTGTTCATTAATTCTAGATACTTTACTTTTTACAGAAGTAATATGGCAATTACTTTCTGCCATTGTCACTACATGCTCAGCTGTTTTACTAACATTTTTTCCTAGTTGCAGGAAAATGTAGAAAATAAATCCATTTGTGAATTTGCTATCTTTATGAGACTCAAGAAGATTCTCCATGTCCTTTAAATTCTTCAACTTTAGAGTATTTGTATTTTCCATTTTCCTGAAAATAAAATAAAAGAAGTTAATGTTTTAAAAAGTTTCTGAAATAAATGTTTAACCTGAGTAAAAATCACTACTGTTATAAGGCTCCAATGAATATTTAAAAAAATTAAATTATAGCATAATTTTATTGATATATTAGACTTATTACTTATAGTAGTTTGACATAACACACAATATATTTCTACCAGATACTACTGTGGATAAAAATATTAGTGTTTTTATATTCAGAACACATACTAGATTAAAAAAACGTAACTTTGTTAAAGGATGGCAGTTAAAAATATTGATTTTGAAGGATTACTATGTATGGATTTAATGTTAAGATTAGCGCTGCCCGCGGTTGCCGTTATCGATAATAGGTAACTTTTATCGGCAAATAAGCGACTCGTCAAGAACACGGTTTTTTAATTTTTGAGCAGTCAATCAACATAAAAATGATTAAATAAGATATTTAGAATATATTAACAGTTGATCGATCAATAAAAACATTGGGTCGCGACCTAATTAAAAAATAAAAGCAAAATTTATCTTACCTTATTTTGAAATGTTGATTCCTCAAAACGAAGATGGCGTAGTTAACAAAAAAATTCACACAGATTAACTTAAGGATAAGTTCTTTTAAAATTATGGCAAAGTAAAAATAAAATAATGAGTAAATTAAAGCGTTTCAGAAAATCACAGTACCACTGGTTCTAACTGTTGCCAAACATGGCTTATGTAGCATACGGAGATTATCAAGGCTATTTCCGGGTCGTTTGGGCACGGATATCATAGTACCTACCTACAGGTCTGCATAAAACATGATAAAGCCTACTGCCTACTGGCAGTATAGTTAATTTCTAGGTTAAACGCTTGAGAAAACTTACAAATGTTACTAATTAGTGAAAATTATCTTTAAGTTTCTACTATTGTAATTTGACAAACAGTTGGCTTTAAAAAAAGACAACATATATTCACTTACAATGTTCGAATACCGACAATTGTTAGCGGTACTAAACAACACAACCATTGCTGGGGAAGCTACTCTCATGCAGATTAAAAGTTGCCAACTAGCTGAAAGCTGCACCATAAAAATCATATGTAATACATGAAAAAAGTTCATTTTCTCTATAATAATTGAACCCAAAAGTTAAAGATTTAATAAAGAGCTAAATAAGGTTAAAGAATGTTCATGTGTTTAGGATTTTTTTACACAAAAGATGATATGATAAATAAAACTGTAAAAGCAAAAGACGTGACTGGAGACACTCTAACTAATATATAAATAATATAATCTGTGCTCAACTGTAACTCCAGTTTCTTTACAGACTACAGTGGTATCTTTTATGAAGCGTACCTAATCAAAGTGGCAATAATAGGAAAATTGGCATAAACAAAAATTCAAGTGTATATCGTGACACTAATAAACAATTTAATATCCTAATAACGAACAAAATTTATAGAATAAATATTTTATCAACAGTTAGATTGGCTGATTTTTTCGAAATCCAATTTTCGTAAATAGTATTAATTGGCAATGCAGTTTCTTCTTGTTATTTAGACAAAATTATGTGCATTTTAATTAAATCCAACATAAATTATTTAAAAAAAATAACCAAAGAGATGTTAAAATGGGCTTATTAATTGAATTTCTACATTTATTATGTAAATAATTGATAAAAATGTTTGTTCTGTTTCATTTAAGTGATACATTTTTAACAAGAAGCAATAAGCAGTAAAATAATCATAATTTTGTATGTGCAACTTATTTCGTCTGTATCGACGTTTAGCTCATAGACCTGCTATTATGAAGAAACTGTATATTTTTTACCAAAACTATTACACATTATGGAAAGTTATTTGTTTGTGAAATTCCAAACTACAGTAACATTACAAATGGTTACAGTAACATTACAAATGGTGTATAGGAATAGGGTTAGGATAGAGATAGATATCAATTTGCGCGAAAATCCCCGGAACAGAAAAAATAAACGCTTAATCGACCGTACATATGCTAGTAGTCGACCCAAACCTGGAGTCGAAACAATGCCTTACTTATATATATAGACATTAGCATTGATTTATTACAGTAACATTACAAATGGTGTATAGTGAATATTCAGTCGTTTTGCCCCCCCCAGGAGACTGTTGTACAGAAGTCTTACTTTTAATTATTTTAATTCGTTAAATATCAACTAAATATATGTTTTTATGCGGGTGACAATAAATATTATGTCGAAATTAAAATAAATGACATCAACACATTGTTTTTCCATTCAATGAGTTCATGTTAATTTTTTTTTCAAGTTTTAATTTAAAATGGCCGTCTTTTCTCCTACTTGTAATCGCCAACTTAGAAGTACTTGTTCAGTACCCCCCCCATCCCACCTCCCATCTATTCCATCCTTCACTTTGTCCTACATGTCGTCTTGTAACCCCCCCCCCCAACCCAAACAGCTGACAATACCAAAAAAAAAAAAGTGTCGTCCATTCACAACTGACCAGCAAGTAGCCAACAGGATATTTTTTTCTTTTGTTTTTGTCACACCACACAATGGCGTTACAGACCTTTGTAGCCGTGCTCATGAATACATACTAGGGGAGATTATTTGTGACAATATTTGAACACTTCAGGGGAGATCATTTGTGAGTTTACTCCAAATACAAACACCGACTAGCCGGGATGAAAGTTAAGCAGATGAAGCCAACAGGGTGAAAGCGAGGAAGAAGAAGACCTCCTACGGACATAAGAAGATTGACAAACACAAGATTTTTTTTTAGTGGGCCACAATTAATACAAGTTGTTCCCCTTATCATTTGTCTACATATCATTTTTTTTTTACAATTTGTTGGTAGGGGAGGTAATAGGTTGTGGGAGTGTTTGCCTCTATTGATTATTATTGAAACCAATTTGTACCATTGACTTCAAATGCGAGACCCAAAAGTCAACGAAAACATTTATTAACTTTGAAAAAAGTTTATTGGAAGTATTTTTTTTTAAATTTCATCGTCTAGATTAACAAATTTTGTGGTGAAAGTTGTGGATGTAATGTCTGGACTGGATATACTTGGATATTTGCCACCACTTTTCTGAAAGGCCGGCTTTAAAAAAGTAGGTAGTGTATGGTCAGCAGTGAACAAATACCACTGTTGTAGAACTTAGGATTGACCGATGCCTAAAACTTTAGACTTAGTCATTGCAACTTAATAGTTTATTTTCTACAATACCATATGTGCAATATATTATACACTACCTGTTCCCTGCACAACTTTTGCATAGAGTTATATTTCCTTAGGTTTGATCAGTAGGCTAGGTCATTTTTGGTTTCGGGCAGATCCGATTTTTTCATGATTTTTTATTACTATTGTTTACGTTTGACGATTTTAAACTGGAATACTGTTGTATTAATGCTTTACTTTCGATTTAAAGCAGTATCCACACCGCTATTATTTATATATATATTCTTAGATGAAAAAAGCCCTTTTTTAAGTGGGTTGGGCAGCGCACGACTGTCTATGGTAAGAACCCGACTTTACCAGCCTTAAATTGGGAACCTGACATTTGTTGGGGAAAGACATCTGGACACTGTACTAGCCATAGCGGCCGCGGGGTAAATTCGTCCACCCCTTATCTTTTAATATGTAGGATCTTTGGACGCGTGCTATCGATGGGCAGTGCTTCTTATATCCAGTAGCGAAAAGCAGTTTTTTTTTATCGGGAGTTCAGTAAAGTTTTTCTTGTTTACAAAGCGAAATCCTAATTTGGGCAAATGTGAGTTTTTTTTATTGTTTCATATAATGAAGAGTTTTATTTTATACGGCGCGAGATGTTGAGTAAGTTAAGTAGCATTAAAAATTAAATCTTATACTTATGAGGTCTGTGTTATCGCTCATCGGCAATATTGTCTGGTTATTTCGTAATAATCGCTAGATGTCACTCTCCTTGTTACGGGGTAATAAAAGTCAGAGTATTAAGGGGTACGTTCGGCCGGCTGAATTTATCCCAGTATTATCAGCCTGTTTGCGAGGTATGCCAGCAAAGGGCTCACACAACCTGTGCTTGTACAGACAGAAAACAAAAGAAAACTTCACTTGTGAACTTTGTTACTGAAACAATTTTTTTTTCTAATATAACTGTATACTGCCACTAGATTTTTTAGTATTCTGATTCATAAACTTTTAGAACATGACAGTTGAAACAAATAAAATGAAAAAGTAAAACTTCCTTCTGATATTTGTTTGTGTTTTATGCAAATATGTGTGTTTTCAGATTGGGGAAATTTCGGCAACCTATGACAAAATTACCCCGAGCATAAGGGTAAATTAGGCCAAAAATAGAGTTTCACCCGTTGTAGACTAGTCATAACCAACTGTTATTGGTATATAGTAATACTTCCATCGGGCTCTTTGTATAACACAGTATGTCATTTCAGTCACAATAATAAACTAGACAATAAAAAATGTGGCCGCTATTACCCCAACTTCCCCTATGCTAGCTGTTGCTACATATAAAAGATGAATTCAATGTTCTGTATAGACTTTATAGCGGATACTATTTTCCATGGTAAATAGTAGTTTTAGTGATAACTTTGATATTTTGATGTTTTGATGTTTTTCTGTCCGACATAAGACAAATTAATTTTAAATCCGTTGAAATTACTCTTAAAAAAACAACAAATTTGAATTGAAACATCTTTTAAAAAATGACGTTTAGTGATGTAGGTAAACTTCCCAATGTCTATGAGGGCTCTTCAGGGCAGATGAAAGCAGAACTCATGTTTCAGTAGCCACGTCATATTGAGGGATTGTTTGGCTAGCACCACTCCCCCAACTTAAAGCCAGGTATCCATTTAATAGGGGACGGGTGGTCGTTTTGTGTAGAGCGCTCGACTATTCCACCAATTTCACTATAATAAATACAGAAATACACAAGCCGAGAAAATAAGTAATTTTTGTATGACATTCCCACAAACTGACAAATAGCTGGAAGCAACAATGCATTGTAATTGTGTCATTTCATTACAATCCTACCTGTAAATATTTTTTCGTGAAATATCGTTACTTGAAGCCTAATTTCACAGATTGGTTTGTCCAACTCATACCTTGCCGTGTTAACTATCCTTCTATTAAAGGGAATTCAATTAAAGTGTTGTATAACCCAGCTAATAAAGCAATGTGATTGACTTGAAAGACATAAATGACCAATCGCCCCATTTCATTCTGCTATTTAAACTTCACAAACAAAAATGACAACACAGAAGGGTCATAACTCTTAAAGTATTTATTTTTCCTTTTCTAAACATGCAAGTTAACATTTATCTTTGAGCGCTGACTTATCCCCCCTTTTCACGTTCTAACATTTTGAACGGCAGAGTAGGTTTTTTGCTGATTATTCGTACAATTGTTAACACTTACATACGACTAGATACATTAGTTAAACACCGGTGACTTAATTTTTTCCAATAATAATTGTTGTTTGTTACAGCTCAAAATGACCATAGAAATGGTGAAATCTTTCATCGTATTTCTAATGACAAGTCTGATCATTAGAGGTAAGTTGTTTCAATATTGTTGTACATTTTTGTCTCATATGAATAATCGCTTGTTTTCCATAAGCGGGAGCGTGCTCCACGTCTAGAAATGTCAAGAAACGTCCAGAAATGTCTTAAACTGACAACATGGCGGCACTACTCTCTTAAGCCCAGAGTCTACCCTCCACCCCACCGTGCGGGGATCATAAACATCGATTATAACAAAGTTTAGAACAATGAATCATTCTATAAACATAGTTTAGCACGATGTACCGTCTCTATTTCACTATAATGACGTAAATGGCCAACGTTTAAGAATTAAACATGTGAATATCATAAGCATTTCTAGAACAGAGTTTAGAACCAAGTTCTGGAACATTCCTATAAATAGTTTATAGCAAGCAGCTTTACCAAAACCATCTCTATGATAGAGTTTGGAGCAAACACCCATACATGGAATATGAACCATCTCTATAGTAGAGTTATGAGCAAACACCTAAACATGGAATATGAACCATCTCTATAGTAGAGTTTGGAGCAAACACCCATACATGGAATATGAACCATCTCTATAGTAGAGTTTGGAGCAAACACCCATACATGGAATATGAACCATCTCTATAGTAGTGTTTGGAGCAAACACCCATACATGGAATATGAACCATCTCTATAGTAGTGTTTGGAGCAAACACCCATACATGGAATATGAACCATCTCTATAGTAGTGTTTGGAGCAAACACCTATACATGGAATATGAACCATCTCTATAGTAGTGTTTGGAGCAAACACCCATACATGGAATATGAACCATCTCTATAGTAGAGTTTGGAGCAAACACCCATACATGGAATATGAACCATCTCTATAGTAGAGTTTGGAGCAAACAACCATACATGAAATATGGACCATCTCTATAATAGAGTTTAGAGTGATATTCAAATGTTAGTCATTTCAATTACATAGGTTAACAGCAACAAACCTGTTCTGTGTGTCTCATTCATGTGATTGTCATATTTCAGGCGCCCTATGTTATATCAGAGTGTGTTACTACACCAACTGGTCACAGTTCGTACAGACGTACAGATTTCTTCCCAACCGTATCCCTGCCCAACTGTGCACTCACGTTGTGTTTGCTTACGCTGACATCAGGGCAACCAATGTGACGCCTACAGAGTTCAATGACGTGGAGATGTAAGTACCAGATATTGTCTATGAATTAAGTACTAGCTGTAGTCTGTGACATAAATTACCAGCTGTAATATGCGAAATATGTACCATTAGAATTTTGTGACATAAGTAACAGCGTTAGTCTGAGCCCTAAGTACGACATGTAATCTGTGACATAATTACCAGCTGTAGACTGTGACATAATTGTCAGCTGTAGTCTATAACATAATTACCAGTTGTAGTCTGTGATTAATTACCAGCTAATAGGCTATGACATAATTACCAGCTTTAGTCTTATAGCCAAGTACGACCTGTAGTCTGTGACATAATTACCAGCTGTAGTCTGTGACATAATCGCCAGCTGTAGCTTGTAATTTAAGACAAAGTCAATGTGCGAGATAAAAACAACACCTGTAATAAGATTGGCTGGAACAAACTGGCAACCAATGGCCCGTCTAATTTTCCCAAGTCTGTGTCTGGCGGCGCGCAACATACAACATAAACATATGTTTACTAAATGGAATATTTTTAATACGCGCGCGCGCGTGTGTGTGTGTGCGCTGCTCGCCGATTTGAGTGCACGCGCAATGTTAGGGGGAACACTGCTGGCAACCAGGAACAGAGACTATGTCTATCTATCTATCTATCTATCTATCTATCTATCTATCTATCTATCTATCTATCTATCTATCTATCTATCTATCTATCTATCTATCTATCTATCTATCTATCTATCTATCTATCTATCTATCTATCTATCTATCTATCTATCTATCTATCCATCCATCCATCCATCCATCCATCCATCCATCCATCCATCCATCCATCCATCCATCCATCCATCCATCCATCCATCTATCTATCTATCTATCTATCTATCTATCTATCTATCTATCTATCTATCTATCTATCTATCTATCTATCTATCTATCTATCTATCTATCTATCTATCTATCTATCTATCTATCTATCTATCTATCTATCTATCTATCTATATATTGAAACGTAGAACAGCTACCAGTAGGGAGTGTTTTGTAATGTAAAGTCTGAGACAGACGTCCACAGTCTAGACTTTACTTGACCTTTTGAGTACGCCGATATGGGTGAATACTGGGACGTCTAGTCACAGATATTAAAAAAAAGTCATTAAGATTTAATCTTCATAACTAACTATATGACACAAATATTTTTTTTTCATACAAGATTACTGATATATTGACAGAATATTTTGTTTCATAGAACAAGATTACTGATAAATTAGCAGAATATTTTGTTTCATAGAACAAGATTACTGATATATTAGCAGAATATTTTGTTTCATAGAACAAGATTACTGATATATTAGCAGAATATTTTGTTTCATAGAACAAGATTACTGATATATTGGCAGAATATTTTGTTTCATAGAACAAGATTACTGATATATTGGCAGAATATTTTGTTTCATAGAACAAGATTACTGATATATTGATAGAATATTTTGTTTCATAGAACAAGATTTCTGATATACTAGTTGTACCCAGCAAAACCTTTGCATAGAGTTATATTCCCGTAGGTTTGATCAGTAGGCTAGGTTATTTTTGGTTTCGGACAGCTCTGATTTTTTCATGTTTTTCATTACTATTGTTTACGTTTGACGATCTTAAACTGGAATACTGTTGTATTAATTTTTTACTTTCGATTAAACGCAGAACCCAAAATCGCTATTATTTATATAGATTGACAGAATATTTTGTTACATAGAACAAGATTACTGATATATTGACAGAATATTTTGTTTGATAGAACAAGATTACTGATATATTGATTGGATTTTTCTCAGTACTCAACGTATATGTTTAAGGAACTAAAAAACATTTTAAATGTAGAAGTGCCTGGGGCATGGTATACATCTCTTTACAAAGATATGTTACAGTCTATTAAATATATCTATTTCATCAATATCTTAGAAGGACAGTAAGATGAAATGATGCTGTCATACAGATTCACAATAATGTCAGAAGGCTATTGCACGGCACGCGTGCCAAATATTTGCCATCCAGAAAAAGTTGCGCGCTCGCTAAAAAATAAAATAAAATGAAAAAACTCAACAAAAACAAATTAAATTAAAAGTACTATGTCGAAAAAACATGAGGCTCTCACAGGAGCTAAAATATTCTATTTGAATTAAATTTAATGTTGGAACTTTGATAACATCTTTTTTCTACCTTGGCCTACTCACTGTTCTACAAGTTAATATCACTTAGGATCAGCGGCGTAGCGTGGGTATCGGCCGCCCAGGGCGGAAGACGATTTTGCCGCCCTCTCATTTAGGTATTTCAATGTAATCTATACATTTTTGCCGCCCCCCCCTAAAAAGTAATAAAAAGTGCCGCCCGGTGCGGACCGCACCCACCGCCCCCCCCCCCCCCCCAGGTACGCCACTGCTTAGGATCAATACTATTTGTGTTTTGTTTTTCTTGTTTAGTAACAGATGTCTGTACAGCACAGTTTGGGAACCACCGCTGTAAATAAACGCCCAAACCCCCCCCCCCCCTACCATACCCCTCCTCGACAATATTGACAACATGAGCTGTCTTGAATATGTAAGGTTGTAATTTAAAACTAATTGTTGGGTGTCTGCAATATTTTCTCTGTCATTGGTGGAAAAAATGTAACGGCCAGGACATCAACAGGAGAGTCGATTTAGGTCAAGGACGGGGTAACATTCTATCACGTTACAACGATTTCCTGCGGATATTTTAATGTCTCCCGCCTTGGTATACCTGATAATATAAGAATAATTCATAGTTGGCAATTATTTGTGTAATAGGCTACCATTAAATTGAATGACTTTATAAACAAGGTTTTTTTTTCCTTCTGTATAAATGAATAACTTCATGGCCTCCATTTACTAATTGATCAAAATTATACAATTTCGGTCCATTTTTTTTAAAAACAACGCTAAAGCGCCATTAGGCAACAGTACCTTTTGACATGACAACATTAAATCGTTAAAATATATTGGACTGCATATCCTCTAACCCACATCACTGCAAAACTCAATAATTAATATGTCTTTCAACGACATGCCTTAATAAAATACCAATTAAATTAATAACTGTTATTAGAGCAAATAATTTAAAATTTACTGTCAAGAACCAAGAAAATAAATAAGTCTCTTTAGAAAAGTTTTTGAAATTTGAAATTTTCATCATTGTGCTCATATTCAAATTTGTTTATTACGCCAGGCAGGAAGTATCACAAGATTTGGGCTAGGGATAGGGTTAGGGTTTGGGCTAGGGTTTGGGCTAGGGTTTGGGCTAGGGATAGGGTTTGGGCTAGGGATAGGGTTAGGGTTTGGGCTAGGGATAGGGTTAAGGTTTGGGCTAGGGATAGGGTTAGGGTTTGGGATAGGGATAGGGTTAAGGTTTGGGTTAGGGATAGGGTTAGGGTCTGGGCTAGGGATAGGGTTAGGGTTTGGGTTAGGGTTTGGGTTAGGGATAGGTTTAGGGTTTGGGATAGGGATAGGGTTAGGGTTTGGGCTAAGGATAGGGTTAGGGTTAGGGTTATTAGGGTTAGGGGTTAGGATTAGGGCTAGGGATAGGGTTAAGGTTATTTTCTTGGCGCCAACCACATTAAATCCATCTTTATTTCTGACACTTTTCTTTAATTCAACTAGAGCTCACAGTATAAGATGCATGTATTTATTCACACTAGTTAATAATGGTACACATTTTTGTCAAGGCACAGTCATAAATACAACAAGTCATCAAACATTACACAAAACAGCAAACTTCCAGTACACAATATATTGTTTTTGGTACTTTTAGAGCCTTTATGTTATCATCGTCATCTTTTGTAGGGCTCTGGCATGTCATACTACTCTGTTCAACACATTTAGGACTATGGCCTGCCATACTACTCTCTACAACTCATGTAGGACTATGGCCTGTTGTACTACTCTCTACAACATATGTAGGACTCTTGCCTGTCATACTACTCTATACAACACACGTACAACTATGGCCTTTCGTACTACTCTCTACAACACATGCAGGACTATGGAATGTCGTACTACTCTCTACAACACACGTCGGACTACGACCTGCCGTTCTACTCTCTACTACACATGTAGGGCCCTGGCCTGTCATACTACTCTCTACAACCTATATAGGACTATAGCATGTATACTCAACACATGTCGGACTATAGCCTGCCGTACTACTCTCTACTACACATGTAGGGCTCTGTCTGTCATACTGCTCACTACAACTCATGTAGGACTATGGCCTGTCATACTACTCTCTACAACACATGTAGGACTATGGAATGTCGTACTACTTATCTCTACCGAAAATGTAGGGAATCGCCCTCCGCACCACTATTCTTCACTTTTCTTGATCCATAGCAGTTGTACTCCACTGTCTCACTCTATGGCCGTTGTACTCCACTGTCTTACTCCATTGCCTTTGCAGCATTTTTAAGATGTCTCCGTGCATTAATCATAATAAAAAGTAAAGTTCCTTAGCCCTAACGGGTCATCGGGGCAGATGAAGTGTAGAATTCATCTGTTTCTATAACCTCGGCATATGAAAGGTTTGAGTGGTTAGCACAACGACCAGCCGCCTTATGTTGGGTAACCATTTGAAGCTGGGTGGACTTTTAAGACGACTTTGAAAAAAATTTCCCCTGGGAAATTCCCATGGTTCTCAGAAGGATCGAACCCAGGACTCTCAGGTTGACATGCGAGTATCTACACCACTCGGCCCCTAGTCCCACAATTAATCATGTTGCTATACTATAATCTGTGTGGTCACATCCTTTATTTCCATGATTATTGCAGCACATTGTTGTTGTCCAAGTAGGGCCCCACAGAAGGTATGGGGGATATTTGATTTTTAAGAGGGACACTCGTAAAATTTCATTTGTCTGTAACATCTTTTTAAAATTTACTTACTGTGTTTTCTTTAGGATTTCCCAGCGATCTCTTCCTAGACTTCTTTCACTGAACAATTAAGTTTTTGGATACTGAAAGTTAATATATAAATAGAGAGATTACATAAAAACTTTAGAATAGCTTACACGATTATATGCATTTAGAATTGAGAACTTGCAATTTAAGTCCTTGGTGGACTAAAGTTCACACCTAAAATATCATTAGCTCTCTTTTGGACTTTTCATGCATAACATATGATTAGCTTTCTTGTGTACTTTTCATGCCTAACATATGATTAGCTATCTTTTGGACTTTTCTACCTAACATATGATTAGCTATCTTTTGGACTTTTCTGCCTAACATATGATTAGCTCTCTTGTGGACTTTTCTGCCTAACATATGATTAGCTATCTTGTGGACTTTTCTGCCTAACATATGATTAGCTATCTTGTGGACTTTTCATGCCTAACATATGATTAGCTCTCTTGTGTACTTTTCATGCCTAACATATGACTAACTCCCTTTCGGACTTAACATCATGCCTAACATATGACTAGCTCTCTTGTGGACTTAAATTTCATGCCTAATAAACAGTTTAATTTAGTGAGAACGTTTGACATTGAAGAACATAAAGCTCAAGTGTATAGAACAATCAAGACTTTGTTCTAGTTTAAGTTGCGATAAAGAAAACAACAACTTTCAAGTAATCCACCAACTATAAACGTCAAGTAACCCACCAACTATAAACGTCAAGTAACCCACCAACTATAAACGTCAAGTAACCCACCAACTATAAACGTCAAGTAACCCACCAGCTATAAACGTCAAGTAACCCACCAACTATAAACGTCAAGTAACCCAACAACTATAAACGTCAAGTAACCCACCAACTATAAACGTATTTTGAGATAAATGATTGCTTGATTTGACACTCCATTGAACGAATTCACGATTGAGTAGACATAGATGATGAAGACGTCAATGAATGATTGCATCAAGTGAACATTATAAATGACATGGCAAGAAATGTCAGTGGATTGAGAAGAATGTCAAGCACTTTATGTCAGGTACTTATGTCAAGATACAATCGAACATTCCAGACAACGTAAACAACGCCGGCTGAATCTCGTCTGCAGTTCATATTGATTGAGGTGGTAGTCTGGGGAACAAGGGATAATCTGGACATGACTTCTTCACTGACTAGCGGAGATTATCGACGTGGTCAAGATAATGTGACTTACTTAGACTCAAAGACTTTGACTAATGATATAGCTGTGGCGTTCCACATTAAGTAATTTTTTAAAATTAAATTATCCTTTGGTATATGTAAGTTAGTTTACATTGTTTAACACTGTAATTAGATCCACACATTAAATTGTTATTTTCTCTTTAAGGAATAACATTCAGATAAGTTGTATATATCTATCATTAGCAATAACAAAAAACCAATAATCCTGTTGCCATAAACACAATTTAAAAATCAAGTCCTGTTGTATCCAACACAATCAAATAATCAAGTCCTGTTGTAATAAACATAATTTAATAATCAAGTCCTGTTGTAATAAACATAATTTAATAATCAAGTCCAGTTTTGATAATATTTATGCGGTGCCCAATAGATAATAATATGTTTGCATTGTACAGAAGACTCAATCCGATCTACACTAAGGGGGCGGGGCTATTGGGGCGACCGTTTTTGTTTATGCAAATCTCACTGTAACACAACTACATGTTTTGATCAGATGCTCGCCCAAAGCCCCAACATAAAACGATTTCCCAATGCCCCACTTACTGCTAGGGCCGCATTTACTCAATCGCAGCCATGGGCAAAGTACTGCCCCCCTCCCCGCGGGCCAAATCCTCCGACCCCCCCACCCACCTCCACTTTTTAAAAAGTGACACAGCTCAAGAGTTTTATGTTTACAATTAACTTATGTTAACACTCCATCCATCTGCCGGTCAAGTTTACAAGCCCAATGTAGCTTGTGACTCACAAAGTTTTCAAGCCCAATGTGACTTGTGACTCACAAAGTTTACAAGCCCAATGTGACTTGTGACTCACAAAGTTTACAAGCCCAATGTGGCTTGTGACTCACAAAGTTTACAAGCCCAATGTGACTTGTGACTCACAAAGTTTACAAGCCCAATGTGGCTTGTGACTCACAAAGTTTACAAGCCCAATGTGACTTGTGACTCACAAAGTTTACAAGCCCAGTGTGACTTGTGACTCACAAAGTTTACAAGCCCAATGTGGCTTGTGACTCACAAAGTTTAGAAGCCCAATGTGGCTTGTGACTCACAAAGTTTACAAGCCCAATGTGACTTTTGACTCACAAAGTTTACACGCCCAATGTGACTCACAAAGTTTACAAGCTCAATGTGATTTGTGACTCACAAAGTTTACAAGCTCAGTGTGACTTGTGACTCACAAAGTTTAGAAGCCCAATGTGGCTTGTAACTCACAAAGTTTACAAGCCCAATGTGACTTGTGACTCACAAAGTTTACAAGCCCAATGTGATTTGTGACTCACAAAGTTTACAAACCCAGTGTGACTTGTGACTCACAAAGTTTAGAAGCCCAATGTGACTTGTGACTCACAAAGTTTAGAAGCCCAATGTGGCTTGTGACTCACAAAGTTTACAAGCCCAATGTGGCTTGTGACTCACAAAGTTTACAAGCCCAATGTGACTTGTGACTCACAAAGTTTACAAGCGCAATGTGACTTGTGACTCACAAAGTTTACAAGCCCAGTGTGACTTGTGACTCACAAAGTTTACAAGCCCAGTGTGACTTGTGGCTCACAAAGTTTAGAAGCCCAATGTGGCTTGTGACTCACAAAGTTTACAAGCCCAATGTGGCTTGTGACTCACAAAGTTTACAAGCCCAATGTGGCTTGTGACTCACAAAGTTTACAAGCCCAATGTGGCTTGTGACTCACAAAGTTTACAAGCCCAATGTGGCTTGTGACTCACAAAGTTTACAAGCCCAATGTGGCTTGTGACTCACAAAGTTTACAAGCCCAATGTGACTTGTGACTCACAAAGTTTACAAGCCCAATGTGACTTGTGACTCACAAAGTTTACAAGCCCAATGTGACTTGTGACTCACAAAGTTTACAAGCTCAATGTGATTTGTGACTCACATAGTTTACAAGCTCAGTGTGACTTGTGACTCACAAAGTTTAGAAGCCCAATGTGGCTTGTGACTCTCAAAGTTTACAAGCCCAATGTGACTTGTGACTCACAAAGTTTACAAGCTCAATGTGATTTGTGACTCACAAAGTTTACAAGCTCAGTGTGACTTGTGACTCACAAAGTTTACAAGCCCAGTGTGACTTGTGGCTCACAAAGTTTAGAAGCCCAATGTGGCTTGTGACTCACAAAGTTTACAAGCCCAATGTGGCTTGTGACTCACAAAGTTTACAAGCCCAATGTGACTTGTGACTCACAAAGTTTACAAGCCCAATGTGACTTGTGACTCACAAAGTTTACAAGCTCAATGTGATTTGTGACTCACAAAGTTTACAAGCTCAGTGTGACTTGTAACTCACAAAGTTTAGAAGCCCAATGTGGCTTGTAACTCACAAAGTTTACAAGCCCAATGTGACTTGTGACTCACAAAGTTTACAAGCTCAATGTGATTTGTGACTCACATAGTTTACAAGCTCAGTGTGACTTGTGACTCACAAAGTTTAGAAGCCCAATGTGGCTTGTGACTCTCAAAGTTTACAAGCCCAATGTGACTTGTGACTCACAAAGTTTACAAGCTCAATGTGATTTGTGACTCACAAAGTTTACAAGCTCAGTGTGACTTGTGACTCACAAAGTTTAGAAGCCCAATGTGGCTTGTGACTCTCAAAGTTTACAAGCCCAATGTGACTTGTGACTCACAAAGTTTACAAGCCCAATGTGATTTGTGACTCACAAAGTTTACAAGCCCAATGTGGCTTGTGATTCACAAAGTTTACAAGCCCAATGTGACTTGAGACCCAAAAGTTTACAATCCCAATGTGGCTTGTGACTCACAATGTTTATCCACCCCTACTATATCGTGGGCTTTGACTTTTAAGATGTTCGATTTTATTTTCTCTTTCTATCTGTTCCTTCAACAAACATCTTGCGTGTAACAACAATAAAACAACAACAACAAAAACAACAAAACGTGGCTCTTGGAATCTCCGGTTCCATTCACCACATTTGGCTCTTGGACTCTCCGGCTCCATTCACCATATTTGGCTCTTGGATTCTCCGGCTCAGATCACCACATGTGGCTCTTGGACTCCCAACGTCAGATCACCACATGTGGCTCTTGGACTCCCAACGTCAGATCACCACATGTGGCTCTTTGGACTCTCCGGCTCAGATCACCACATGTGGCTCTTGGTTCCCCCGGGTCAGATCACCACATGTAGCTCTTGGACTCTTATGCTCAGATCACCACATGTGACTCTTTGGACTCTCCGGCTCAGATCACCACATGTGACTCTTTGGACTCTCCGGCTCAGATCACCACATGTGACTCTTTGGACTCTGCGGCTCAGATCACCACATGTGACTCTTTGGACTCTCCGGCTCAGATCACCTTATTTGGCTATTGGATCCCCCGTGTCAGATCACCACATGTGACTGTATAAAACACTATTGATCTGTGAAAACTAGCCCTCACAATGACCTGGTGGACTAGTCCAGTCACATACGTACACTCGCTATAGCCTTGTATTCTGCAGTGTAACGCCAACCAACTACTCAAGGTGATAGCATGAAGTAATGAGAAGCAAACCCGTCCGTACGATTTTTGGACCGCTGGGCAAAGATTAAACAGAGTCCTCCCCTCGCCCCAAACAAAGTAAATTTTGGGCCCACAGAAAAACAAAATACCGTCAAGGCCGAAATATGGAAATCTTGGAAAGGAGGGGGGTGGGGGTGGGGCTAAACAATAACGTTGACTCCAGGGGACAATCTGAGTCCTTCAAATGTTAGGACTCATTATGTATGTTAGGACTCATTATGTATGTTAGGACTCATTATGTATGTTAGGACTCATTATGTATGTTAGGACTCATTATGTATGTTAGGACTCATTATGTATGTTAGGACTCATTATGTATGTTAGGACTCATTATGTATGTTAGGTAACGGCAAAGTCAAAGTCCCTAAAGGGGGATGGCGGGGGTCTCATTAACAGTGTGTGAGTGGGGAGGAGGGGTTAGCTTGCAGCCGTCTAGTTCGTCTGTCCTTAATAACGGGGGGCCCTAGATAAGCGGCATGTCGCCTCATATCATACTTTGAGAACCGTTGGGTTGTGAACCGGAAATGAAATAAAATACACTCGGTACACAAACACCCAGCCTAATAACCCAGATATATTGAAGACCTTTAACACAACAAACAGTTGACGATTCATGACATTCCAGCCAGATATTGTGTATTTAATGTCAAGGCCTTTACCATAGCAACGTGAGGTCGATTCCGGGATTCATTCAGAACGTTTTAAGAAGACAATAAATATTCACAGCCCTCCCTTCCTTCCCGCCTCTCTTTTCTGTCTAAATTGTCAAAACAATTTTTTTTACATGTTTTTAAAATGATTATTAGAGAAAAACAAACACCAGAAAGAAAGAAATCTGGCAAAATCTGAAAGTACGCTGTAGTCGAATAGTTTTAAAGTGAAAGAAAGAAATCTGGCAATGTCTGAAAGTACGCTGTAGTCGAATAGTTTTAAAGAGAAAGAAATCTGGCAAATTGGCGACTGACACAATGGCGAGGACAAACAGCGAGTGGTAGGAAAAAAAAAGAAAAAAAAAAGAAAAAGAAAAGAACAAACGTCATTGTTCAATTATTGATTCCCGTGTGAGTACGAGTAGTCCAAGAACTGTGTTAGAGTTGTCTAACCTACCTCAGGGGATGCAATCATTACTGCATTAAGAGTGACTCGCCATAAGCCGTGTTTTTATCAACACATTATTTTGATTACATTTTGGTTTACAATGGCAGTAGAAACTGTTTCATAATTCAATTGTATTGTGCAGTTTGGGCTGATAATGAGGTGCTGTATACCGCTCAAGTATTAAGACTACCTGTAATGTCACTGTAATGACCTGTTGTCTTTCGATCTAGTATTGGGACTACCTGTAATGTCACTGTAATGACCTGTTGTCTGTTGATCTAGTATTGGGACTACCTTATTGTCACTGTAATGACCTGTTGTCTGTTGATCTAGTATTGGGACTACCTGTAATGTCACTGTAATGACCTGTTGTCTGTTGATCTAGTATTGGGACTACCTGTAATGTCACTGTAATGACCTGTTGTCTGTTGATCTAGTATTGGGACTACCTTATTGTCACTGTAATGACCTGTTGTCTGTTGATCTAGTATTGGGACTACCTGTAATGTCACTAATGACCTGTTGTCTGTTGATCTAGTATTTGGACTACCTTATTGTCACTGTAATGACCTGTTGTCTGTTGATCTAGTATTGGGACTACCTGTAATGTAACTGTAATGACGTTGTTCTTTCTATCGATTAGTAACGGTCAATGCTTTGGTCGTGTCTGTTACACACCTACCACAAAAAGGATTTATATAACTGGAATGTGAGAAGGTTAAACCCGTAGCCTTCACAAACAACAATCAGGTTCACAACATTACAGCCACACAATCCCACTTCATTGGAATATTTTAACTTACGTTGTTTATCAATAGACATTTAGTAAACAGCAAACAATTTGTTGTTTATTTTTTTTAACTTAAGGCCAACCTAAGACGATGTAAATGTGGCCAACGTAAGACAATGTAGATTGGGCCAACGTAAGACAATGTAAATGTGGCCAACGTAAGACGATGTAAATGTGGCCAACCTAAAACGATGTAAATGTGGCCAACCTAAGACGATGTAAATATGGCCAACGTAAGACGATGTAGATGTGGCCAACGTAAGACAATGTAGATGTGGCCAACGTAAGACAATGTAAATCTGGCCAACGTAAGACGATGTAGATGTGGCCAACCTAAAACGATGTAAATGTGGCCACGTAAGACGATGTAGATGTGGCCAACCTAAGACGATGTAAATGTGGCCAACGTAAGACGATGTAGATGTGGCCAACCTAAGAAGATGTAGATGTGGCCAACGTAAGACAATGTAGATGTGGCCAACCTAAGACGATGTAAATGTGACCAACGTAAGACGATGTAGATGTGGCCAACCTAAGACGATGTAGATGTGGCCAACGTAAGACAATGTAGATGTGGCCAACCTAAGACGATGTAAATGTGGCCAACGTAAGACGATGTAGATGTGGCCAACCTAAGACGATGTAAATGTGGCCAACCTAAGACGATGTAAACGTGGCCAACGTAAGACGATGTAGATGTGGCCAACCTAAGACGATGTAGATGTGGCCAACGTAAGACAATGTAGATGTGGCCAACCTAAGACGATGTAAATGTGGCCAACCTAAGACGATGTAAATATGGCCAACGTAAGACGATGTAGATGTGGCCAACGTAAGACAATGTAGATGTGGCCAACGTAAGACAATGTAAATCTGGCCAACGTAAGACGATGTAGATGTGGCCAACCTAAAACGATGTAAATGTGGCCACGTAAGACGATGTAGATGTGGCCAACCTAAGACGATGTAAATGTGGCCAACGTAAGACGATGTAGATGTGGCCAACGTAAGGCAATGTAGATGTGGCCAACCTAAGACGCCGTAGATGTGGCCAACGTAAGACGATGTAGATGTGGCCAACGTAAGACAATGTAAATGTGGCCAACGTAAGACAATGTAAATGTGGCCAACGTAAGACAATGTAAATGTGGCCAACCTAAATCGTTCGACGGGTTAGATTATCACAATTAACAAGGGATGCTGAATATTGACAGACGATGAATCAACTCAACACAAAATTCCATCACTTATCCAACAGGTTTAATAATACATATTTGTACAGTTCAACAGGCTACCGGCCAGTGATGGGTGGTGCCAACCAAATCGCGTCATCACTTTTAGAGCTCCTGAAAATCACGTCATCATTTTTTCACTACCTTGTAATTGTTGAAATGTTTGTGGAAGTTTAAGTTGTTTTTTAAGGACACCACCACTCCTTTAACGAAACAAACAAACAAATAAACAAACCAAGACTGATGTCATAATAATGTTTAATAGCTTAGTGTACCAAGACTGATGTCATAATAATGTTTAATAGCATAGTGTACCAAGACTGATGTCATAATAATGTTTAATAGCTTAGTGTACCAAGACTGATGTCATAAAAATGTTTAATAGCTTAGTGTACCAAGACTGATGTCATAATAATGTTTAATAGCATAGTGTACCAAGACTGATGTCATAATAATGTTTAATAGCTTAGGGTACCAAGACTGATGTCATAATAATGTTGAATAGCTTAGTGTACCAAGACTGATGTCATAATAATGTCTAATAGCTTAGTATACCAGTAATGCACATAACATATTTAACAGTTGCACAACCAAGACTCAGGCTTTTGGAAAACTAGAATGTCAACATTCTTTTCCTCGACTTCGGTTGAGAGAAATTCTCAATTAAAATGAAATCTGTATTCGGTTCTGTTTTTCATACATAATGACGTAATAAGACACCGTGAGATGATTAATTAACATGTAGATTACTTGCTGTAAACTGTGTTTCATTACATTTCAAGAAGGCAGACCTGTCTGAACAGACTGAAGAGCGGCTGGCTAATTATAGAAATGATGTCATTAGTTTAAGTTCTACATACATGTGATGTTTAAGCTATTCATACATTTGCCCCTTATATTTCAGGTACGGCAGACTGAACAGACTGAAGAGAGACCGACCCTCCCTACAGACTCTGCTGGCTGTCGGCGGGTGGGCCGCCGGCGGTGAAAAGTTCAGCCGGCTAGTGTCCAGCGAGACCTCCATGACCCAGTTCAGTGACAACTTGATTGCATACTTGAGGAGGAACAACCTGGACGGTGTCAACATCGACTGGCAGTACCCGACGTCCAGGGAGAGGGGAAGTGAGCCCGGGGACAGGCTGCGTTTCACCAACTTTTTACAAGTAAGATGACGGTGTCAGGTCACGTGACTGGACGAGACTTAGAGACTATTTTTTTTTTAAAACTGGAGACTTCAGTGAAAGTTAGAATGTATGTGTGTGTGTGTGTGTGTGTGTATTCGTAGTATAGTCAACAGTATCTGGCTGATTATGTATTTCATAGCAATATGTTATTGGGATGGGGGAGGGGTGGGCCTTTGTCGTTGACTGGAAAAAATTATGGGATGCTAGTCATAGATTAAATTTGGGGGTCCCAGACCTAGACAGAGAAAAATAGAAAATCGGGGGGTGGTGAAGGGTCTTTATAGTTTCCCAACATATAGTTTCCAAACATATAGTTTCCCAAACATATAGTTTCCCAAACATATAGTTTCCAAACATATAGTATCCAAACATATAGCTCCCCAACATATAGTATCCAAACATATAGTTCCCCAACATATAGTTTACACACATATAGTTCCCCAACATATAGTTTCCATACACAAAGTTTCCCAACATATAGTTTCCAAACATATAGTTTCCCAACAAATAGTTTCCAAACATATAGCTCCCCAACATATAGTTTCCAAACACATAGTTTCCCAACATATAGTTTCCAAACACATAGTTCCCCAACATATAGTTTCCAAACATATAGTTTCGCAACATATAGTTTCCAAACATATAGTTTCCCAACATATAGTTTCCAAACATATAGTTTCCAAACATATAGTTCCCCAACATATAGTTCCACAACATATAGTTTCCAAACATATAGTTTCCCAACATATAGTTTCCAAACATATAGTTTCCAAACATATAATTTCCCAACATATAGTTTCCAAACATATAGTTACTAAACTAGCTTATTCATATCATAATCGAAAACGATGACAATCAACGAAAACCGAAACACAAGAAGACATAGAGATCCAACGTTGGACTGTATTTTCTGAAAATCTTAAATTGATTACAATTTTATTCAAGGCCGGTCTTAAGTAGTGTGTTGTTTGATAGTGATACATTTGTCTGTTCTGTGATCGCAGTTATTTGTTGACATTAAGTACTCGGCAAACCATTATTATGTAACAACAGTACTTTGACATTAAGCACTTGGCAAACCATTAGTATATAGTAACAGTACTTTGACATTAAGTACTTGGCAACAGTGCATTGTCCGCCCTTTTTGTATGATTCTCCATTGGCAGAAAAAGTTTATTTGGCTTATACCCCTCCCGAGTGTATAAAACAAACAGAATGTATACAACACAATGTATATAATACAATGTATAAAACACAAGGTGTAAAACACAATGTCTAACACTGCATTAGTTTCGTATTGTTAATTGGAGTTCACAGTATTTAAATATCTTATAACATCCAATAGATGTACATATCTCTGAATGTGTGAATGTAGGTCTGGACAAAAGTTGGCAATCGCAGCACGTTATTCTGATTGCACTTTAAGACCCTTCAATGAAAACAAAATAAATCTGCTCACGACAATCATGTCAACGAAGGGAGCTTATTAGTGAAACACCGACAAAAAATCAAGTGACAGAACAGGGTGACATCCCATCTGACCCACTTAGCATCTCTTGGCATAATACGTTTGACTGATTTCCCTGAAACGTCGATAATTAATTCACACACACCGGGAATTTCTGATGATCACCAGAGGCCGGGAATTTCAGATGATCTCCAGAGGCCGGGAATTCCTGATGACCCCTACAGGCCGGGAATTTCTGACGATCCCCACAGGCCGGGAATTTCTGATGACCACCACAGGCCGGGAATTTCTGATGACCCCCACAGGCCGGGAATTTCTGACGATCACGACAGGCCGGGAATTTCTGATGATCTCCAGAGGCCGGGAATTCCTGATGACCCCTACAGGCCGGGAATTTCTGATGATCACCACAGACTGGGAATTTCTGATAATCACCACAGGCCGGGAATTTCTGATGACCACCACAGGCCGGGAATTTCTGATGACCACCACAGGCCGGGAATTTCTGATGACCACCACCAGGCGAGCATTGCTTGATCTTTTGAGGATAATTGTCGTGTCCCGGGCTAACCGGGTCGCCCGGTCACACCGTATGTCAGAGAAATCAGATTTAGAATATAATTTTAACAATGGCATCACTTCATTGGCAAACTAAACACTTGCTAAATCAACTTACTATATAGCATGCACCTTACTCTCCCAGCCTGTTACTATGCCATAGTAAACAATAAAACATTAAGACATAAATTGGTTGCTATAAAATGTACCCGATATAGGCCAGTGTGGTATGCGTCATTTAGATGAAATTTACCCGATATAGACCACCAGTGTGGTATCCGTCATTTAGATGACATTTACCCGATATAGGCCACCAGTGTGGTATCCGTCATTTAGAAGACATTTACCCGTTATAGGCCACCAGTGTGGTATCCGTCATTTAGATGACATTTACCCGATTTAGGCTACCAGTGTGGTATCCGTCATTTAGATGACATTTATCCGATATAGGCCACCAGTGTGGTATCCGTCATTTAGATGAAATGTACCCGATATAGGCCAGTGTAGTATCCGTCATTTAGATGAAATTTACCCGATATAGGCCACCACTGTGGTATCCGTCATTTAGATGAAATTTACCCGATATAGGCCACCACTGTGGTATCCTTCATTTAGATGAAATTTACCCGATATAGGCCACCACTGTGGTATCCGTCATTTAGATGAAATTTACCCGATATAGGCCACCACTGTGGTATCCGTCATTTAGATGAAATTTACCCGATATAGGCCACCAGTGTGGTATCCGTCATTTAGTTTTTCGGTTGACCCAGTGGTGCTGGTTAATAATAAAAAAAAAACTAGGACCAATAAGTAGACCTACGTCACGTGGCCTACATAGAAAATGAGAAAAAAAAACCCCAGATATAATTAAAGAATTGATTGACCCTTCAGCGTTGAGATTCGATTTGAAATAAAAAAAAAGGTAAAAGACCACAAAATGGGTAGAACGTTGATTTCACCTGTTATCGCTGGACAGTTGATAAAACACTTGATACTTCTTTAATCTCCAGCGTCCAGACAGGCGACTAATAAAAGTTTTAGCCATTCAGATAATCCCATCCCAATTCGTCTGCTTCCCATCTATTGTTCTGTGTCACGCTATGCTTCCATGACACGTGACACTCAAAATGGTGGTATCAATTTTAAATGGCAGACGTCAGAAGCAGAATTTTTTTTTACACAGGACGATTTTCTAATTATAGACATTCACTGCAGCATGTATGCATGTATGTGTGTGTGTGTGGGGGGGGGATGGGTGGGTTCGGGGTTGGTTAATTAAGAGTAACTATGTAAGAGAGTTTAAAATAAACGACTGTGAGATAACAGGAGAATTATATTTTTATTTTGCTTTTGTACCAACCATTTCGTTTACGACTTCAGTACATTACGCAATACATCTATTTTAAATTCTATTTATCCAATTTGAAATAAATGTGAAACACGTGAAACGTGAGAGGCAATACTTTCCACTATAAATGCAATATTTTACAATACCTTCCAACATGAATGCAATTCCTTCAAATTTAATACAAAACCTGCCAATATAAATGCAAAATCTTCCAACATAATTGCAATACCTTCCAACTTAATGATAATACCTTCAAATATAATGACAATACCTTCCAACTTAATGAAAATACCTTCCAATATAATGACAATACCTGTCAGGATTAATGCAGCACCCACAACATAAAGACAATATCTGCCAAGATAAATGCAATACCTGCGAATATAAATGCAATACCTGCCAAAATAAATGCAATACCTGCCAAAATAAATGCAGTACCTGCGAATATAAATGCAATACCTGCCAATATAAATGCAATACCTGCCAAGATAAATGCAATACCTGCTTCTGGTCTTCTTTTCTGCATAAAACTTCATTGAAATCCTGAATCAGTTTCACTCCACTTTCGGCTGTGTTATTAACAACTTTCAAATTGGTTACAACCTTTTCTGCATGTTTGTATTCATTGTTGCTGCTCCATGTTTCAGGGGACATCTCCAGGAATGAATGTGGCAAACCAAGAATGTTGAAAAATGCCTTTGTATTGTTTGTAACAAATAAGCTGATTGGCTGGTCTGCATATAATCCATTGGAATCAAGACGTTGAGCTCGATTTGTAGATCCGGGTTTTTCTTGCATATTTTTAAGCATCTGAACCTTTTGCTTGGGATCAATATTTTCATCAAATAAAAGCGAGGCCCACTGTAATTTCACTTAGATACCATAAATGTCGACTGAAAGCTTTGTTTGCTGCTTTTCCAATAACTGAATTAATGGAGTTATATTTTTTATAAATCCTTCAGAAATTGTAGGTCATTTGATGGCGCCCTTGTTGGCTGTGGGGCTTGAAACCACAGTTTCATATAAGTACTGGAAACAAAACAGAAGAACTGAAAGAGTCCTTGTTCTTCAGAAGGCTTCAGCTTAAACTGCTTCTTAAACATCGACATCTTGTAGCAATAAATTATTCTTGCCATCCAACGTGCTCTGTGTACAGCTCTTGGAGCATGAAAATGAATCCCACGTGGTGGTGTTCCTCCAAGAAATATGACAGCCAGTTCCAAAAATTCTCTGTTATCATCTCGTGGGTGACGAATTTGAAGATTTTCATTTGCAAACTGCAATGTGCTCTATTTGAAAAGGTCTACTTCCGTCATCCCATCTGCAGTATCATATGATCCCTTCTCCATAACATGCCACTGCTCTTTAAATCGTTTGAAAAGTGAAATATCAGTTCCAGATGAGGGCCCACTTATCTTCAATGCGGTGAACACTTTTTCCAGAACAATTCCCATCATATAGTGGCGGCAAGCAAGATGAATAAGACTTTTTTCAAGCAGCTTTTCAATAAAAACACATGCCCCTTTGGAATCACCAGTGTTATTTGCTGTTGTGTCAAAACTTAATGCTACCACTTTTTCACAAATTTCCCAGTCCTTCAGACATTCAACTACAGCTTGAGCTTGACTGTCACCTGTCCCTGAAGCCAATTTGGTACACCTAGCAAGCACTCTCTTTGCAGTCCTTTTACAATCACTGGCAATCTCTCAACATTCTCCCTGGCTGTGAGATCTGGAAGCAATTTTCCATCCAAATGTACAGTTAATGGCACTTGTGGATCAAATAATTCTTTAGCTTCATGTGCTGTTTTTTTCCTAATCTCAGCTCTCAAACGCTGTACGGTACTTTTACCCTTTTATCAGAACTGCTGTCAGAAGAAAATTTCAATAACGTGCTGGACATTTAAGAACTTTTAGAGTTTCCTGGTCATTTTTCACTTTTTGCAATAAACTCTCTGATCTCTTTTTCCTCTGAGCTTTCCGTTCATTATTAATATTAATGTCAATAAGTGCAAAAATAGACATTGAGTGCAATAAGGGCAACATTTGCAATTAACATAAATATTAAACAGTTACACATTATAAACATCAAAAAACAAAACATACTTTATTCAGGTTCATCAATAGTCGGGATAAAATGTGGGAAATGGAGAACATAACTAAATTTTCAGAGAGCTTGTGCAACCTCTAAATTTCATCTGAAAATTATGAAATTTTATATTTCTGAGTACTTTTTTTTGTTGTAACCAAATGTGGGGTTTAAATCAAAGAAAATAAAAAAAAAAGTTTTTTCCTCTTTATTTTGGACCACCCTGATATAAACATATATATATATATATATATATATATATTTACATTTAAGATTTCGAATGATTGACAAACCACAATGACTGCAGCCAACAATGAACAAATCTATGTAGCATTAAAATATTTCGAAGCGTTACCTTGCATGTTTGTAATTAGGTCATGCCGACATTTAAATTGAGACTTTATTCTGGACACTTTGATATCAATCCCGCGTGTGACGTAACCCAACATTTCCTGTTGCTGATTCACCAGATTTTACAGCGGGGATTTGAGCAGGAAGCTCTAACATCTGGACGTAACAGACTATCTCTGTCTGCATCTCTGGAGTCTGACCTGACTGAAGCCAGGACGTACTATCAGATAGACGAGATTGGCAAGTAAGTTGAGGGGAATCTGTTAGTAGAAGTTCTATAACACCAGACACTAATGGAATCTAAGTTATTCTTGATATCAGACAAGTTATAACTATAAGTCAACATTTTACAAGTACAACAGATTTGAACTATTATTGAATTTTTCTAAAATTTATCCCTTAAGTACTAAAAAAAAGTAAGTTAAGTATGAAATATTAATGTGCATTTAATATGGGGGACCATTTTTGTGTGTTAGAAATTGAATTAAAAAAAAAAGTTACAACTTGCGAATAAAAAAAAATTATTATCTAGAGATATCAAACAATATAGGTTATTATATATGTTGTATTAAAGCTAGATGGTCTAGAATAGGTTCTAGTTAAATACGTGTCTAAGATAACATTGACTCATTAAGTCGCAGAAATAAGAAAATTAAAAAAAATAATACATGTACAAATATTTCTGCCAACAGCCCTTTGTGTGTCCTCCCATGTCATTAATACATGTGTTTCCTTTTATGTTATTAATACATGTGTGCATATGTATTAGCAGATGTCATTCATACCTGTATGTCTCTTATGTCATTCATACCTGTATGTCTCTTATGCCATTCATACTTGTATGTCAATTATGATATTCATAACTGTATATCTCTTATGTCATTCATATCTGTATGTCTCCTATGTCATTCATACCTGTATGTCACTTATGTCATTCATACCTGTATGTCTCTTATGTCATTCATATCTGTATGTCTCCTATGTCATTTATACATGTATGTCACTTATGTCATTCATACCTGTATGCCTCTTATGTCATTCATATCTGGATGTCTCCTTTGTCATTCATACCTGTATGTCACTTATGGCATTCATACCTGTGTGTTCTCCAACAGAGTATTAGACTTCGCCACCCTCATGGCGTATGACATGCATGGCGAGTGGGACAGAACTGCTGGTGCCTTGCACCACTCACCCTTGGAGCCTGAGATTGTAAGTCAATATTTCAGTAAACAATACTAGAATCAGTTTAGTAATTGTCTAGTTCAGTGTCTGCAAATCTTTTGTTCCCCCCTCCCCCCCCTTACACCTTAAGACAAACCGGAGGGGGGGATATTCGTACGCTATACGTAGTCCTCTCCATAGTCCTCGGGGAGATGTAAATTATAATGTATCGGATGTTGTTGATGACATTTGTTTACCTTGAAGTAACTGATAACATTTGTTACAGATGCCACTGTATTGCATTTTAATCAAGCTGTGATAGAAATACAAATTATATTGAAGTGATGCCTGATATCATATTATGTTGAGGTAATGGTCTAATATCATATTACGTTGAAGTGATTGGATGATATCATATTCTGTTGAAGTGATGGGATGATATACTACATCACACTGATAGATCACTGCATATTGGTATACTACATCACACTGATAGACTGCAGAACATTGATAGACTAAAGCACACTGATAGACTACAGCACACAAATATACTGCATCATACTGATAGATTAAAGCACTTTGATAAAATACAGCACACTGATAGATTATAGCACACTGATAGACTTCATTACACTGATATATTAAAGCACTTTGATAGATTACAGCACACTGATAGATTAAAGCACTTTGATAGATTACAGCACACTGATAGATTACAGCACTTTGATAAAATACAGCACACTGATAGATTATAGCATACTAGTCATTCCGCGGCGTAGCATTATCCGCCTTATCAATCAATATAATCAGCAATCAAACAAAATAACAGGCTGACATCTTTTAGAAAATACATGGTATGCAAAGGTGAACTTTGATCTATCATGTGCAGACTTTATGGTCACTATCCGGTACCTTCCAGCAACTTGTTTTTTTTTAATTTTATTTTTACAGATTTTTAGTTAATTATTTTGATGCCTTTATTCTCGATAAGCTGCAGACTTAATTTTCTTTTTATTGGCTAGATGTATTTTAATGCCTTTTTTAAGATCATGATTTTTTTCTTTGAATTGTAATTTTTTTTCTTTCAGTTTCTAACAAACATATTTCGGTACAGATAGATGTTAGGTATTATTATTTTTTGTAATGCGTACATATTCTGAAACAGTTAACATTTGTTTTTAATGCGCCAAACAAATTTATAATCAACCTAATCTGTCTTTTCCACTAAACAGCAGCACAAATAAATAAAAACAAAAGATTTCATCATATCTAATATTTTATTGTCTACACTTCATGTTGAATGTGTTCTCTTGGCCCACTTTGTAGCCTAATGGTAGCGCCGGCCTCCAAAGCATTTACACATCTATATTTTTACACCATTTTTTTTAATTCTAAAATTGGAAATTAGTTCAATATTGCTTTACTTTACACACATAATTGTATTATCAAATGTGTTTTATTTTTGTTTGTTATTTTTAAAATAATCAGTTGACATGCTAATGTTATTTTATGTACAGCATTCCCTCATTTTCCGCGGTTAAACGGCTACATAATTTAACGCGTCTGGGATTAAATGAAATAGTTGCGTAGTTAGAGCACATAAAAAACATGATTACGACCAAACAATACTGTTTTTTTAAATTACTCGAGCTGTCTGGACATGAAATACTATTGTACAACCACCATTGTGCTCGTATTGCTTAATATATTTGACTAAATAAAGGTCAAATATTCATATTAGAAATTAAAATAATCTGGTATTATAAAAGAAATCAGAAAACAACGCGAGTTGTCGAACGTTGTTGAACGCTTCTTGATTGCTTTGACTATTCGGGAATCCCACAAACGCGACAAATATATATATATATATATATATATATATATATATATATATATATATATATATATATATATATATATATATATATATATATATATATATATATATAATTGCTTCTTGCAGGCTGTCCAGCATGGATGGGCGAAGAATAGAATTATTTATATAGATTGATAGATTACAGCGCACTGATAGACTACAGCTCACTTATAGACTTAATCACACTGATAAATTTTAGCACTCTGAAAGATTATAGCGCACTGATAGAATACATCAAAATTGATACATATAATATCACAGTGATAGACTACAGCACCTGATAGATTACAGCACACTGATAGATTACAGCACATTGATATACTACATCACACTGATAGATTACAGCACACTTATAGACTACATCACACTGATAGATTACAGCACACTGATAGATTACAACACACTGATATAGTAAGCCACTAATTTTAGAAAATATTCAAATACAGCTAAATATAACTATTAAGTGACTGATGTTTAACCAATAAATTGACTTTTGACCTCCTTTGACCTGAGATGCGCATTCTTTTAACTTTTTTTCCAATTGTATTCAAAATCACATCTTTATTACTACTTAGAGATTAAACTTTTTTTCCATGAAGAAATAAAGAGGATATCTCTTGAGCAACTTAACAATCAAGTGATGTAATGAGTACAGTCAAGTGTAGCACTATATAGAATTAATTGACATTCATTTCTGCAAATTTTTTATTCCCAGTTGTCAAAAACGTAAATTCAGATATTCTCATTTTTCGAGATTTTTTTCTAATATATTATAATCTAATGAATACTTCAAAAATTGAACAATAAAACGGCAGAAAGAACAGTGAGCTTATTATTAGCTAGTTCTATTATACATTGAAATGAAAATATAAGAATCACGAATAAATCAATAAAATAACGAGTTCAATGAATATTAAAAAATATCTGTGTTGTGTATAATTCACTATGACAATTGTCTTTATTTGGTATATCAAATTAGGATAAATGTCTGTGTTTGGTGTATTACATTGGTCAAATGTCTATGTTTGGTAAAGAACAAATGGCTGTGTTTAATATTTTGCACTAAAACAAATGTCTGTGTTTGGTATTTTACATTAAGACAAATGTCTGTGTTTGGTATTTTACATTAAGACAAATGTTTGCGTTTGGTATTTTACACTAAAAAGAATAACTGTATTTGGTATTTACACTAAAACGCTGCCACCATTTATATGTCATGGGTAATTAAGTTTAGTAGAGTTTCTTGTAGAAATTACTTGATATAATATATATATATATATATATATATATATATATATATATATATATATATATATATATATTATTTATTCTGTGGAACCTCTACCTCTGAGAAGGTGTATACATTGAATTCTGTAGTATAGTCTCTTCGGAGTTGATGTATAAATTTAATGTCCACAGACAGTGAGACGAAACACATTCAAACAGTTGCAAATTACTGAGATGAAGCTTTCACATATATTTATATATTTATTTTAATTAAACTGTAAAGGCAATACATACACAATAAAAATGATCTCTATCAATATGTCCTCTCTAGTCCTCAGCCTTATTCTCGTCTGGTCTATCTATCGTCTGAAAAATATCTAACTTCGCTAAGTGGCCAGATAATTAAAACTATTAAATCTCTAGGTTAAATATAATTATCGTAGACTAATCTGGTTATTACAGTCTGTGTTTGGTATTTACACTAAGACAAATGTCTATGTTTGGATTTCCTTTTAAGAACACAATGGAGATGTAACTAGACACAATGGAGATGTAACTAGACACAATGGAGATGTAGCTAGACACAATGGAGACATGACTAGACACAAAGGGAATGTGACTAGAGACAATGGAGATGTAACTAGAGACAATGGACATGTAACTAGACACAATGGAGATGTAACTAGACGCAATGGAGATGTAACTAGACACAATAGAGATGTAACTAGACAATGGGAATGTAACTAGACACAATGGAGATGTACCCGTAAATTACAGCATACAGATCCGTCTTACAACTAAGAGTCAACAAGCCACCCCATGACAGAACTGCCCTTCCTGTTAGAATCCAAAGAGTATAATCAATATTTGACACAAAGTAGTTTATACGAAATTATATAGTTTAAAAGATTATATTGTCAGGGTCACACATCTTGCGATTGTTGCCATGGATAATGGCGGCCGTGTGAATATAAATATAAATACAATAAGTCTGTCGGCCATCTTAACTTAAATAGAACGTTCATTGTTGAGAAGGTTGTGTACCCCTGTATATTTTACCCTTATAGAGACATATGAAAATGAATAAGAACAATAATAAGAGTCACGAGATAATACATCTTGTAGAAATTGTATGTTCTATAACATAATATAAAATCTTTATTCTAGATATGCTATGCTCTATAACGATAATAATTGTCGTAAGATTATTATCTTCTAAATATCATATATTCTATAACAATAATGAGATTTATGAGATATGTCCTATTGTATATTTATATTTAACACCTTTATCACTAGATTTATTTTTAACGTTTACTGTTTTTTATTCTTTGATGTTTGTCTTTATATTTTTGTACAGCAAACACTTACATATTTTCATTTTATTATTTGTACATGATATGTAATGACTCATTCTACAGCTTGAATGTCACATACTCAGAGATTGATCATAACTTAATATCAACTTGTCACATACTCAGAGATTGATCATAACTCAAAATCGACTTGTAGACTACTGTTCACACAAGATTTCGACCCATTGATTTTTTAAATCTCGTACATTTTCTGTTGTTGAATTTGTTTTTTGAAGTGTGTGTATTTGTGGTTGTAAATTTGTGTGTTCAATTTCTATAGAAAACTATTAAGAAATATTACTCACTTTTAAGTGGCCACTTAGTCTAATAGAAGGTGTCATTATAAGGTGACAAGTTCATTTGAATGGTCTAAAAGTCAAGTAGAACTTACACTCGCCAGTGAATAATAAATTAAATGACTCAATTTTTATGTTAAAAATTGATTAAAAAATATTTTGACTCTTCAGAATTATTCTTTTCTCTCATGAACTATAAAATTACATTTTTATTTCGGCTGTTAGTTTGAAATTGACAAATACAAGGGTGTGACTTTTCAGAAGAAAAATAAAATTAAAAATGATCCTTTTATATTGAATCTTCCCTTGTAACAGGGATCTAGAAATCGGAGTGCCAAGAGTCAGTTTAAAACGAATAATCCTTATATCCGACACCATTAAGTAAAGGTTGTCAATTCAAGCCACCCCCTAATTGTAGATTTCAAACATTACATTTTACACGTAAACACTTATAACATATTCGAAATCAATTATCATAACTTTAAATGGTTTTCAAATTGTTAAATTTCAAAACATTAAATGATTTTCAAATTGTTAAATTGTCATAACATTAAATGATTTTCAAATTGTTTAATTGTCATAACATTAAATGGTTTTCAATTAGTTCAAATTGTCATAACATTAAATGGTTTTTCAAATTGTTCAAATTGTCATAACATTAAATGGTTTTCAAATTGTTCACATTGTCATAACATGGTGCTTCCGTGTAAATTACACGCTCGGCTATTGAGGGGATATGAGAGGGAATTACAAAGCCTAAGAAATGTCACATTACGGGGGTGGGAGTGGGGTAATTTTTTACGTACGACTGTTGACCTGAGTGTCCCTGGTTCGATGTTCAGTTATCACCAATGGATATTTCAAGTCATGGTTAATGTCCCCGCTGTATATTTCCCGTGGTGACTACAATGCCTTTGCACCATCGGCTATGTTGTGGATAAAAATCATAAAAACCGTCATATTTGTCGTTTTTAAGATCTAAGAGATATCATCTCAACCTTACAGGAACTTTAATTCATTAGATATTAAAAGAATACTAAATTTCTGCTAAAATAGTGTTTTTTAATTGTCAAATACAAATGAAACTAGAATATGAAGATTGTAACATTCATTTTATAGAATGGGAAAATCCGAATTTTTCTCTCAGCCAATTAAAAATAATTTTCTTGCAAGGGTAACAATTTCTGACTACGGCATATTGATCTTTAAAACTTGTCTAGAAAAAATGGCGGACTTCAAAAATTCGTAATTTAGAACTTTTACATATTTTAAACCAGGTGAGTTTTGAAATAAAGTTATAGAACAAGGTTTCTTTTCCCGAAGAATATAATGTTATATTTTTTAATTATTTATAAGTGCTATGACAGAGCATATACCCCATTGGGAAACACAGGAAGTGTGAATTAGTTGTTTTATGTTAACGATATATTAACCTACATTTGCGTTAAACAAACTGGGTTTCACTTAGATTTTAGAAAAACATAAAAAATAAAATGATTTATAAGCTGTGCGTGTCTGTATTAAACTGTATTTATAATATGTGAAACTTCTACGTCGATTGTCCCTTCTACCACATTTATTTTAATAGTTTCTCTGAACTTCATGACTAAAACACGAATAATACACAGATAAAAAGTTCGAATTTTTTTTTCCCTTTTAAAATTAATCTGTGAACATTAAATAAGGTGTCTGATTGAAACTGGTAGTTAATTGGTTCTACCTAACCTTATCTTTGGTACTGTCTAACCTTATCTATGGTACTGTCTAACCTTACCTATGGTACTGTCTAACCTAATCTATGGTACTGTCCAACTTAATCTATGGTACTGTCTAACCTTATCTATGGTACTGTCTAACCTTATCTATGGTACTGTCTAACCTTATCTATGGTACTGTCTAACCTTATCTATGATACTCTCCAACCTTATCTTTGGTACTGTCTAACCTAATTATGGTTTTGTCTAACCCTATCTATGGTACTGTCTAACCTTATCTTTAGTACTCTCTAATCCTATGTATGGTACTGTCTAACCTTATCTTGGTTTCTTTCCCTGTTCTAACTATTGTATTTATTTGTATTGTTATGTTTTAATTAATTGTTTTAATATGTCGGATATGGTTTTTATGTTAAAGCTAGTTAATAAACAGTTCTATTTTTGTTTCATGTGACTTGGTTTGATTGTAAATAAATAAAAAAAAGTCACCATTGTACTTGTTTTGAATCGTCCATGGCAAATACAAATGTTGGATTAATTTTTAAAAGTTATTTCAGACGCTGTATAATATTAGTGTTAGTTTTATCATTTTAAAATATTTCATTTTAAAAAGCTGTAATTTGTTTCAAGCAATTAGAGTTCCAAGATAAAAACATTTTTTAAACTGATATTTAAGGTAATATTAAAAGTATATATTAATTAATAAATATGTTCTTAAAATGCATTGTAGTGTAAGCAAATTTGTAAATAAATAAACTCATAGTTGAAATTTCTGACAATCTGTCTCTCTAGGTTTAAATTGTATAAATAATATTGACTAAATACAAGTGTAAACGTTTGTTTTGACTCTAAGCAATGAAAAAATTTGAACCTCAAAATATTCTGGACATTTTATGTCTTTAAACTCAATTCATTTCTTAATGAAACAAAACAAGCCACTACTTGATATCTGTCATTCAAGTACATTTATTCACAAACAAGCCACTACTTGATGATATCTGTCATTTAACTACATTCATTCACATAAAAGCCACTACTTGATGATATCTGTCATTTAACTACATTCATTCACAAAAAAGCGACTACTTCATGATATCTGTCATTCAACTACATTCATTCACAAAGAAGCCAGTACTTGATGATATCTGTCATTCAACTACATTTATTCACAAACAAGCCACTAATTGATGATATCTGTCATTCAAGTACATTTATTCACAAACAAGCCAGTACTTGATGATATCTGTCATTCAACTACATTCATTCACAAACAAGCCACTAATTGATGATATCTGTCATTCAATTACATTTATTCACAAACAAGCCACTACATGATGATATCTGTCATTTAACTACATTTATTCACAAACAAGCCACTACTTAATGATATCTGTCATTCAAGTACATTTATTCACAAACAAGCCACTACTTGATGATATCTGTCATTCAAGTACATTTATTCACAAACAAGCCAGTACTTGATGATATCTGTCATTCAACTACATTTATTCACAAACAAGCCAGTACTGATGATATCTGTCATTCAAGTACATTTATTCACAAACAAGCCAGTACTTGATGATAACTGTCATTCAACTACATTTATTCACAAACAAGCCACTACTTGATGATATCTGTCATTCAAGTACATTTATTCGCAAACAAGCCAGTACTTGATGATATCTGTCATTCAACTACATTCATTCACAAACAAGCCACTATTTGATGATATCTGTCATTTAACTACATTCATTCACAAATTGTAATAAAAAGCATTTAATAAATGAATTAATATTAGCTTTGATAAATATTTTTTATAAACATTTTTGTGCATTATAATAGAAGTGTATTTTTTAAAGTTTTGTGTTTATTTTATTCGCTTTGGTCTGGCTAGAAAATACAAAGTTCTAGTACAGTTAACTCGGACTTGGGTTTAACCTCCAGTGCAATGTTAACTCGGATTTGGTTTTAACCTCCAGTTTTAAGTGGAGGTTTGAATTATGCCATCACAATCACAGAACTACAAAGCTCACAAAGGCTAAAAACAACAGGCGTGGGTGAACAATTTTACCATTACACAAATATTTGTAATTGTGTTGTACAGGTTAAGGAAATATTTTATCTTGCCCACTGGAAGTGATTGATCATAGGGGCCGACTTATGTGGGTCACATTCCTTTCTTTGTATCGAGAAGACCTCCCTGCCTCACAGCGACTAACAAACCCTGACACCTGTTCGTGGAGATATTTGCGGGCAATTCCATACAAGGCCAAATTCACAAAGTTAGTTTGACAGTTTTATTCAGGGGTAATAACTTATATGCAGACTATAAAAATCTATCCGATAAAACTTTATGTTGGGTGAATGTGATACATTGTTGAATTATATCAGTTTATCAATAACTTAGAACATATAATGTCTTCCTTTAATCATCATTACATTGTTTTTAGTAACTACACATTAAGAATAGTTTAAACAATGCATTTACACTAGTCTCATTTAAAAAGCATATATAGCAAGTGCCGCTTGAAGAAATTCCGAGCGCCAGAGAAATGTATCGGATAGATATGTCAGGTCTGTTAATTACTTAACTATTGCCATATCTCTTATCTGTTATAACACATATTGATATTCACCCACATTTAGATCAACACACGAAGATAGATCAACACTTATAGACACGTATTCAACATATATAGTCTAACATGTATGGAAAGATCACCAAATAAAGGATTTACCCCTCGTGTAAACAAACCATAGAAATAACAACATCCGCAGCTATCATATCCAGGCTTGCGGAGCCGGAGCCGCTACTTTTTGCTGGAGCCGGAGCCGAAAAATCTGGCGGCTGCACGGCTCCCAAATGCTTTTTTTTACAGCAGAATTTTTTTTAGGTTTAAAATTCCAAATTTGTTTGATTGTTTGCCTCTTACAATTTGAAATTTTGTTATTTTTACGAACGCCACAACAGTAACAGCGTCAAAATGATAGCGTGCACGCACATCACCACAAGAAATCTTTAATGGGGAATCGTTTTGTGTTCGTTTTAAATCTTGTTTACCCTCCGAAATTTTTTAAGGGCATGTTATTTTGTTATATATAAAGTTAAAACAGTTTTATTTCATAGAATAATTGAATCAATCATTTAAAATAAATTTTTACTAAGACGAAAAATAAAACGCATCATTTCGTATTATTATTTGACCGCGAATCAGGCCCGTAGCAAGTGTGGGGGCCAGGGGCCACTCCCGTTTTGTCTGGCCCCCTCTGCTTATTTGCTCTACTTAGTAAAATGTATTAGCCCCGTAGCGTGAAAATTCTACAGCAGGGGCCAGGCATTCTACAGCAGGGGCCATGCAATAGCAGGGGGGTAATGACATTTTACTAAGTAGAATAAATAAGCAGAGGGGGCCAGACAAAACGTAGGGGGCCCCGGCCCCCCCCCCCCCCCGCACACTACGGGCCTGCTATAGGGTGAACGCGACAAAATTCGCATAACTTTTTATCAGCGGCATGTTTGCGTGGCGCAATTACAAAAATTTTTGTCTCGTGTGATACTATCTTAATAGGGAGCCGGAGCCGTCAAATTTGTGGGAGCAGGAGCCGGGAAAAAATTTGGCGGCTCCGCAAGCCTGATCATATCTATGGATAAACAACCACGGATTATTTAAAACGTATGCACAGATCTTCTACATGGATAGACTAACATATCGACATATAGATCAACTTCATGAATATGTCAACACACATAGATAGATTTACACTAATGTATACTATTACAAGATTGGAAAGATTTACACATATGTATACAATTACAACAATGGATATATGTTCTCCTTGAATGACACAGACGTTTCGAATTGATGGTCATTTGCATTCATGCCAAAGGGCCCACGCAAAGAAAACAATTGTTTGAATTCTGTATTTAACAGTGCATGATTGCTTCAATACTGTATTTAACAGCTCATGAGGGCTTCAATTCCGTATTTAACAGCTCATGAGGGCTTGAATACCGTATTTAACAGCTCATGAGGGCTTGAATACCGTATTTAACAGCTCATGAGGGTTTGAATTCCGTATTTAACAGCTCATGAGGGTTTGAATTCCGTATTTAACAGCTCATGAGGACTTCAATTCCGTATTTTACAGCTCATGAGGGTTTGAATACCGTATTTAACAGCTCATGAGGGTTTGAATTCCGTATTTAACAGCTCATGAGGACTTCAATTCCGTATTTAACAGCTCATGAGGGTTTGAATTCCGTATTTAACAGCTCATGAGGGTTTGAATTCCTAATTAGGCTATGAACATTGAAACATCATTCTTTCCGTGTGATGACACAGTATTACGATGAATGTCTGTACCACAGATTGTATATTATAATGGTCTGTACTGATACATTTGAAAATGCACTTAATATGTACAATTTTTTGTTGCTTTTTATAAATAAACTATTTTATATAGGAAAAAAAACATCGTTACTATTCAGACATTTTCCTGCTTTTGATTTTCATTAAGGCACGTGGCAGTGACTTAAACTTTACCAGCTCAGGAATAACTTTACCAGCCTCAGGGATAACTTACCAACCTCAGGAATAACTTTACCAGCCTCAGGAATAACTTTGCCAACCTCAGGAATAACTTTATCATCCTCAGGAATAACTTTACCAGCCTCAGGAATAATTTTATCATCAACAGGAATAACTTTGCCAGCCTCAGGAATAACTTTACCAGCCTCAGGAAAACTTTACCAACCTCAGGAATAACTTTACCAGCCTCAGGAATAACTTTACCAACCTCAGGAATAACTTTACCAGCCTCAGGAATAACTTTACCAGCCTCAGGAATAACTTTACCAGCCTCAGGAATAACTTTACCAGCCTCAGGAATAACTTTACCAGCCTCAGAATAACTTTACCAGCCTCAGGAATAACTTTACCAGCCTCAGGAATAACTTTACCAGCCTCAGGAATAACTTTACCAGCCTCAGGAATAACTTCTTACCAGCCTCAGGAATAACTTTACCAGCCTCAGGAATAACTTTACCAGCCTCAGGAATAACTTTACCAGCCTCAGGAATAACTTTACCAGCCTCAGGAATAACTTTACCAGCCTCAGGAATAACTTTACCAGCCTCAGGAATAACTTTACCAGCCCTCAGGAATAACTTTACCAGCCTCAGGAATAACTTTACCAGCCTCAGGAATAACTTTACCAGCCTCAGGAATAACTTTACCAGCCTCATGAATAACTTTACCAGCCTCAGGAATAACTTTACCAGCCTCAGGAATAACTTTACCAGCCTCAGGAATAACTTTACCAGCCTCAGGAATAACTTTACCAGCCTCAGGAATAACTTTACCAGCCTCAGGAATAACTTTACCAGCCTCAGGAATAACTTTACCAGCCTCAGGAATAACTTTACCAACCTCAGGAATAACTTTACCAACCTCAGGAATAACTTTACCAACCTCAGGAATGCTGAAAGAGTTATGCCTCCCTCCCCCTCCCCCCCCCCAACAAACGAAACATTTTGGAACCAACAAATCGTGTACAATATTATATTACTACCTGTATTATTTATTTCAATGTTTTTCATAAAGATACATTTAAATAGTTGCGTGATGCCAACAAAGTATTTGCATTTGATTATTTTAGACAGAGACTATGAATGGTCCTTCATTGTGAATTGGCAGCCACTTACTTTACCTGTCCAAAAACAATGGTTTAACATAGATCTACATCTAAACCTTTAGATAGACTTAAACCCAGTATCGTAGGAATTTAGTACAACTGTGGTCGCACACGATGCTAAGCTGGAAGGGTCTCGATATAGTCATTTTGATCAGATATAGGAATTGAATGCAAAGTGCATTGAACTAACTGTTGTGTATTGTCCCCATCAAAATATGGCTGAATAAGGAGCACATATTTTTGATAATAGAGCTAGAACAACTAATTTTAAAAGCACCAATCATTAATTTTGTCTCTTGCGAGAAACTAAATAATGTTACAATTCAAATTAAAAATTAATTTATGTGTTTGTGGTATGTGGGATTTTGGTTAATAGGTTTGACAAGGATTAATTCATCATGTGACTGCCAAAAAGAAGATTTCTAATAGCACTACACACATTTAGCTACAAATAGATGAGTACCTATGGATAGACACCATATAGATCAACATGTATTTGTTAGGTATTGGTAAATGAATTCCCCCCCTCCGCTGGCTAAATTACATTTCAAACCGGAAATGGTTACAATGCATAGAAGACTGAATAGTTTACTCTATATTTTTCAGCCAGACTATGTGACTAATTGTCAAAAGCCAGAATGGTATACAGTACTTTGAGAATCAGAACTAATTTAAAAAAATATAGTTCACCAAGTTTTTAGGTACATATTAGATGCAGGGGACACAGTCATTTTAATAATTTAAATTATTCAATAGCATAGTTGTTTCCCTTTACACTACACTTCATCGAATGACAATCACCTGAGTTGTTTATCATTTAATTTTAAAACTTCTTCGTTCGATCGTGCACTGCGCGTGTCACAATTGTGAGAAAAATTTAAAAGGGCTCGTCCTTCAATTACGCCAAGAACTTAGGGAAATAGGAAGGGATATGAAAATATTTGACAGTATTTGATATATGGAAGGGTATGTGTATCAGTCTCGTATTCTGTCAGATATTCTTGGTTCTGCAGGGCGCTCATTCAGCAATCAAAAACTGGTACAAAATGTTATAAGAAGTGAACTGTCACTATCGTTTATTGTAGGCTTATCAAGGGTAATATGACGTAGAGAAACAATTCATTTTGATAACCTTGCAAAAACATGTCTAAAATTGATTTATAAATGCTCTTTTTAGCTAACTACTATACTAAATCAAGCTGTATAATATTATTTTATTTGAAAATACAATAGACATTCAACTGTCTGACATATATTATATTGTGCAATGACATTTAAACTTTCCCGATATTGTCAAAGGCCGTAGAGCTGTACATAATAATTTTCGTTGACGAAACTAAAACTAAAAATTAGCAGCAAGACTAAAACTAGACGAAAACTGAAATTATTATAGAAAAAACGAAATAAAAACTGAAACTAAAATATAAAGTGTTGCTTTCGTTCTACAAAAACTAAAAAACTAAAACTCTCGTTAACGAAAATGTTGACTTTTCGTCAACGAAAACCAAAACTAAAATTAGAAGCAAGACTCAAACTAGACGAAAACTAAAATTATTACAAAAAACGAAATAAAAACTGAAACTAAAATATGACCTGGGACTAAAACAACACTAATCAACTGCCTTAAAAATAAAACACTTTTATTACAGTATTCGAGTTTTTTTTTTTATTCTAATTTCATTTTATTGCGGATAATTATATGATCACTATGCTGGAGTGTCAGTAGGTAGGAAGGGTAAAACTGCTTGTGCGTTCTTACATGCGGGCGCCGAAATAATAATCTAAAACCATTTTTCCGCTATGGGTAATCTATGATCAGAGAATAGTTGCAGCCAGCATAGGCAATCTATGACCAGCGGCCAAGGCAGCCAGACATAGCAATCTATGACCAGCGGCCAAGTTCAGCCAGACATAGGCAATTTATGACCAGCGACCATGTACAGTCATACATAGGCAATATATACCTGTGCCAAGTACAGTCAGACATAGGCAATATATACCCAGCAACCATGTACAGTCAGACATAGGCAATCTATACCTAGCAACCAAGTACAGTCAGACATAGGCAATTCATACCCAGCAACAAAGTACAGTCAGACATAGGCAATATATACACAGCAAATCAAGTACAGCCAGACAAAGGCAATTTATGACCAGCGACCATGTACAGTCATACATAGTTAATTCATGACCAGCGACCATGTACCGTACAAGACATATGCACCTATGACCAGCGGTCAAGTTCAGCCAGACAAAGGCAATCTATGATCAGCGGCCAAGTGCAGCCAGACAAAGGCACCCGTGACCAGCGACCAAGTACAGCCAGACATAGGCAATCTATGACCAGCGACCATGTACAGTCAGACATAGGCAATCTATGACCAGCAGCTAAGTACAGCCAGACATAGGAAATCTATGAAAAGCTGCCAAGTGCAGCCAGATATAGGTAATCAATGACCAGAGGCCAAGTGCAGCCAGACAAAGGCAATTTATGACCAGCGACCATGTACAGTCATACATAGTTAATCTATGACCAGCGACCATGTACTGCAAGATATATGCAATCTATGACCAGCGGTCAAGTTCAGCCAGACAAAGGCAATCTATGATCAGCGGCCAAGTGCAGCCAGACAAAGGCAATCTATGACCAGCGACCAAGTACAGCCAGACATAGGCAATCTATGACCAGCGACCATGTACAGTCAGACATAGGCAATCTATGACCAGCAGCTAAGTACAGCCAGACATAGGAAATCTATGAAAAGCTGCCAAGTGCAGCCAGATATAGGTAATCAATGACCAGAGAGGCCAGACAAAGGCAATTTATGACCAGCGACCATGTACAGTCATACATAGTTAATCTATGACCAGCGACCATGTACTGCAAGATATATGCAATCTATGACCAGCGGTCAAGTTCAGCCAGACAAAGGCAATCTATGATCAGCGGCCAAGTGCAGCCAGACAAAGGCAATCTATGACCAGCGACCAAGTACAGCCAGACATAGGCAATCTATGACCAGCGACCATGTACAGTCAGACATAGGCAATCTATGACCAGCAGCTAAGTACAGCCAGACATAGGAAATCTATGAAAAGCTGCCAAGTGCAGCCAGATATAGGTAATCAATGACCAGAGGCCAAGTGCAGCCAGACAAAGGCAATTTATGACCAGCGACCATGTACAGTCATACATAGTTAATCTATGACCAGCGACCATGTACTGCAAGACATATGCAATCTATGACCAGCGGTCAAGTTCAGCCAGACAAAGGCAATCTATGACCAGCGGCCAAGTGCAGCCAGACAAAGGCAATCTATGACCAGCGACCAAGTACAGCCAGACATAGGCAATCTATGACCAGCGACCATGTACAGTCAGACATAAGCAATCTATGACCAGCAGCTGAGTACAGCCAGACATAGGAAATCTATGAAAAGCTGCCAAGTGCAGCCAGATATAGGTAATCAATGACCAGAGGCCAAGTGCAGCCAATTTATGACCAGAGGCCAAGTTCAGCCAGACATAGGCAAGCTATGACCAAAGGCCAAGTACAGCACGAAATAGGCAAGCTATGACCAGAGGCCAGGTGCAGCCAGAAATAGGCAATAAATGACCAGCGGCCAGGTGCAGCTCTCTCTCTCTCTTGAACTCTCTCAGTAATCTGCGGGCTGAGACTTAGTCTCTTAGAGCCCGTGAGATCAGACTTGCTGTGTCTCTCAACATCTGGAGACTGCCATAGAGCCCGAAGGCCAGCAAGCTTCCGGACTGGTCCACCCTGTGGTCCGCCAGTCCGGGGCACTCGAAAAGCAAATGATCTACGGTTTCCTCCACTTCCTGCAGTGCCTGCAAGGGTGTCGACATTGGGCCTCAACCTCCCAAAGTACGCGCCAATAGGACAGTGCCCAGTTCGGAACTGGGCAATTAGCGCCTGCTCGGCACGCCTAATCTTCCACCACGGGTCAGTTTTGACGGCTGCTCTAGAAACTTTCCGACGTTGATTCCGTTCACCCCATGAGCCCAGCCCGAGAACCACTTCGATTGTCCAAGAGGCAGATCTTGGAGCGTGCTGCCTCGAATGAGCTCTTTCTTGCACTCACGGGCAGCACTTGGGAATCTGTCGACTGGACTATTGGCTTTCGCAATGCCGTCTGCCCTTTCATTTCCGGGCACGTCCGCATGCCCGGGAACCCATTGAAGGGTCACATGCACGTGATGTTGGGACGCAAGACCCTGTATTGCCATCAGCATGGCTTCCAGCAGAAGCGGCCATTCTCCCGTCCCTTTTACAGCTTGGAGAACAGAGAGCGCGTCAGTGAGGATGACAATGTCTGTAGCAGGCAAAGTACCCTCACCGATTAGCTCCCCTATGTGGTCCACTGCCTCAGTAATGGCTGTCATCTCTGCCTCGTAAGCACAGAGCGACCCACATAGGCCAGCATGGTCTTTCACAAAGCCAGTTTGTGGGAGTGATGTGGACCCCAAACGAGGCGCTTGTCCGGCCGTCTCTACTGGATACAGAGGCATCAGTATAGGCCAGTATAGCGATCCCTGAATAGGTTCCAATCATTGGTGATCCTTTGCGTTCTCAGCATTGGTTTCGACCAGAGTCGTGCGTACCTCGGGCATGTAGAAAGCCTCGCCAGGAGGGACCCTAGAGACTGTCTCTAGCATTAGTCGGTCAGTCGGCAGCTTGATCTCGGAGGCAAGTCTCACTGCATAAAAGACTGCATCGAGAGCCGTTTCCTTTCCACCCAGCCATCGACCATCTCCTTTAGGACAGAGGTCTCCTCCTGCCGCTTAAACCGCTCATACGCGGTTATAACGGCCTGCTCTACGGATACCCAGAGGTGGCACATTTGCCATGATTTCCACCGCTGCTGTGGGTGCCGTTCGAAAAGTGTCTGTGATCAGCCGGAGAGCCTGGTTTTGTACAACATCTAGGGCCTCTAAGAGGACTTAGACCCATAGACCTGCACAAGCCTAGGTCTGTGCCAGGTACAGCTAGACATAGGCAGTCTATGACCATCGGTCAACTACAGCCCGTTGAGCGTTTGAAGATTAAATGATTTTTTTTTTTAACATTAGTCAAGTTAGATGTCAATGTTTTATGTTTTTTTTTGCATTTTACTTCGTTTTTATAAGTTTGTATTTTAAGAGTATACCTAAAATAGTGACGTTATTTTACACTTTTTCTCAAGGGCGGAGGGGGTGGGGTCTCAAAAAAAGCTAGAATTTGTTGTGGATGAGGCCTTATGGATAAAACTATGTATATATATATATATCTATGGGTAAAGCAAATGATTTGCTATAATCTTTACAATTAAACACAAGAAACTAGTTTACACTTCTTGAGTCGGAAAACCTAAAGATATTTAACAAAAATCTAAGCATTGACAACTCTTCTAGAAGCTGATGGACTAATATTAGGAAAGTTCTTAAAGCCCTAAGACTGTATAATTGGAGAAAAACATAGCCCTACTTGGTCAAATATTAAAGTTTAATCAGAAAAAAATATCTTTAATAGATAATACAAAACAAGCAATCTAAGCTCTGTTCCATTCTGGACACAGGACGTGTTAGAGCATTTTCGTATTATGTATCAGTACGTATGCTATTTTCAGTAAATATTTGTAAATAACTGTTACAAAAATAAATAATGATTACGCCCCTTTGATTAGCTTTTATTATTTATATTTAAAATATAAGCAAAACGGTACATAAAAACTCTTATATTTTGGCCCTGAGAGGTCAAATCGCAAATGACTTTTGATGTACACTTGGTGGCCAAGACCTACACAATAATATATACATCATGGGTCTAGGACTTATGGTTGCTGAGATATAGGCGTCCATTATTAATATAGCTTATATAGTAAAAAACGGTACTTTATAAGGCCCCTTTTACGGCCCTGAGAGGTCCGATCGCGAAATGGAAAAGTCATTTCTTGGCAGGCCAAGACCTACAAAATGATAAATACATCATGGGTCTAGGACTTATGGTTGTTGAGATCTAGGGTGAAGACGGACGGACGGACAGGGTGATGACGGACGGACGGACGGACAGACAGACAGACAAAACGGGGACAATAGAGTATTTTTTTCGAAAATGCTCTAAAAAATGCAACAACAGTGAGAGGACATATAAACTTTCTAGTTAACTCTCACAGTGGTTAACTCTCACAGTGGTGTGCACTGGTTCTACACATTGGGTTTAAAAGTAAAACAAGCAATTAAGCCTGTTCCATTCTGGACACAGGACGTGTTAGCGCATTTTCATGTTATGTATCAGTACGTATGCTATATTTCAGTAACATTTGTAAATTTTGGAAATGTTTATAAATTCAATTGTGTAATGCATATATCTGTAAAAAAAATTTATATAGACGTCTTTATATTTGAAAAAATTATTTTCTCTTAAATCTAACTACAAGTGGTTTGTGGTTACTGAAATAGGACTCATAATTGAAAACATTCGAAATTATAGTCATTTAATCGTCCGAAAACTCCGTCAATTGTTGCATAGCTCTGATACTTTCAATTAAACTCAGAACACAAGCTTACTATTTCATTTGATGTGTTTCTTAATAAATCTTGGTGAAACTACGTGCTGCAGTATTGCACCAAATGAACGGGCTATTGAACGTACAAGGTGTATATATAATATATAAGCCCCTTAGGAGCCCTGAAGCCCGGCCCTCAGAGGTCCTATCATGAAATGAACTTTTGATGTACACATGGCAGGCCAAGACCTGCAAAATGATATATACATCATGGGTCTAAGACTTATAGTTGCTGAGATATAGCGCTCCTTTATTAATATAGCTTATATAGTAAAAAACGGTACTAAGGCCCCTTTACGGCCCTGAGAGGTCAGATCCGAAATGGAAAAGGCATTTCTTGGCAGGCCAAGTCCTACAAAATGATATATACATCATGGGTCTAGGACTTATGGTTGTTGAGATCTAGGGTGATGACGGACAGACAGACAGACAAAACGGAAATGCTCTAAAAATGATCGGTCATAAACGGAAGTGAAGTCATTGACTGTTCAGCGTTTTCTTTTTCTAAAATAAATGGAAGACAATAGAAAGTATGTTTTGATTTCATTGTGGGTGTTAGTGCCCACTACGTGCTGGTCAGGATGTGTTCAAGGTAGTACACAGAGTATACATATGTATTGCTATAGTTAGAGTAGCTTTAGTTATTTAATTATTCTTTTTTTTTACGGTAATATACTAGTTAATATAATTTGATGTATATATATATATATATATATATATATATATATATATATATATATATATATATATATAATGTTATGAAGATTTAAATACACAAATAAATTCGTAAAATAAAAAAAATTAACATTGCACTTTTAAAATGTTAATTGTTTTTCGCTATTTATGATATCGACTTATAAAACTATTCTCAGTAAATGCAGAAATGTCCCACAATACAATTCTAGCAATTCACTTAGATGGACATTTTGATTACCACTTTAATGAAGCCCTTTAATTTTACAACTTAATTATAACAAAATATATAAGGCGAAAAGTGAAGGCATGTCGAAAGTAACTTTTTAAAATAGAGTTAGGTAGTAGGTGTCGGAACTTTAGCCTCGCCCAATGTCGATGAGGACTGAGGGTAAAAAAATACTCCTTTAAGTTTGCACTATCCTCTTTTCAATACATGGAGTATTGTTTTCTTTTATGTACCATATATGTACCATTTATATACTATGTATATACCATGCATGTATCATGGTATCCGGATAAAATCACCAGCGGACGAAACCCACACAGGATCGAACCCCTACTTTTATTATAAAATATAATATTGCCTCTTCATTTTTATTATAAAATGTAATATATAATAACTAGATATAATTTATAAATATATATAAAAATTCTTACTTTTAAGTAATTTTTTTCAAAGAACCCCAATAAGCTGTATTTCCCCGTGGAGCTAGACTGGTAAAAAGTCAATCTCTAGTTAGCTTTACATTACCAAGAAACCTATCTTACAAGGTTAAACAAACAATATTAATAATTTTAACCCAAGGTCAAGACTGACAAAACCCCCAAAAATTAAGATTGAATTTTTAGTCGATATTATTGATACGTCTATGTATACAATCTTGACCATTGGCTAAGTGAAATGTTTGTTAATATAAGAGATTATGTCTGTAAACACATTGTATCTATAGGCATGTTGTTTACCTAAATAAAGGATTGACTTTCAACCACTGTGATTCTTATGCTGTTTGTTTTATCTGCTGCTATAAAATTTGTGTCTGGCGTGAAAATTAAAAGACAGAATTAAATACGGTCCTACAGTACATATACTATTTACTGCTATTTATAGTACGTATATTATTTACTGCTATATTGCACGACGTTGATGTTTGCTGTTGTGGCCGACTTACTGTGTCCTGTCAGGCATGCAGAGAGATGGGGTCAGGGGGGTCATCGCCAGGGGTCCGCATCTGTAAGGGGGCGCGAAGAATTCGACGAATTGTTCGGCGTTCTGCGGAAATATCATGATATGAATACAGAAGACGTCCTCATCGCAGCCAAAAACCTGGCGGATAAATATGTTGTTGATGTAATACCGATCTGTTGCATGAGTTGGAGCATCTGAAAAACAATACACGTTGCAAACCTCGGGCAGAAGAGTTTGTCGCCATTGACTTGTTGAACCTTTACATAATTTGAAAATCGATATAATGTTTCAAACGTAGTCATTATGCTACTTATCTTCTACACACTTCCGGTTACCGTTGCTCAAGCAGAACGTCTTTCAGCACATTGGCCTGAGTTAAAAATGTTCTAAGATCGACAATGTGTCAAGAACGCCTAACCAGCCTTGGAATGCTGGAAGTGGAAGGTCGACTTGCAAGAACGATTGACTACAACAATATAATTGAAGTGTTTGCAAGAAGAAAAGCCCTCAAAGTTTTGTTGTAGCTTTCTCTGCATGTCAAAGTCATTCCACAAAATTACATTGTTATGAAAAACTTGTATAGCTTTTTCGGCGATACAGCATTAACGGGTGCAAAGTAAAATAAATTTAGTTTATAGCTTTTTGTATATACGCTTTGTATGGCTATATCCGGAATTGACAATATTTTGACAAGGGGCCCGCAATGATGTCCTGCCCTGGGGCTCTCGGCGCCCCTGTGTCCTGTCATAGCTGCTGTTGATGATTTGAAGTTCTTAGTAAACTGACGTTGTTGAACTGGAGTGTAGGACAAAAACCTGAGATAAAACCCCAAAATATAAAGATCGAATTTGAGTCCCTATTATTGATACTTATATATATACGATTATGCTCATCGCTAATGGAAATTTTTGTCGATATGAGAGATCATGTCTGTCAACATAGTCTATCAATAGCCATGTTCCTATGTTATGTCAACACAGTTTTCAATAGCCATGTTCCTATGTTATGTCAACTGTCTATCAATAGCCATGTTCCTATGTTGTGTCAACACAGTATATCAATAGCCATGTTCCTATGTTGTGTCAACACTGTCTATCAATAGCCATGTTCCCATGTTGTGTCAACACAGTCTATCAATAGCCATGTTCCTATGTTGTGTCAACACTGTCTATCAATAGCCATGTTCATGTTGTGTCAACACAGTATATCAATAGCCATGTCCTAAGTTGTTTTTACATAAATAAAGGATTGTATTACGAACATTGTGATTCTTATGATGTTTGTTTTACCGTCTACTATAAAATGTGTGTCTGGCGTGAGAATTATAATTAGATTAAAGATAAGGTCAGTCTAAACATCGGGCTAAAGCTATTAATTTTGTTTGTTTTATTTGGTAAGATATGCTTCATGTTCTTGTAAAGTTAACAAGAAAATGACTTTTGCCCACTTTGGAACCCCTTAAAAATACGTATTTTTATAATTATTTACATCCAGGTATTATTTATCACATTTATAATAAAAACACCCCAACGGACAAAACCTCCATCGGACTAAACTCCCACTGGACCTAATTTTTTTGATATTTGAGGAGTCCCATAGCAAAGTGCAGGTAGGGACCCTTTAATATATAAAATAGTTCAGAAATGTATGGATAGTGAAAATACCCACCACAAGGCTAATTTGGAACTTACAAGCTCCAGTCAAATCTATTTACTGTGTGTTCACATAGTCGTCTGCTTCGCTTGTCTATCTAAACAAGCATTTTAATTTATGTGATTCAAGATAGAAGAAGATGATTACAACTAACTATTGTTAAGATTTATTGAATTTTACTTTATTTTAAAACCCTTAAGTTGTACATATGAATGCGTTAGAACAGATTACTATTTTGTCTCTATTCCATACTACAAGGGACATAACTCTTTTATGTGTTTTATACAAAATACCGCCAGTGGTTTCGTGGAAAGCAGGTCGTAGGACTGAAATTTCATTTTCCTTCACGTCTGTGTTATGAGGAGGTGGAAGGAAAATTGTTATTTTTTAAAGTGACAATTCACATTGTTATAGCATGATTGTTTCTTTTAAGTTACAGTTCACAATGTTATAGCATGATTGTTTTAAGTTACACTTCACATTGTTATAGCATGATTGTTTTTTAAGTTACACTTCACATTGTTATAGCATGATTGTTTTTAAGCTACACTTCACATTGTTATAGCATGATTGTTTTTAAGTTTAACTTCACATTGTTATAGCATGATTGTTTTTAAGCTACAATTCACATTGTTATAGCATGCTTGTTTTTTTAAGTTACACTTCACATTGTTATAGCATGATTGTTTTTTAAGTTTAACTTCACATTGTTATATCATGATTGTTTTTAAGCTACAATTCACATTGTTATAGCATGCTTGTTTTTAAGTTACACTTCACATTGTTATACCATGATTGTTTTTTTAAGTTACACTTCACATTGTTATAGCATGATTGTTTAAGTGGGTAGGTTTAGACCAAAAACAAACAAAAAATTAATCTGTGCGTCAAAAATGTATTAGCTTTTATTTTTTTTAGAGGATTTCAAAAGGTCAAAGCAAATTTTCTGTTTCTCCAATAGATAACTATTTTAGGAAAAGCTGTCATTTTGTCAATGGAAGAAAATGTGTTGCTGTTTTGACCTTAAAGTTTGTATTGACTAGCTGAAATTAGCATATTCTGGGCAAGATAATCAAAAATAACAGTCGCAGGCATCTGACTTTGATTTACACATCTAAGAAATTAAAGCCAGTTTTGAAACATTTCTTCCTTTTAACCACAAAATTGCTCACATCAAATGACAGGAACTGGGAAACATTTTCAAATTATTGTATGTTCTAAACGAAAATTCTGTGTCGCTGCGAACCCATGCATAGCCTTTCCTGTACAGAAACTAGGAATGGTTTGTACAATTTCGAGGCATTGATTGCTGTGCGAAGTGATACTTTGAACTAATGTTTTGTTAAGTTATTTTAGACATTCATTGATGTGTGAAGTGATACTATGACCTGATGTTTTGTTAAGTGATTTTAGACATTGATTGTTGTGTGAAGTGATACTATGAACTAATGTTTTGTTAAGTGATTTTAGACATTGACTGTTGTTTAAAGTAAACTCTAGACTTAACTGCTTTGCATAGAAAATTAACTAATTCATTAATATTTTGTGAATAATTAACACATGGCTAATTTATTGTGAAAAATTAACACATTGCTAATATATTGTGAAAAAATAAGACATCAACCCATTTCATGTTTTACTTTTGATTTAAAAAAGATTGAAACTTTAAAATGTTGTTTATCATTTGTTTTCAGATGTTTGTAAGAATTACATCTGCATGTATCGACTCATGAGTAAACATGGCAAATTAAATACAGAGTCAATCGATGGACTAAAATGTACACATGTACATCTGTGTTATCTAACTTACTCGGAAACTGGAATAGCAATAAATAACAAAATGTTGTTCAATAATACGTGAGTAAATAAAGATGACAGTAGCTTTCACAGTATTGTGTGTACTATCGAGTAGAGAAAGTTATACAAATACGGCAATTTGTTTAATGTGGCTTGCATTGAAACATTTCAATAAATCATGTCAAATTGATTATTGTGCGGAGTATTGATGGCTGTATCAAACTTACTAGAGTTTATCTTATAAGAGGAATTGTGAAAATGAGCTATTTCAGTTTATTAAAAATGTTTCACTAAAGAGTTGGCATATGCAACTTCTTTATGCATTTCTAGTTACTTATATTATACTGGAAAGGAACCTTTTGAGCATGAAATATTGACGTATATGTTAACATTTCAAATAAAATAAAACTGTAATTGCATGGCAAACAGGTGATGGAAAGTTTTGTCTTTTTCCATGTCAATAGAAACAAAGGTACTACCTCCATGTCTCTAAGAAAGATTCCTTTGTTGAGTTTTGAGAAATGGCTTTCGGAAGATATTATGATTTTAAACGAATTTAGCCTGATTTAGTTATCCTTTTACTTTTGATATCTAAACATTGTAATGAACCGCAGCTATATCTAATTGATTTTTAATCATATCAAGTTTGAAAGTTATGCTTTCAGTGTGTGACACCACATAAAATTGTACTTGTCCTTATATACGGTAAAATTTCCAGCATAATATTTAAGCTGCCAAAATGTTTTTAATAAACATATCATTTGTAGACATATCATTTTTAAACAATGATTATTTCCAATGTAAATTAACTAGAATAAAAAGATAAAGAAGCCCTATATTACAGACAGTGGCGAGCTTAATTCTGCGCCCGGGGCCCAATACCTTTTTAGCGCCCTCCCATTCGAAAATCATATAATATTGTACTTTATATATATCATTTGGTGCTCCTTTGTGAGTAGCGTTCGGGGCATGATGCCCTCACTACGCCACTTACAGACATAAAAACAAACGAATTAAATAATATTCTAAAAATTATGATCGGCTTAATTCATTCATTAAATTCCTCGTGCTGTAAGTGTAATATTCGTTATTATTACAACGTTTTTCTTAACTTCACTTCTTGTCTGTTTGTTAGTTTGTCTGTCTGGGAATTAGGCAATCCAATGTTATACCACCTTCCGATAAGATATAGCTCTGATACTTTCAATAAAACTCAGAACACGATGACAATGCAATATTCTTACTATTTCATTATGATTTGATGAGTTTCTTAATAAATAAAATTTAATATGTATGCGAATAGGTCACAACCTTGTCTAAATCAAGGGAAATTTCATTGCTTGCAATATAGTACACAGTAACGGAATTTGGCACCAATTTTAGACCACTTTCCGTCCCACAAGTTCATCCAGTTTTAAGTTGGGGAAGTAAAGGCGGCTGGGCGTTGTGCTAACCACACAATCCCTTCATATGCCGAGGTTATAGAAACAGATAAATTCTACACTTCATCTGCCCCGATGGCCCGTTAGGGCTAAGGGAATTTTTTTTTCCGAAAAGCTATAGCTCTGATACTATCAATATTGCTCAGAACCCGATGACAATGCAATATTCTTATTATTTCATTATGATTTTATGAGTTTCTTAAGTATTTTTTGAAAATAAAATTATTGTGGCTGAAGAAAGAATACTCTACGCCCGAACACTTGGATATGTCCTCGGATATGTTCGAGCAAACCTACATAGAGTCCATTTCATCAAAATTTTTAACTCTTCGTATTATTTGCAATTAAGCCTGTTCCATTCTGGACACAGGACGACCTTTCTAACATACTCTAATTTATATAAATGTTAGCGCATTTTCATGTTATGTATTTTACATACTGTTACAAGCAATTAAGCATTCTGGACACAGGACGTGTTAGCGCATTTTCATGTTATGTATCAGTATGTTTGTTATCTTTCAGTAAATATTTGTAAATTTTGGAAATGTTTATAAATTCAATTGTGTAATGTATATATCTGAAAAAAGATATTAAAAGGATGTTTCTTTATATTTGAAAACAAAATTATTTTCTCTTAAATCTAACTACAAGTGGTTTGTGGTCACTGAAATAGGACTCATAATTGAAACATTCAAAATTGTAGTCATTTAATCGTTCGAAAACTCCGTCAATTGTTGTTTGATAATTACATGTATATATTATGAGTTTTATAAAAAGTACTGGAAGTAAGTCATGTTGAATAACTGTTACAAAAATAAATAATGATTACGCCCCTTTGATTAGCTTTTATTATTTATATTTAAAATATAAGCAAAACAGTACATAACAAACTCTTATATTTTGGCCCTGAGAGGTCAAATCGCGAAATGGACTTTTGATGTACACTTGGCAGGCCAAGACCTACACAATGATATCATGGGTCTAGGACTTATGGTTGCTGAGATATAGAGCGGTCCATTATTAATATAGCTTATATAGTAAAAAACGGTACTTTATAAGGCCCCTTTTACAGCCCTGAGAGGTCAGATCGCGAAATGGAAAAAAGGCATTTCTTGGCAAGCCAAGACCTACAAAATGATATATACATCATGGGTCTAGGACTTATGGTTGTTGAGATCTAGGGTGATGACGGACGGGCGGACAGACAGACAGACGAAACGGGGACAATAGAGCATTTTTTTTCAAAAATGCTCTAAAAAATTGACCTTTTTTTAATAAATAGATTACCTCCATATTATGAGCAGTCATAACTTTGTGGGCAACATAAACAGCAAAATTTGATAAGAAAAGCTGAGTCTGAAAATCTAACAAACGTTTCAATTCTTCCACACTCCAGTCATTCCATATGCTGTCAAATTCAGGTTCTGATGATAACTCATCTTTTGTTTCATCCTCAACAGGTTTATTTTCATCACTGGCAGATTCACTATTTCTTCTTATCAGCTCATCATCAGTAGATGTTTGTGAATGGGCAGATTCTCTATTGACATTATCAATCCCTTTTGACTTGAGTTTATAAGGGAGTATTTCAGGCAAATACTGAATCAGCTCCATACCCATATTCAAAATAACTTGAACGAGATTGGTGAGTTTGTCAAAATTCTTGAAATCTTTGTAAATGCAAAGACATCTCCTAAATTATATTAGATATCAAGAGGAACAAATTTAAAATGTGTTTCGGCTATTCTTATTGTACATATTTAAATGCAATAATTTATAAATTTTAAAGTTTTATTACTCAAAAAGAAAATTAATTTTCTAATACTAATGCTGAATATATTTGAATTCTAAAAACGATTAAGAGGAATGCTTAGTAATATGATACTTCTGTTAGCTTAATAAGGAATGTAAAAAGTAAACTAATAAAAAAAAGTAATTTGCAATAAAATAAATTCTATACACAGATATGTCTTTAATAAACTCACTTGTTGTTCCAAGATATTGCATATTTAATAAAAATTTCCACTTCAGTTCTGCTAAGTTGAGGAGAACCACCAGAGACATGACGACTATGATCTAATAAAACGTAATGCAATGATATAAGATCTAAAAAATGTAATGCAATGATATAACACAATGTAATAATGCAGAATTAATAATCATCACATTAAAAGTGCAATAGAAAAATCAATTCAAAATAAAGAAATTGTAATCACATAAAATGAATTTAAATTAAATGCATAATTATTATTATTATGTTAAATTTAAACAGCAAGGGGATTAAACATGAAAACGATATGAATAATTATTTATTTTAACAATGTAACATGTAAGCTTATAAATTAATATAAAGAATTCTTTTTTTCAGTAGGTAGGCTAGTAAACAAATTGCATTTAAGTATCAAAAGTAATGTTTGATTTTGAATTTTTAATAGACATCACAAATTATTGACGTTTTATTTTCTTCTTAATTTTTATGTTTAAGTCTAAGTGCTTTGTAATATCAATATTTTTAGTTAAATGATAGTCTTTGAGTATTACCGAATACCCATATATTAAATATATTAATGGAATATTTGAAAAATGGTGTTTTCAATTCATTCTTTTTTAGACCTTGTCCATTTACAAATGTTACTATAATTTTTTTTATAACATACAGTAGCATGAGCAATATTCCCTCTAAGGTGTGGTATGAAGTGAGCAAAACATTTTGTCTCTGAGCGAAATTTTGTTTGAGGCCAAAATTTGCAAGCAATTTAAGCGATGTCGTCCGTCGGAGTGAGCGATCGTACGTGTAGTATGAGCGACGCTCTGAATTCGTGTGAGCGATCGCTCAGCTTAGAGGGAACATTGGACATGAGTATTTACAAGAAACATTTATTGAATTGTCAAAATTGTGTGATTCTGGGGCTGGCATACATTCTACATAGGGACTGGAGGGAAAGGGGGGGTCAAGGCATGATTAGTTACAGAGCGAAAAAATACATCACATATGAAGTATTTTATATTCAGACACATTTACAGTATCATATAGTAAACTAACTCAAAAGCATGGTACTGTAAAGTAAGGCATAAAGGACCACTGATCTTCCATACTGGGGCAAAGTTTTATTGTTAACATTGGACCTATCCTAATCTTTAGCCTCAGTAATACAGTATAGTCTAGCCCACATTTCCTTTAATTGCTAAATAACTTTTATTTTTAATTCATATATAATAATTTAGCTATAACCACCAGGTGCCCTTATGTGCACTGAAATTAAAATTGCACTCGATACTTCAGTTCAAGTCAAAAGTATACTTAAATGTAAATAGTGTTTCCAAATTAAAAAGATAACTTACGGTTATTTATTAGCACCAACACTTCGCTGCACTGGTCACACATTGTGACAGGCTATAAATGTAAAATCCTACTTTTATTTACACACTACAGAAAAACATTGTAATGTTTTCGTCTAGATAAACCCATATTCCCGCAACATTATGAAGAAACAAAATATATATTTTGTCAACCTTCATTTGCGCATGCGCCATAGTAAGACATTCAGATTCGAAACTCTTAGAAATATTTTAAGAAATTTGAAAATAATGCGGTAAATTAGTTTAATTTAATACTGATTTTAAATAGCTGATACATTTTTTGTTTATCTATGCACATTAAAAATGCATTTAAAAATTATGGACAAGAAAAATATTCGTATTCACTTCAATGATGTAAGTTCTATTTTTAGAAGCTTTTCAGTCATGCATGTGTGTACCGGTTTTACCCGGATATGCTGACTCTACGTAATGAGAAAAAAAAATCTAGTGTCCTAGTTCCATAATGGCCCATAGATCAGTGATCAACGAAGTGTGGTACGCGAATCCTAGGTGGGTACTCGAAGACTGTGTGTGGGGGGTACGCGGGGTTTACAAGAGATGAAAATATAAAAAAAATCGTAGAAGCTTGTCCGTACTTTTAGCATCGACTGTCAACTTGTCTGATTTGCAATCTCTTTTATTACTTTGCCACAGTGACCATTGGAATGACTAATTTGAAAACAATTGCGCCAACCATTTCTCGTGAATATAAGAATTAAATGTGTGATTTTAAATTTATATTTTTGACCCCCCCCCCTTTCAACGTACTTTGTTGTTGGTTTTTTTTTTTTGCGTCCGATTAGTCCGTACATTTCACCACTGCACTTCCTCCTCCCTCATTCCGTACAGAGACCTCCAGAAAATTTGGTAACCTTATTATAGGAGATAGGACAAAACAGATGCACGGTCGGTTGCCCTTTATAATGATACGGTTCGTCAACGAATCTTTGATAAAACCTATGTTTCTCAAAGTCATGTTTATGATGTTTAAGTCGATAAGTCTACAGATATTGCGTGTTTTGAAATTCGTATGCTGTTTGTTAGGAAAAAGATCAAAAAATTTAAGACTCCCTTTGATTCTGCAGACCCATGTTAAATTAGATTCTTATAAAACGCATTTGCTGTCTGTCTGTCTGTTCCCTTATAACTCAAGATCCAGACAACCAAATAACGTGAAATTTGGCACACGTACACATAATTACATGGGGAAGGTTATAGGACATGTTTCGTTTCATCTCGATAGGTAGTTTAATTGTAATAAATTATTTTTATTTTAGTATTTTACTATATTAAAGTAATCTCGACGGCGCCATAAATAAAACTTCTGTGACGTCATTTCCCGATGATCGAATAGAACTTGCGCGCTGGTGCTGTATCGTGCCTTTGTGCTGCAAAGAATTGTTAATGTTTTTTCATGCTTCCCGATTTGTACAGTTTGAGGAAGGTAAATGAATGAAGAAGGATTTTAGAAGTGTGAAGCCATAATAATATGTAGAGAGAGAGAGGGAGGGAGAGAGAGATAAAGCGAGAGAGAGAGGGGGTAGGGGAGAGAGGAAAGGATGGTTGGAGGGAGGAGGGAGGGAGAGGGTGAGAGAGAAGGAGTGAGGGAGAGAGGGAGATGAGAGAGGGAGGGAGAGAGAAAGAGAGGGAAGGAAAAAGAAAGGAAGGGAGGGAGAGAGGGAGTAGGGAGGGAGATAGAGGGTGTGGAGAGAAGGAGGGATAGAGAGATAAAGAGAGAGGGGGGCAGGGAGGGAGAGAGAGGAAAGGGAGGGAGGAAGGGGGAGGGATGGAGAAAGAAGGGAGGGAGAGAAAGGGGAGGGAGGGAGAGAGATAAAGAGTGAGAGGGGGCAGGGAGGGAGAGAGAGGGAAGGAGGAGAAATGGAGGGAGGGAGAAGGACAGGGGGAGAGAGAAGGAGGGAGAGGGAGGGAGGGAGGGAAAGAGAAAGGGAGAGAGGGGGTAGGGAGGGGGTGAGAGGGGGAGGGAGAGAGAGGAAGGGAGAGAGGGGGTAGGGAGAAAACAGAAGGTAAACTGAAAACCTTATTTTAAACCCGGGCAAAGCCGGGTACTTGCAGCTAGTTAGGTTAGATAGGAGAAGAAGATATTGTTAATGAAATGATGCAAAACAACGTGATTGATTGGAGTGGTTCGGTTGGGGTCCGGAATTCCTTGCCAGATGGTCGGCATTTAAGTAATGAGTAGTCTTCTAGAACAGAATTTTCAACCTTTTTTATGCTGCGGACCCCACAGACATTGCAAGCACGGGTGGTGGACCCTCATAGCCCAAGAATGTCTTAAATTCTGCTAAAGGGTAGGCCTAGCCTAAGTTACGCGCAAAACATGTAAAAGTCATTTCATATATGAAATAGCTATCTATCCGAAAAATGAAACAATCACTGAGTATATATTCTACTGGTATGTCTGTTACACAGTTTTCTGTTCAGTGGTAAGGCTGTGCCTGTTTTGCACCATTCATGTCCTTTGCCGCCAAGGCCTCGCTGTGAATCACGCAGTGTGTTGATACTATGTGAGGCGCTGCTTGGTTCAATCGTGCGACTAAACCAGACTTACGACCAATCATCACAGCAGCACCGTCCGTGCACTTGCCAACACATTGTATCCAGGCTAGTCCTGATTCTTCAAAACATGCATTAAGTACAAGGAAAAATTCTTCACCGGTTGTACACCCCGGCAGCGACTTGTAGAACAAAAAGCCTTTCACAACTTCATCTTCCCAGCAGTATCGAATGTAAACCAACAATTGGGTGAATCTGATATGCTGAAGGCGTGCAATCAGTTGGCAGCGAACATCCTCAGACATTTCGGCAATTCGTCTGCTCACTGTGTTATCAGACAGAGGAATGGCTTTCAGTTTTTGACTGTATTCCTTTCCTAGAACGACTTCGCACATGTCGACTGCTGCCGGTATAATTAGCTCCTCTGCAATTGTGTGAGGTTTTTTTTTTTGGAACGTGCTATTCGCAATACTACCAACCAAATAGGACGCTCGGAGAGCTTTCTCGTTCACAGTAGTGCAGGCAATCAGTTTGCCTTTCTGTTTCTAATAGAGCTCTTTCTACCACTCAACGTGGTAAGTTTCAAATGCACTGTGGTCAAATGGCGCCTCAATTTAGCAGGCTTCATAGCATTGTTTGATAATGTTGGTATCACACGATACAAAGAGGTTGGTCAGCATCGGTTCGTCTTTGGCTGCTTGATCATCATAATCTTCCAGGATCTGGTCAGTTTTCCTCTTCACAAATTTATCCATGCTACTAGGCTTGGACAGTTTACTTTTACAAATATTGATATACAAATGGCCAAAAATAGTTTTGTCCCGTTGACTCAGATCTCGAAGGGAAAAAAATTTAGAGACAAAGTTTCAGAGTATAGAGGGTTAGAGGAGGTACATATCTGTTAAAATACTTCTCATTCTGACATCCAGGCTCAAGCAGTGGAACTTAGATAAATGCGTGCAAGTCACGGATCAGAGAAAGCGTCACCAAACATTTTTCCGACTTCTTCAGTGTTGGCAAGATGGGCTGTACTTCTGCAACAATGTGACCGGGTCTATTCGAGGCTATAGGTATCACCTGTAACCCGAGCGAATGACACCTATTTATAGGCAGCTCATCCCAAATCTGTGCTGCTTCACAATGGAAACAACTACTCTTCTCTCTCTCTCTCTCTCTCTCTCTCTCTCTCTCTCTCTCTCTCTCTCTCTCTCTCTCTCTCTCTCTCTATGGCCGAGAACTGTGTGCATTTGGTTCAGACTCTCATAAAAAATGGGATGCAGATTGTCTCTCTAAGTCCATATCCTTGATGCTCTTCACTAATTCAAAGAGAACATGGGAACTTACTCAGAGGAGCAAGGCGAACGCTTTCATCAAGATATTGTTGTAACTCCCTAAAGCGTGGTCGTTCTTTCTATTGAACCACGACTCTGCGCCATTTATCACCTGGACAGGTGTGGTGCCTGACAGCAAGACAACGACATGCGTGTAAGATGGAGTGAAACAAGTGTCGCTCCCCTCCCCTCCTCAACTGACGCTAGCATCCATAAGGACTATTCCATGAGAGACACCAGTCACGTGACCTTGTTTAAAAAAAAGGGGGTGGGGGTGGGGCGGGGATCTACTTCGGACTCTTAAGTCATGGATATCTAGATATAACACCAGGATAGACAACCAAACAAAATTTCATTCTAGCTGTGTACGGTTTAGGCTGACGCAAGGATTAAAGCCCAACAGACGGCATACAATAAAATGTGACTTTTTATGTCTAGTATACTATTTTTATTTTTAAAAAATGCTTTCTAAATACTTTCTACTAAAAAATAATTGTCAATTTTTATTTTAACAACAATTTCTCGTAAATAAAACAACGCTATCAGGTGACCCACCGAACGCCATTATGATTTGTTTACGTTTTGTCAGTCAATTCGACTACACTAAAATGGACTCAGATTCTGATTATTTAGAGGAAAATAAACTTGATTCAAGTGACAAAGATGAAACTTGGGAGCTCATTACTTCTTCAGATGACTTTGAAGCTGAAAATATTAGTTTTAATTCAAGTTTTCAACACTTCCAAACTCACATGTGTAAGTATTGAACCAACATGCTTTGACTTTGTCTTAATGATCTTTATGTTTATTTATTTATTCATTTATTTATTCTTTAGAACTTAAAATGTGGGAATAGTTATAAAATAAGAGAAAAGTATAAAGATTTATATTTTATTATATAAAGGTTTATGTATAAATATTATTTATTTAGTTCTCTACCGCTAGAATGACTGTTACTGTTTTATTTTTGTGTTATTGCCAATCAGCAGATTTTCGTAAACACAAAAAAAAAAAAAAAACAACTGAAATTTACATAATATTTACATATCTGTATTGATGATATTTTGTTTTTATCATTATAAAATAATTAATTGTAGCTCGATAAATAAGCTGAATTTTTTTTTTATTTATGGTTTTCTTTACATATTTTTTTTTATCCCCCAGATCATATGACATGATGATATGAATGAATTGAATGACACATTACCAGAACCACCAAAGAATTTTCTACCTGAGAGGGATCCAGGCATTCAACAACTCGGAGGAGCTAAAACAAGAGAAGACATTAGGAAATTCTGCAATGCAGTGGCATTTTTAAAACTTTATTTTACTTTGGACTTAGTAATTCATATTTGTGACTAATAATAGCAATGCCAGACATTATGGACCTACAAAACCTTGTGTTTACCAAGGCTGGTTTGATCTTACACCAGATGAATTCTACAGATTCTGTGGACTTATCATGTATGCTGGACTTGTTCAAGCACAGAACATTGACCGCTTCTGGTCTACTAAATCACTATACAATGGACTTTGGGCCAGAGCTTTTATGTTTCGTGATAGATTGAAATCTATAATGAGCTTTCTAAAGGTGTCTAATCCTCAAACTGAAGACAAAACCAACAAGTTATGTCAAGTACATTTTTTCTTTAACTTTATTAGATTGTAATGTATAAAATTGTTTCAGCCTTACCAAGATATATCAATAGATTAAAGAATGATAAGAAATAAAGGTAGATATATTTTTAGGCAGTACATAAGGGATAAGCCGACTAAGTGGTGAATGAAGTTATGGGTATTAGCTGATTCTCTTTCTAGGTATACTTATGATTTTCATTTATATTTAGGTAAACAGGATAATGGGCCTTTTGGATTGGCATATGGGGTGGTAATGAAATTAATTAAATCTTTAGCTAAAGAGGGGTATAAATTATTAGTCGATAATTTTTTTACTACTATACAATTATCTAAAGATCTATGGAATTTAGGGGTAGGAGCATGTAGAACTATTCTTAGGACATGTAAAGGTATTCCCCAATCTTTGAAAAATATAATTAAAAGACTTTGAAAAAAAATCTAAAAGAGGGGATATGAGATGAGTTAGAAAGGGAGTTATTGACAGTACGATGGAGGGACAATAATACTGTTTCGGTAGTGTCCACTATGCATAATGCAAATGGATTTGGAACATTTAAATGACAGACTAAGTAAATGGGAAATTTTAGGAACTTACTGTTGACCAACCAACCATAATACAGGATTACAATAAATATATGGGGGGTGTAGATAAGAGTGACCAGTTGATAAATAAATATAATGAATGTTCTATGAAAAATTATCATAAGCTGGTATAATAGTTACACTAATCTTGTAAAATATTTTTAGCAAAGTTATAAAACATACTGAAATTGAGCTTTGTTGTTATCAATAGACATTAGAATGTTAGTTTTTATAACTTAGATTTATATTTTTGAATTTTTGTTGTTGCATGGTCAATGTTGATCCCAGCAGATTTTTGGTCCTTTTTCTGTTAAAACACATCATTTTTAGAAATTTTTAAATATCTTTTGTATCTGATTACAATGTCTTCAAAAATATCCCACACACAGAGAATTGAATGTAGTTTAATAAAAACTAACTTATATTGAAATGAATCATAATGAATTTTTTTTTCTTCTTTGTGTTTGTGAATTGTTTAATTTATTTATTTTTGTTTTTTTTTTCATCTAAACTTTTTAAAAATAATAAAATACTTGCATAATAATATCACTTTGAAACATATATTGTTAAAAAGCCCTTTCAATTTACTACATTTTCATATTGTTTCTGAGACCTCAACCAATGCGTCGTATATATCACCAATTTGATAGCGAATGGCTTTTACACTGCTCACTTTACACTCCCATCTAGTGTCGGACAATGGTTTCACTGTAAGATTTTTTACATGTTTTTTTAGGATTTGTCATCTTTGAACTGATGCAGAAAATAAAACATAAATTCGCTGAACAATACCAAAAAAAGATTTAGCAACTACAGAGGATTTAGCCATATATCCAAGAAGCAAGTTCAAACTGTGATAACCGCATGGCACAAACAATGCTCGTTTGTTTATTTGCAAAATTCTGGATTGAACCCCTTTATTACAACCCCGCATGTTTGCGCCATTATCGTATCCTTGGCCACGGCAGTTTGCAATTGACAAACCCAGTTCATCAAGTTTTTGTAAAAATGCATTAACAAGTCCGATTCCAGTGCTATTTTCGGTTGTTATAAAACTTACAAATCGCTCCACAATATTCACAGTTTGTTCGTTTATTTCAACATACCGAATGATTAATGTCATTAGCTCTTGGTGGCTAATATCCGGTGTACAATAGGGTGATAACTATTTTCATTTTTTTTCGTAATAAAACTGAAACCCCTTACATTCGAGGAACAATTGTATGTAGATGACAGTAGCAACATTAATTTTTTTTTTTAAATTGAAAAAAGTTCCCCACACCTTTTAATTTTCGTTTTCACATATCGCGCAGTTTGACTCTCGGTTTCAATTTCACACTGAATTTTTATATGACTTTCTAGACTGCTTTTAAGCACATTCCAGTCATCTGTTTCCATTTGTTTATAAACAAGGCATTTACTATACTCATCTTCCCTCATCTCCTAAACAGAAGAGGTATCCAAGAATTATATCTGTTGAAAAGCTAATCAATCTCACATGGATGCCGACAAACCGTCAAATTCTCTGAAACTTCACTTTTCTGTTCAATAGCCGAAAACGGAGACTGAATCGAATCAAAATTATGATTACTGATTAGAATTGCTCTGGAGGGAAATTCTAGACTTTCCACTATTATCCAGCACAAATCAGAATGAAACTCAATGGTCTGATTGATTTATATGACGAAAACAAAAAGAAACCGTCTGATAACACTTTCTCAGTTATTTGATGTCACCAACATTAATGGAGAATGGAAAAGCAGGGAGGATAAAGAGCTCTACCAGAGGCAAGTTAACAATGGAGGAAAGATTGGTTATTCAATGGTCCAACAAGCCATTTGGAATGGAATCAATCTACCCAAGAAATCCGACTATCAAAAACTCTATCTCAAGCCAGCTCTCTCAATCGCAGCCTACACAAACACATACAACTGTCCCACAACCTACACAAACACATACAACTGTCTCACAACCTACACAAACACATGAAACTGTCTCACAGGCACTCACAGCCCTTACAAACACATACAACTGTCTCACAACCTACACAAACACATACAACTGTCTCAAAACCTACACAAACACATACAACTGTCTCAGAATCTTCGGATTCTGAAACCTCTGCTTCTTCACCCGAGTCACCAACCTATTCGTAAACGTCAACTTCTGATTGCAAACCGAAATACCAAAGAGCAAGCACTAGAACGGCGGATTTACTAGTACTGAAAAACAACATTACTACACATAAAGCATATGACGTTCTTGCAACCATTGCTGAACAGGGTCATGATGTGCCGGTTCCAAGTCAGGCGGGTGTCTGGAAACGAGTAATCTCTGAAGGACGGAAAATGAAAACTAAAATTGTTCAAAAACTTCAAAGCAAAGATCCCTATTGTTTCCAGTTTGATGGTAAAAGAGTGCAAGGAGAAGAGTATCAAGTAGTTGTGCTGAAAAATATGACAACCGAAATCAAACTCGGTATTCTTAAATGTGAGAGTGATTCTGCCGCGGTCATTCACAGTGAACTACATCAGCTAATTGATGAATATGATGCTTGAGAAAATATTTGTATGTTAATTTGCAACACGACCGCAGAAATACTGACCATTTGCACGGGATTGTAAAGCTCATAGTTGATGATGTCTTGAGCAAGGGCTTTCAGAAGCCACAATATAATGACTGTCAGCACCATGTGCTCGACCTTCTTCTGAAACAGGTCATGAATTTTCTTATTCATGAGCCAAAGAGCAAACCAGAACTCAACTATTCCTTCATTGGCAAATTAACACAAAACTATGTCACTCTTCAAGCTGATTACCGCTTGTTGCGACAGAAGATGTTAGCACAGGCGAGAACCCACGTTGGCCTCGCATCAGCTGGAAGAAACTACCAAATTTACACCAGGCAAGATGGAATTCACGTGCGATATATACTATTATAGCATTATTTCTGATACCAGAGTGGTGCAGCATCATCACTCCTGCCTGCAACTTCATCTGCTACGAATGGGCAAATGCTTGGTTCGATTCGCAACACTACAATGAAGCGTCCTTCAATGAACTGTTTACCTCACTCATCAAGATAAAATGCAAGAAGGCAATTAAGTGTATAAAGACCAATCGGTCAGTCGAGAAGTCATTAATTGACATTCCCAGATCTATTTAAATTGCTGAACGTGCTGTGAAACTGATGGCGGAACTTCGTGCAAAATCGAGAAAAATTGAATTTTTGATTCTGAAGTTAATAGGACAAAATATGTTTTGAACATTTCTTGTACATTCTGTACATATTACTAACTGATCTGTATCTTATTTGTTAATAAAAGTTGGTTAGTTATTAGTAATACTCTTTTGAATTAAGCTAAAAAAAACATGTCCTTTTTTTTTTTTTTTTTTTGAAAAAAATATATTTTTTCACTTTTTTCTTCCAAAAAAATGGGAAGGTGGGGGAACTTTTTTTTAAAAAAAAACAAAAATGAAATTTATATTCTTAAATTACACATAAAGTTTCCTCGATTGCATTTGGTTTCATAAAAAAAAAATTTTTATCACCCTAGTGTACAATCTAACATGACAGAATAATACTTTGATTCAATAATGCTGGCTACAATTTTCTTTAAAATTCTCTGGCTGATCAAATGCAGAAATTCATTTTGCATGGTTTTACCTAAATAGTTATCATGAATTTCATTATTATTTATTCTGCGAAGATGTTCTTGCAAAACGGGATCAAATTTAGCTAACAGCTCTACCAATCACAAAAAATTTCCATTGTTAGCACAATTCAAATTTTCATTTGTTCCTAGAAATGCAAGATTATTTTAGCCAAATATTGGATAATAGCTAACAGCCTTTCAAGTACACCACGCCAATGCATTTTTTTTTGCATTCATTAATCTAATAGTTTCTATCAATCGTTATATTTAAATTCAATCTATTCTCCATTTCGATCCAGTTTATCTGCGCGGTGATGTGGTTACATGATGTTTCATGAAGGCTGACAACTGCAAGAAAATTTTATTATAACCGTCAGAGGAAAATGAGTTAGAAGCGTTAGAAAAAAGTTTACAACAGATACAGTACACCCGGTCCTGCTTGACAGAGTAAACTAGCCAACGTCTGTCAAGTGGTTCCTGATTGCAGAGATTCCTTTTGTAGTATGCTGTTAAAAATCGTCTCCCATCCGTTTCTGGAAAATTAAAATTTTCAATATGTATTGGACCCCGCTTAACAACAAAAACACGCTGCTGATTGTTGAGAGATGATGGCCAACAACTATAATGTCAGTCCAGTCGACTGCGTTGTCTGGATTCGTTATCTCAAGCTCTGAGACCATTATTTTTTGGGATACTTTTTTTACGTCTTTTCCTGTTTGATTTTGATCTTTTAGTTTTTCCGATGTTGTTTCTTCTGTTTTGTCGGCAATGTATCTTTTTTCAATACGTCATGATATGCTATAGCTATATGTTCTTGCTCATTGTCTTCGACTTCGGACGCTTCACAAAGTAACTCGGAGGAGGACTCTAGAACAACGTCTGTATTTTTATCCTTCATCTACAAGTGTTTATAAATAGCACCCTCTTGTGATTTCAATAGTTCCATTTCGACTTTTTTTCGTTTTCGTGCTCCGGAATCCGATTTAGTACCCTTCATGGCTGAAATTTTTTATTTTAAAAAGATTTAAAGCAAATTATCAGTGTTGTGCTTATTAAAAAACATTAGCTTGTGAAAAGTGGACTTTCAAAAAGTTTAATAACAATGATATTATTGTGATCGTTAGTTCGCGCAAGCTATTGAACGAAAATAAAATAAAAATCGTGTTTTTAAATTTTTAAAACATTGTAAATAATTTGTGATCTTTTAAATTTTTTCAATAATTTTTACAAGATTGGTGACCCCTTTGAATTTGGCGGCCCTAGGCAAATGCCTAGTGCTAAGGCCGGCCCTGGGTAGAATGGTATGTATATGGTATATACATAGTCTATGTCATAGACATCCATGGGCATATTCATATCTATGGGCATAGTGTTCTATGCTCTCGTTATAAGGAAAATAGATATTGTCTTTAGATCTTCCGGATGTTGTTTATCATGTCATGTAAACTTCCGTTTTAATTCCGTGGAAAGAGGGATCTTCAAACTAATGCGCAAGTACGTTTGCATAAAAAGCCTACAAATTTATACATTTCTTATATCGTTTAGATGTTAGATGTGCATAAATACAACATTGTTTGTTACGAATCGACTTTTAAAGTGTAGCTTAATATATAGTCATCATCTATAGGTAAAATAGTATAACATGATTTGAGAAAATTGTCACAAAACCATTATCTGACTTTATCATCATTCACAATATTATAAAAATTGCAGTCTAAAATGTTAGATAAACAGGCCAAGAGCTTATTTAAATGTTGTGGTCAATGTTTGTTAGCCGGACAATGTCAGACATTGGCTAGTTAAACTGGCCTACGTTGAAGTGAGGATGTTACCAATGTAAATTGTATGAAAGATATCTTCAATTACAAACTGATATTGAGTGTGGGGGAAAAAAGACAGTAAGAGAAGTTTATTTGCAAACCAATGGGTGTGGCTGCTGTCATGATACATCCATGTTAAACAAAATAAAAAAAACACACATTTAGATTGAGCTTCTATTTCAGGTATTTTAAATGATAAATCTGCTTTTTCTGTCATCATTTTTTACAATTTAACATTTTATGCCATCTAGAGCTGCAAAATATTCTATTTTTACATCATGCACACTTAGTACAAATAATAGTAATATCCTTGAAATAATAATCACTATCACCTCAATTTGAAATCACACCACATATATATATATATGCTCCACACTGATCACATTATCCGATTATCAATTTTAAATTGAGGCAGAAGACTAATCCCATTCATCTAATCAGTTGGCAATAAATTTTCATAAACGCAGTTCGTAAAAAGGCTATGTCCACGAAAAAATACAGCCGGGACTGGATTCATACAGTCATCATCTTAGTTTGCGATTGAAATATGCTGTTATCATATTTTCAAAAGTTGACAATAAATATAAAAATGTATTTATGCAATGTGTCTGATTTTTTGTTTTCATTTTTATTTAACTGTTGTTATTGAGGTTAATATCAAACTAGTCACAGCACACAAACGTGGACATAGCATCGGCCTAAATGTAATCCTATCTAACACAATTATGGTCACATTCGCTATAATCTTTGATTTTACCCATAAACATTCCATGCTTTTCAGCCATGTTTTGTTAAATTAGCCAGATTGTCTTTTTGCACCAAAACAAATGTTATCATCTCAAACCTTTGATCCATTGTTGTTCAGATCAACACTTTCAGTAATTAAAATAGCTCAAAAAGAGTACATTTCCTTCCACACTGATCACACAACCATCCCAACAAATTATATAAAATGTAAGATAGTTTACCAAGTGAAATATTTTTACTCAGTAACACAAGAGAGTTACAAAAAAAAAAAAAAAGCTTAATCTATTATCTTTTATTTCCTTTATGTCAAAACAAGGGATGACAGAAAAAATAATCAGCAGTTTTAATTATCTCAAAAAGAGATACAAGCCTAACTAAATCTGTTCAGATAAGCAGTTGGCCACATCTAGTAGGCAATCTATTTGTAATACTTGTATCTTGCTTTAATGTTTTCCTTACTCAAAGAGTTTATAATTGATTATATCTCCGTCATATAATACTTTTCAGATTGTTACTTCGACATTAGCCAGTCACACCCAGCTAATGTTCCCATTGACCAGTTTCCAACAATGGCCAGCCATTGTGAACATAAACTTATTTTGCTAGCCCATATCTGACATTGGCCGGCTAGCATACATTTGTCGTAATACTCATAGCTACATTCTATGAAATCTAAGGACATTAGAATGCCCTTCTTACTAGCTCAGCACTGTAGTTAATCATTTTATTTATTCTTGTGACTAGTCTTATGCCATAGTCTATAGCAATGTGTTTCACTTCCTACACTTTTATTTTTAAATATTTAAAAAAAAAAAATTTAAATATCAAATTAAGTCAGCCTGCTAAAAAAGGAGTAACAAATATAAATCACTTTTTATTTTTTCAAAATTAATAGTCCCTTCAAATTTTTTTAATTAATCTGTAGCCTTCTTGTGGACACTCACATTCAGTGGATTTAATGTCCATATTTTCAGTGAAATAAATCTGGGAGAATTAATGTTTACGTTACAGAAGATGAAATGCTAAAAGTAATAGAGTAAAAAAATTTCCTTTAGCACAAATAGGCCATCAGGGCAGATGAAGTGAAGAATTCAATTGTTTATGTAACCTCTGCATATAAAAGGATTGTGTGTATAGCTTAATACCCAGCTGAATTTACAACCCCAACCTAAGACAAGTACCCTTTTAAAGCTAGGTGTACTTCTTGGATTTTACCAAACCAACTTTCACCGACTAAATATCAAATACTACTGTACATATCAGAAAATATCGAGGAAAAATTTCCTTGGATCAAACCCAGGACTCTCAGGTTGACAGTCGAGCATCTACACCACACAGCCACCAGTCCCTCCAAAGATTTATACTCTTTGATGACCAGAATATTTTCATGATTACCATGATATAAATAATTTTTATATTTCAAAATGCATATGTATTAATCATTAAAAATTGAAAATTACTGAATAAAGTCAACAAAGAGTTATTTATGTATGCATGAAATGTATAGTTTGCACTATGTAAACATCTGCAACTTGTTTACAAATCTTTAGTTTTGTGGGTATATTACGTCTCTGTAAAGAAATTCTAGACTTTTAGTCAGTTTTGTAGTTTGGTCCAAGGCTAAGCCATAAACATTGATATGTACATGTTTTTCTAAATATGTTGTGGATAGCCTTCTAAAAAATGTGGACATAGCATTGGTCTGTATATTTCATATTTATATTTGTTGTAAACTATCAATTACAGCTAATTACAGACTGTTTTTTTCCAAGTGAGATATAAAATAATTAGTTCAGCATGCATAAGATTAATATTTAAATTAATTTTCTTTTATCTATATTTTAATTTAAATGTTATCCTTTCATTTTCCTTTCAGAAAGTTTGTTCTTATTTCAAAATTATGAATCCTCTGTCCGAAAAAAATGGGGAGTTAACAGATAAGAAAAATTCTGAAGAGCAGACAGGTGAAGAATGGCTTGAAATGAAAAATAAACTAGAAGATGAACTTCATCGTCTTTTGGTAGCACGATCTTCAGGTGCTGATTTTTTAGAACAATGTTTAGAAATATATTCAAGTTTTTTTTGTACACTTCAGTTTTTAAAATGACATATTCTTGTAGAAAATATCTCAGTAATCGTTTTCTAGAGTTTGAATTTTATAATTTTGTATAAAATAAATTGAATAGGATGGGAGGGGGAGGCCTGTGTTTTTTCTTGAGATTAGAAAAAAAAAATGTTTTTAAACTTTCAATACAAAGTAAAGTACTGGTAGTACGGAATCAAATCTGGTATCCTTGTGAAGGTTGCAGTGTCTAGTAGCATATCTCTGTAATTACATAAACCTATAGACAATAAAAAGCCTTGAACAAGTTATATCACATATTGGTCACATGATGATGCTGCTACTAGCCAATTCTTTTGTAATGGTTAGTTGTTGCCAGACATAAGACTAATGGGAAGAGAGGGTACAGAGTATGATATGATCAACAGGGAGCACTTCTTACACTATTCTCAGCTGATTATTACATGATTTTTCATCATTTGATTTACTTATTGCGGTTTTATTTTGTAATTATATTACAAAAAGACATTGGGTATTTGTTAGGCACATATATCTCAATATTTTGATATTTTCTGATATGTACAGTAGTATTTGATATTTTTTTTATTTTTAAAATGTGTCACAACACAAAATAACCCTACTTTTACAATAAAAATTCCATGTTTTGCTGTTTTTCTATTTGTCTAAATTGAAAGTGTGGAAAAAATGGTTAATGTAACTCAACAAATAGGAAAAAAAAAATTGACAAAATTTGATAGTAAATGTAAATTGAATTTTAATATTTCTGTACATATCAATCTTATAGAACTATATAATGATCAACACTAGTATGCACATAAAACACATGTAATCTTAGCTTGTTACTGGAATTATAAATAATTGATTTATTTTAATATTTTAAATGATATTTATGAAAACTTAAAAGGACAATAATTTTTGTTACAGTCAATCAAGAAAGTTCAGCTGGTAACTTTGATGATATACTCTGTCGGTAAGGTATTAATAAATATTTGAATTTCTTGGGATATTATAGTTTTAGATTAAGTTACTGATTTAAATACCCAATATTTGTTAAATCATTTTTCCAATTGTTTAATAATTAATGAAAATATAAAATTTTCGACTGACCCCCACATCTCTTTTGAAAACCATGATTCTATAATTGGACATAGCCAATTACTTATAGTTGACTTTATTGCTTCCATGTCTTAAAACTATTAGTAAGTAAGTAAGTAAAGTTCCCTTAGCCCTAACAGGCCATCAAGGCAGATGAAGTGCAGAATTCATCTGTTTCTATAACCTCTGCATATGAAGGGACTGTGTGGTTAGCACAACACCCAGCCAGCCGCCTTTACTTCCCCAACTTAAACCCATTTTAAAGCTGGGTGGACTTGTGAGACGAATTTGCGCCAAATTTCACCTGGAAAAATTCCATTGGCCTCACTGAGGTTTGAACCCAGGACTCTCAGGTCAACAGTCGAGTATCTACACCACTCGGCCATCCATCCCACTTAAAACTATTAGGTCAAACCTAATATTTATGAATAATAAAACTCTAATTTGTTGTAATGAAAGGATTGAAATACTCTTTTTTTTTCCTATTATAGGATTAAGGATTTGAAAGAAACTTTGCTGGAGGCATCTATTAAAAATTCCAGAAATGAGCTAGTTTTAAAAAGGTTGTTACATTTGATTGTTACATTATTTCTTCTTCATTGTAATATTTATATACATACACTGTTAAAATTCAAATCTACCTTTTTGTTTTATGTGTGTGTGTATTAATATAACAAGTATACAATTATGTTCAGTTCATATCTAATCATACAAACCTTTATATGAGATTTCCATTATAAAACTGGAACACAACCATAGTATTTTCTCTTACATTGAGCTAAACTTTTTATTAGAGTTTCATTCATACGCTTCTAGGTATTATTGCATTGCAGTTCATTTCTGCTTTGTGAGTGGGTTAATTATTTTTATTTTGTTTGCCATAATTTTTGCACTCGCAAGTGCAAAAAAAAAAATATCATTAAGTAGAAAAATCTTCTCATCAATTAAAATGAATTTATTTTGGAAAAAATGGCTTAGGAATCCATAATGTGGAATTGGTGACACAATAATTTTTAATATGTTGACAAATTGAACCAGTTTTAATTAAAAAAATGAATAGTTTTTATCTTTTTAGAACATTTTTTAAAAGCCATAGAATAGACTTTCTCACTTTGATGTAATGACATTTTTTAAAAGCCATAGAATAGACTTTCTCACTTTGATGTAATGACATTTTTTTAAAAGCCATAGAATAGACTTTCTCACTTTGATGTAATGACATTTTTTAAAAGCCATAGAATAGACTTTCTCACTTTGATGTAATGACATTTTTTTTCATTACAAAAGTCTGAGAAAGTACACTGGAAAATTTGCCTTATAATAGTCTTTTTTAATGATTTATCAATGCACAAGTTGTTAATTTAAAAAAAAATACTGTAATAATAATAACTAAAATAACTTAGAGTTAATAATAATTTGCCTTGTAGATCAACACCTACTTTTACCACTTTATAAATGATCTGGCTTGTAGATATTGTGTAACAAAATAAACAAAAATTAATATAAACAAGTAGTCATCTATATTTTTCTATACAGGATTCAGATTGGCAAAACATTGTGTGAGAAAATCTTCGATTCTGAGGATAAATCTAACCTTTTTTTAGAGAGAAGGTAATATACATTTTTTTTTAACACATATTGCCTTTTTTAGGGTATTATCATTCTAATATGTGTATCTAAAACTCTAATGAAAAGGAGCAAAATTTGTGATAAATATTCACCAGTAATTTTTAACAGCCTAGAATTTTATATGTCACCTACCTATATGTGGCGGGGATGGGTTATTTTACGTATGAACCATATTGAAATTTTATTTTTTATGTATTCCAAAAACCGAGTTTATCTTCACATGTCTCATTGTGTGAATTGTTCTTTATACTTTCCACTTATCACCAATACAGGTTTTAGGAAAAAAAAATATAGCAATTTATAACAGTATCACTGACATGGTTTAGAGAAAAAAAAAGCACCTTATAACTGTAATGCCAAGACGGTCTTATCACTGATATCCCACAAACTGATGTCTTATCAAACTGGAGCTACTTCATCCAGAGCCATTCTTACATTTGTGGGGTAGGGGGGCTCGGCAAAGCTACATTTTGTAGTTTTTAGTTAAGCTATATGTTGGGATCCTATAAAAAAAAAAAGCCGCTAAGATTGCATTCTACATGAACCCTCCCCCCACATTACTGTTAAGCCATTTTAGCCTATGCCTATGTTTTTTTTATTTTACGGAATTCGTATGATGAATTAAGTAGAATTGTCTGAAAAAAACATTTACCGTATATACTCACATTCTCACATATAAGCCTAGCATCGCTTATAAGCCAACCCCCTAAAAGTGCCTTAAAATGGCCAGTTTTTGCAAACAAAAAATAAGCAGACCATACACTTGTCCAAATTGACTCCATATTTTTGTTTTAAATTCTTTGTGTGCACACCAGTGGCAATCCGTAACCAGTGATGATGCCAAGGTGATCAGTAGATAATGTGATTTAAAAGGATTCCTTAATGACTGCTTTCATTTGAGCATTATATTTCTAAATCAGACAGTGTACCGATGACATCTGCTTCACTGCTAGCTCCAGCTTGGTTACGGCTCACCACTGGTGCACACACAAGCACGTGTTCATGTCACTCTCACTTTATTCTATGCATTTGCATATACAGTATGCAAATCTATGTTTGATTACACTTCTAGAGACAATTCCTGTATTATTAGATTACAAATAATAGATATAGGAACACACAGTGTGCCTAGCCAGAAATCTATGTTTGTAATTAGTGTCTGTCCTTGTGTCCATTTTGTTTTATGCGCATATTTTAGTATTGTATTTTATAGTTCTAAATTTGGCTTATATGTGAGCGTATACGGTAGTTTTGACTTTGGCATTTACATGTATTACATTAACATTCCATCATAATATTAGTATTAAAATCTCAACAAGAAAAATCTAATTAAAATATTTGATAAGTACATAACTTTTATGTGTACCCTACACAACAAAAGTAATGTTTCAGAGGCGTGTTCCTTCAATATAGATATCTGTGGGGAAACATGTAATTTATTGGAGAAAATCATTAAAAAATAATGAGCCAACAGTACTTTTAATGAGTGAAAATTGTTGTAAATATCTTTGCTGTGCATATTTTGGAAAATAATTTTCTTCAAACATCTTTGATCTGTACATTTGGTGTAAATGTGTGCAGTATACCCTTAAATTTTTACAGACTGAAGTTCTTAAGATTCTCACTTTTTGCCTTTTTGTGCAAACCTACTCATATTTTCTGACTTTATAGTAATGTGCCCTATGGTATATTTTTACAAAATGTATTTTTATCATTATAGGGACGGACAGGTGGCACATAATGTTTTCTCATTCTATTGCCACAAATTATTTTTTAACTGTATCAGAGATTATAGAGACTGGATTGTTCAGAGTATTTCATTTATTTGCTTTATAATACTTCCTATATAATTATTAAACATTTCTATAAAATATTTCAGTCTGAAACAGTTGGAACTTGCCATACAGCTTTTGAGAATTCATAAGGTAAAAATAAAAAAGGCAACGCTTTTCTTAAATTTGTTTCCTTCAGTAATAATACATTAACATTGTAACTTATATTTAACTTAAAATAAAGTTTTTGTTTCCAATTCATTCTAAGGAAACCAAGGAATGTCAAGAAAAGTTAGAAGCTGTCAAGTTAGCTAATATTAGTAAGTGTTGGTTTGTTTTTTAATATCATGTATTAAAATGTTTATTATTTTTTTAGATTGGCAAATTTAATCAATAAATTTAATTGTTTCAAACAAATTTTGAATCAAAACATTTGTAATATGTTTTTTTTTAATATATGGGTCAATAATAACTGATTTTATTTGGCTCTTTATATTAACTTCTATGCTTTATATTAATGTTCATATATTAATGCATATACTTGTAATTGATGAATAATTATATTACCATAAATGTGAAGTATTTAATACCTATTGATGACGTTTAAATAAATAGTTTGTTTCAACCGGTACTCTCCAAAGTCTATAATTAAACTTTGTTTTCCGTTGTATGTACTTTCTCACAACTCTCATTCACATTTGAGAATTAAAAGTCACATTTGTCAATAGAGCTTCTAATAATGTCTAATGGATTGGTGATAATTAGATTTTATACTTTTAGGTAAATGTTTATTTACAACTTAAAAAAAATTGTGTTTTCTTTTTTTTAAAATGTTCTGATGGTGCCATTCATTGGAATTACTAAGTAGAATAATCATTGTATGGTATTTACTTCTTCATTACTACTAGTATCATAATAGATAATTTAAATCCACAACAGTTAGTAGAACAATTATTAAAATCTGATAAATTAGTGAATCAATTAGTTTTAATACTTTCATGGGAATGTTAAATAACAAACCATTAGGTTTGGTAGTTAAGGAGAATATTTTGGTGTACATTTTATTGTTGCGTGTCTTATCCAAAGATTGTATTTTCATTATTTTTTTTTATGTTCTATAATATTCTATATGGTGACTATGTCTGCCTGTTGTACAGACCTAAAAGTACATTAGAAGTATTAAACCAACTTAGTGTAATATGAAATGAACATTTAATATTTTAAGGGTTTTGTGTTTTAAAGGAAAAAGTATTTTTTTTTTAAATTATGGGAGTAGTGGATGGAGCTAAACAATAAAAATTGCTTCAAAACATCCTGCAATGTACAAAGATATATGACCGTGTTTTGTGTCTTATGCTAAGGTTATATTATAATTGATTTCAACTTTTTATGTTATTCATTTTAGTTTAATTCACCTTTTATTATTTATTTTATTTGTGTGAAAATATATGTCAGTGTACCAGCGGTTCTCAAATTGTTTTGATTTTTTATAGTCCTGGGCAGGATTGGGTAGTAAGATGGAGGGTTGGACGACTGGGGAAACAGGGTTGGTGGGATGGAGAGGAGGGTAAGGATTTCTGGATGAAGGGGGGAAGGTTGAGTAAAGGAGAGGTGTATAATGTATTGATGAATATGTTTTTAACATTACAGTTTTAAAAACAGTGTGTGTGAAAGCTAAGTTAGTGACATGGTCTGATTTTTTCTTGCTACTTATCAAATCTTACAATCATGTGTTCCATCAACTCTTCTGCTTTAGCAGGCTGGTCATTTCTATATTGAATGTGTAATGTATCTATAAGCTATTAAAAAGTTTATTCTGATAATTATTTTTGTCATTACAGAGCTTTACAAAGAAAATCTTGAGCTTATGACAAAATTGAAAACAAACAACGAAAGGAAGCAGAAGTTGTCAGTTGATGTTGAGGAGAATGAAGATTATAAAAGGTGATAGTAGACTTTAATGTTGAAATGGTGTAAATATATACAGTCAGGTCCTCAATTTATACAAGGATATATGATCCACAAAAATGCGGCATAAAGAAATTCACCTTACAAAAGACTTTTAAAATTAGGAACATGTTTTGTAAATTTCTAGCATGACAAAGCATCAACAAGATTCTATTTAAAATAAATGAAATATTTATTTTAATGGATTCAGTAAAAAATTGTGAAAAATATTTAAATGAATGCAGATCAATTTTTGAAAAGGACAAGCAGTTGATTAATAAAATAGGCTTTTGAAGCAAATCCTAGCAAATTAGTTGGTAAATTTCTTTATGTGAGCTACATTTAAAAAGCCAATGTGTACATGTTGGACAAAATGTATTTTTTGGAATACAACCCGCATAATTCTGAATTCACATTTTAAAAAGATGCGTAAATTGACACTTGACTATATAACATCTCATCTATCACTCTACTATATTAAAACAAATATTACATGTGTTGTTAATTTATACACTTGTTTGCCACTTTCTCTAAATCTGTAAACACTAAGTAGAAAATGGAATTTAAGAAGGGAAGATCATGGGACAATCACAGTAATAAACTGTGAGATCAAAATTGGATTTAGTTTGATGGAGAGGAGAAATGTGCTTATATGTTATTATGAGCAAAGTATCAATGAATTAATACATGTATTTGAACTTGAAAAAAAATGAATTTCAGAGAAAAGAAAGAAGTCATAATAACAATGCACTGTGGTATGAAATTTAACTAAGGGAATAAGATGATGAATTCTCATTTATCAGTTTGCATAAATATGTTGTATCTTTTCTAACTATTCATCCAAAATAAAAACAGATTAGTCTACTTTGTCAAGGCAAAGCCGACCGGTTTTAATTGTTTAAAAAAATTAAATTGTCAGTTTGATTCTTTCAATTTAGGCACCCTTTTCCCATTTTATTTAATCATTCATCCATGTAAAACAGTAAGATAAGTTTCATTAATGTGAGTAAGTATAAGCCTACAGTTTCACTTTTAGTTTTTTTTGTTCCTGCATGTCTGGTTTTGTCTTCCCTACATCACATTAGGCATTCAGAGTCTACTGCAGCCCCGTAGCCAAGGGGGGGGAGCACTGTGGGGCCGTGCCCCCCGCTAGGTATGGAGTACCCCCCCCCCCCCCCCGCTTAAAAAAGAGGAAAAAATAAAGAAAAAGTAAAGGTGCCCCCCTTGCTGGGTATTGGTGCCCGCCTGCTTACTTTGACCTGGCTACGGGCCTGGTCTGCTGTACTTTAAGTAATCCTGTTGGTCAGTTTAAAATGAAATGCTGAAAAATGTATCAACTGTCTTTAATTTGAACTTATCAGTGGAAACTTCCCATTGTAAGTTAAAATCGAAATTGTACTCTTGAAGGCACCAGTAGATGAAACAACAGTTTCCATTTTATGTAAACAGAACATTATACATTGGTTTGTGTAAAGCACATCTACCCAAACTTAGAAAGAAAATGTATTTAATAATAATTTTAAGTTCCTTTTTTTTTCTCTAAATCATAAAAACAATATATTTTATTTACCAATAAATTTGTTTTTCCACACAGTGAATATTTATTTATTTATTTATTCAGTCTCAATAAACAGCTGGAGATGAAAAGTATGTCCATAGAAATTTACAGGAATATTATCAAGCTACTTATAGTTGGTCTAGGCCAGGACTGGAGTCAAGATTCAAATCTGACTGATCTTTTGTTGCAATGTGGAGAACCTATCAGTGTTTACTTGTAGACTAGGTTTATGTTTCTTAAATGTAATGGATGATAGGGTTGTGTTTACATGTAGACTTCTATGGGCTGATTGAATGTAATGGATGATAGGGTTGTGTTTACATGTGGGTATCTATGGGCTGATTGAATGTAATGTATGATAGGGTTGTGTTTACATGTAGGTATCTATGGGCTGATTGAATGTAATTGATAATATGCTAGTGTTTACATGTAGACTTCTATGTGCTGATTGAATGTAATGGATGTTATAATGTTCTCATTTAGAAATGATTGGATTTCTTGAGTGTGAAAGATAAAAAGCCAATGTTAGTACTTGGAGTACCGCCAGTGTTAGTACATGTACTTGGAGTACCACCAATGTTAGTTCATGCAAATCTGAACTAAACTGTTATGTCCAATTTTGCTTGAAATTTTTTAAACCCTATATTTTGTTCATTTGTTATTATTTTTTGTTGTGGTTGTGTTTGATTATTACTTAAAATAATTAAAGTTTGATTCCCCTTTAATTCTGATGCACTAAAAATTAAAATAATTACAAAAGTGTTGTCTTTTTCAGAATTGCTTATAAAATTTCACACGGCCCTCATAGGTCAGATCGCGAAATGGACAAAAGTGTTTTCTTGGCAGGCCAAGACCTACAAAATGATATATACATCATGGGTCTAGGACTTATGGTTGTTGAGATCTAGGGTGATGACGGACAATCAGGCAGACAGAAAAATCGGGGACAATTAACTGACTGTATATTACCAAAACAATATTCCATACGTTCAATAGTACTAAGAACATCAAATATATATTTCCATTATGGGGCTCAATCAGAATAAATCGCTCAACTACATATTCATTTTATGAGAACATTTTGAATGGTAGAAATGTAAGCTAATCGAAATTTTATCTAAGTAGATGATGATTCCAGGCTTGCGGAGCCGCCAAATTTTTTTCCCACAAATTTGACGGCTCCGGCTCCCTATTAAGATAATATCACACGAGACAAAAATTTGTGTAATTGCGCCACGCAAACATGCCGCTGATAAAAAGTTATTCAAATTTTGTCGCGTTCACCCCCATAGTCGCCATTTTCATAAGTAATAAAAAGTTATTTCTATTATCAAATTAGCAAATAGTAAAATGATACATTATTTAAAATATTTTAAAGACTTCAGTATTTATATTTATTATTTATAAATTCGAAGTGACTATTCGGACCCGGATACCAATAAACTCTGATTTTTATTCAAACCCCGTCCCAATAAAGTCTGATTGTTATTCGGACCTGTGGCAAATATGTACTTAGCTTAGCTATACATAAACTTTATTGTTTTTTTTTTTTATATAATTGTTTGAATTGTATGATTTAATCGTTACTCAGTGTCTAGGGTTCCTCTAAGCGGACTCAGTATTATTATTTTTTCGGGTTCCATCTAATAAAGTTTAAATATAGCTAAGCTTAGTGCATATTTGCCACGGTTCCGAATATTAATCGAATTTTATTGGAACCCGGGTCCGTATAGCCACAGCCTTATAAATTTATCTACTCTATTCCAGATATTCTGTTTATAATAAAATTGTTAAATACAGAAAGCGACCGTAGCATGAAAATTCTACAGCAGGGGCCAGGCATTCTACAACAGGGGCCAGGCAATAGCAGGGGGGCCAGATAATACATTTTACTAAGTAGAGCAGAGCAAATAAGCAGAGGGGGCCAGACAAAATGCAAGGAGGACTAAGCCCCCCTGGCCCCCACACACGCTAGGGGCCTGATTCGCGGTCAAATAATAATACAAAATGACGCGTTCTATTTGTCGTCTTAGTAAAAATTTATTTTAAATGATTGATACAATTATTCTATGAAATAAAACTGTTTTAACTTTATATATAGCAAAATAACATGCCAATAAAAAAATTTCGGAGGGTAAACAAGATTTAAAACGAACACAAAACGATTCCCCATTAAAGATTTCTTGTGGTGTGCACGCTATCATTTCATCGCTGTTACTGTTGTGGCGTTCGTAAAAATAACATTTCGAATTGTAGGAGGCAAACAATCAAACAAATTTGGAATTTTAAAGCTAAAAAAAAAATTCTGCTGTAAAAAAAAAGCATTTGAGAGCCGTTGAGCCGCCATATTTTTCCGGCTCCGCAAGCCTGGATGATTCCATAATACTTAGCTTTTATCTTTAAAAAGTTTTTGTTTCAAAACCCTCCAGTTCAATATATCAATGAAATCACCACATATGTTTGTAAAAAATAAATGAAACATTTACTTTCCCATGTTCTAAGTAGGTTCCCGTAGAAACGTATCAAATCCAGACAGTATATCAAAATAACCAATGTATAGAACGTAGATATTGCAATATGTTTTGTGTACTTGACTAAAACGTTCTCTTAACCTATTGAAGGGTGGACTTGGGAGCTGAACTGTTCTTATTGACAGACAAACTAGGCGGTAGCTTAGGGCCTCCAGTGCTAAGAGACATCCTGTCCGGGCTTACCAAAAGCGTAAGAACGGTTCTGCTTGAGGACTTTTACCAAGTTTCTCACTAAGTCTCCCACCAAGGTTCAAACGGTCCGCAGTCGAGCACTCTTCATCTCATGACCACCCGTCCCCTCATACTTGACTCTATAGCGAGGGGCTTCCTTTACCCTTATGATACAAAAGTATTTAGTGCTCCTGAAGACCTTAAGACGGCCCTGCATGTAAAACCAAATAATATACAGTGCCTGCCCCCTCCCCTGCTATTGGCCTGGCCCCTGCTGTAGAAAGCCTGGCCTTGCTGTAGAATTTATTTTCACGCTACGGGCTGGTGCCTGCTCGCAAATGAGATTGTACAGAAATAAAATGATGTTTATTTGTGTGTGTGAATCAAAACTACACTTGTGTTTATGTGCATGTGTGCGTTTACTGTCATTTTTGTGTGTCTGTAGCGTAGTCACAGGGGGTACAAAGAGTCTACCACAAGCAGAGAACCAATGGTCTACATTCTACATCATATACGTTTCTTACTGCCCCTGAGATCATATAATGCATGTGGAAGGGACAGGGGGAGGTAAATACACGGTGGGGAACTGTGAGCTCACAGGTAAAATAATTTCTCACTGTATAGGAACCAGTTGATATTTGGAGTTGGTTAGCTCCCCCTGTCCCCTTTCCCAAACAACACAATCAAAAACTGAAATTCGCTGTTGGTATTTTCTGATGCCAGAATGTTTTCTTAAGAAAGCTTGTTAATATAACATAGTGAAATGTCTTTAGTAAGTAATCTTGAACGTATACTTTGACTATTCTGAAGGAAAAAGCTTTACATTCTTTACTTATTGGCTCGATTCGACACTAAACAAAAATAACGTTCTATAAATTGTGCCATATCTAAGTGGAACACATTCGGCCAGTTTATCAGAGTCTGGCTCAGCAGATACCACGAGAGGTAATTACTGTTCATTAGTTCTTTCTGAATTTGTGTTTCTGAATGTGTATTTACTTGGCTTTGAAATGAACCAATTTCACGGTGTAAAAGTATAACTGAGATAGTATTAGTTGTTTTATTAACAGTGTTACGTGTATTACTGACAATGTAACGTGTATTACTGAAAGTGTTAAGTGTATTACTGACAGTGTTACGTGTATTACTGACAGTCTTATGTGTATTACTGACAGTGTTACGTGCAGAGCCGTTTTTATGGATCGGCGAACTAAGCAACCGCTTTGGGTCCACCATTCTTAAGAGCCCCCCCCCCCCCATAAAATCTGATGCGATAGTGCCCCCCCCCTAAGAATCCTTGTGTCTAGGGCCCTCATATTCCTCATATACTTTGCACAGGGCCGCAAACAACATAAGAACGGCTTTGCTAACATACATTAATGACAGTGTGATATTCAAATCTGACATAGTGTATCCTGTAATGTATTAATGACGAGAGTGGCATGTATAACATAAAACCACAACAATGGTCAGTATGATGAATCAGTTAACAAAATGAGTACACAACATTTTTTCAAACAGTTTACTTCAAACATCGACGTGATAGCTCTGGGAGAGAACTCGACACTAGACCATGTCTGGCTCGGAGCTGTCAGTGACTCCGCCAGAGTGTTTACATTTACCACCTGCAGAGACACTCAACACGCCATTACCCGGGGATGTTGCCCGGGGCGTGTGCGGGGATAAAACATCTGCAGAGCTGGACCCACGAGGTACAAACCAGGGTCTGCCTATCGTCATCAGCCCAGCCGACAAAAGCGAGGATGAGGATGACGAGATAACTGAAACCAAAATTATTGGTGTGACGGAGACAGGTGTCATTCGTAAGAGAAGTTTTAAGGTGAGTGTGGTGCTCCCTTCACTTTATTATCTTACTTTCTCTATAACATACACACACCACACACACAAATACAGCAACCATTGCATGCAAAAGAACAGGAACTATTAATTTTACTCCCCAACTCTTCTCTCAAAAAAACATTCAATCCAAACGCTTTATGTAAAATTAGTCATTTATAATTGTAACCCTCTCCGTGGCCGCTTCAAGAAAGGGGAAGCAACCCGAACACATGTCATGGACCCCAGTCTATAGGCATCACGTAGAGCCGTGGTTCTCAACTGGTGGTACGAGTACCCCAAGGGATACGAGAAAGTTTATGCAGGGGTCCGCAACGACATCTAATTTACGTTTAGAACAACCAAAAATTTGAAGAAAGTATATGTGAGGGGTACGCAAACGGCATCTAATTTACGTTTAGAACAACCAAAAATTTGAAGAAATTATATGTGAGGGGTACCTGTGGAAATACTTTCGCAACCTTGGGGTACAGTCTCGAAATAGGTTGAGAACTCTCTATTTGCTTATTTTATTCTCGTGAATTTGTAGCGAGTCACTTCTAATTACCACATATACAGCCTTAGGCGATGTAATCAATTCAAGAGATTTCATTTCATCTCTTATTCCGTAGTCCGGTCATTAACTTAAGACATCAAATAACTAAACAGAGAAACAAAAATAAATTGACTTCTAATGCTGTCAGTGGCGCAGGTTAGGTTGGAGGAAGGATTTACTGGGCGAACATGTGTCTTTTCAAATTTGCATAAAGACTAAATGACATCGGCCTACAATAAAATAGAATACTAGCCAACAACGTTTTTGTGCATTATCTTATTTTTTTTAGAAAGACATCTTGGAAAACAGAAATATCGTTTCTCTATTTAAATCCAAGCCGATGTTTAAAATGACATAGCTTTTAACTTTTCTTCTCACAAGATTTCATCTCAGATTAAGGTATAATTTTACAATGATGACGTAGGGTGCTAACAAAGTTATGTGCACTGAAATATCATAAACTACAGTCACAGCCTTTCTGGTGGAAAGGCAAAGTTGCCGCCTTACCTCCTTCTCTTTCCCGCCCCCACCCTCCATTTTTCCCGCCCCCACCCTCCATTGCTGGGAAAAAAAAGGTGTGGGGGGGGGGGCTACCTGCCGGGATTTCATTTTTTATTTTGTCCCGTTACAAAATATAAATTTAAAGTTTAATGAGTTCTTAATTTTAAAAGTACAAATGTCCTGAACCCTTCGGCCACTCACAGGCTTAGAGGTGTTTACTAGCTACAAGATAGGGTTGAATTCTATATTCTGGCGGACAGAGTTGTTTACTAGCTATGATGATACATGCTATGGTTGAATTCTATATTCTGGCGGACAGAGGTGTTTACTAGCTATGGTAATACATGCTAGGGTTGAATTCTATATTCTGGCGGACAGAGATGTTTACTAGCTATGATGATACATGCTATGGTTGAATTCTATATTCTGGCGGACAGAGGTGTTTACTAGCTATGGTGAGACATGCTAGGGTTGAATTCTATATTCTGGCGGACAGAGGTATTTACTAGCTATGGTGAGACATGCTATGATTGAATTCTATATTCTGGCGGACAGAGGTGTTTACTAGCTATGGTGAGACATGCTAGGGTTGAATTCTATATTCTGGCGGACATAGGTGTTCTAATTGATATGCAGACTCAAGTGCGCCGTGCTGTGCCAAAAATGATTTTGAAGTTGGGTGTGTGTGCGCGCGCGTGTGTGTGTGAATGGTCCATTTAGCTGACAGAGTCTCTGGCAACTTATTAAATTTTACTATCGAAGTCATTGGTGAGGTAGGGCAAGGGAAGTGCTGGTCTGGGATGACGCAACGATCTTTTGTCATGGGCCCTTTATGTTGGGAAACAGTTACATTAATACAAAAAAAAAAACATTTATAAAGCAATACAGTTTAATCAATAAAAAGGAAAAGTGATTGAATGTATGAATGTTTCTGTATGAGAAAAATAAAACTTCAACTAATTGAATGTTTAACCAGTAGCTTAACTAATTATACCATTTAAAAAAACAGCAGAAATCCCACTTAAGTCCAATGGAAACGGCAGCGGCGTAGCGTGGGTATCGGCCGCCCAGGGCGGAAGACGATTTTGCCGCCCTCTCATTTAGGTATTTCAATTTAATCTATACATTTTTTGCCGCCCCCCTAAAAAGTAATAAAAAGTGCCGCCCGGTGCGGACCGCACCCACCGCCTCCTCCTAGGTGCGCCACTGGGTAACTCACCTAACTAGCCAACAATCTGGCTTCACTTTTAAGGCCTTTCACTGGTCGTCACGGGCCTTTGTGAGCCAGCTCATCCCTGGTTAGGTGTGTGTGTGTGTGGTGGGGGAGGGGCGGGTAAGGGAGGCAAACAGTAAAGGTATAATATAGGGCTGCTGATTTTGCGATTAAAAATTTTAACGTAACACCTAAATGCGTTAATTTGACCAAAAATGCTGAAAGTTCACCAAATCGATAAATAACAGAATTTCACTCAACAATTTGAAGTTAACGTCCGTTGACTTATCAAGTAGATCTACCACCCCCCCCCACCCTGTCTGCAACAGCTGCACTAATAGTTTCATTTACATGACACCTGTAATCAGTGTCTAGACTAGGCTGATGCATACATTTGTGCACGAGACAGTCAGACAGTGGTTGTATTTTTCAGAATTATTGTGACACTGAGTTAAATTTGATATTTTATATAGGGCTGTTGATTTACAGCAATTAAAGCGTTAAAAATATGCGATTACATTTTTAACAAAAACACCTAAACGCGTTAAATTTTACCCAAATGCTAGTATTTTAGAGTTGCAGAAAAAAAAACTGTCAAGTTTACATAAAATCATAGCAGCAATATGACCTTGAAACAATAGGATTGTCATTTCTTAATTCTAATTTATGACCTTGAATACAATTAGTGAACATCTGCAGAAGTTTGATTGACAGGTGCCATGGTTTTGAAACAATGTAACGTATGTAAACTTGTTTTGTGACAGAGGGTGTACGGTGGTTGGGTAAGCCATAAGTGTGGGGAGAGACTGCTAAGTGTGTCAAAAATGTAACTGGGTTGGGGAAGGGGGTAAATATTTTTTTTTAAAAACCCGTTAATAATAAGAGAGCGAGTACTTTCTGGCTATACTATTATTTTATGAATGAAAAGGCACATATGAGATATAAATGACGTGTGTATTTTTTTTTTGGGATGGAAAATTAAGAGGGTATTACGATAGTGGAGGGTAGGGTAAACAAGACTTACGTGGGGCAAAGTGTAGCACAATATGACATGGAACTGGAAGGGGGAACAGGGGTTGACATACGTTATTAGTCCGGAAACTACGGTACGAGAAAAACACATGTTTGGCATTGTCGTTGATTAAAAAGAAAACAATTTGCATTGAATTGTTTTTGTACGCACATTATGTCTAATATTCTAATGGCATTTAGACTTCTAATCTAAATTAGTCGAGATAGCTATATAGTTATGTTGGTTGAGTGCTTGCAATGCGATCGTGAGGGTTGGAATCCTTATTGGTTGGTGCCTAGTCAGGGCCGCTTTATCAACTACGACTTTTCAAGGGCCTTAGAACGCCGTAACATAAAATAACAAGTTCAGAATGCCAGTAAAATTTATCAATTGTATATTAAGTAACTATATATAACCGTGTAAGATGAGCACCCGAGCAAGTCAAGCTGCAGTGCTGTAGATCTGTAAATGACAGTAGGCCTATGTTAACTTTTCGGCTCTTTGTTTTAGCAAAGTCACTTATGACATATCATTTCCCTCATCAAATCCTTTTCAATTGAAAATAATGCCAGGGAGGATAGTCGTGTTTATCCCATCGTTGATCGAAGTTACGTTTTTATCAATCTGAGTTTAGAAAAGGAATGTTCCCCTTCAGCACTTGTTCCGAAAATTGAAAGATAGAACCGGAAAGCAATATTTACATTTGGAAAACTTGTCACCAACCTATTCTGTATTTGTGCTGTAAGCATTTCAGCACAGTTTTCTTGTCAGCAAACATCTTTGAGAACAAAAGAAAATCATTTGTAAATGCCTCGTCCAGATCTGATGGGTACATCTCAATTAGATCAGTTGACAGAGATATGTCCAAAAGAAAGTTGAACCTTTCATATAGTGTTGTGTAGGCTGCTCGCCGTTTTCCCATCTCAGTAATAAGTCAGTGATAACATAAAAAGACTGAGTACGGAATTTTTCACTAGGACTCATACCTAAAACAGGATCATTATCATCCACAGCTTCAACATGAAATCGGTGTTGCTGTCGTTTGCGTTGTTTACATTATTTATAGTCCGTTTGTGAGAGTTGTTTTGCTATACCTTCGTACATTTCAAATTTATCGCGTGTATCATGACAGTTAGGAACAAGACTGTCATACAAGTTGATGATGGTCGTTAACTCAATTCCAGGCTCCTGTAGAGCTTTGTTGATAATATCAATGTTTTGGAGCAAGTCTTTCCAAATCACGAACATTAACACTGTCTCGAAATGGTCCAACTTCTTTATGAGTGATTTGGCTTCATGCTGGTGGTTGACGATCGCTTATAGCAACATCCGACAATGCTTGTCGAATTCCCTTATAATTTGCATAAAAAAGCTCCAGTAGCGTCACTTCGTGCTGACCACCCTGTTGCTGATAGCCCTTGCAACATAAAGGTTTTTTCTTTCAACCGTTCATTGTGAACTTAACATGTCTGATACGATCTAGCGAAACAGGGCCGGCCTTACCAAAACAAGGCCCAATTTAACGGATGCTTGCGAGGCCCCTCTTTTATTTTTTTTTACAATAACAACTATTACTATTTATTAGATCATGTAGATTTCGGGGCCTCCCTGCCAAGCACGGAGTGCATTCTTGAAAAAATATTAAAAATGAAGTCGGGGAGGGCCTACGACTTTGAAAGTGCCTAGGGCCTACGATGATCTTAAAACGGCCCTGTGCCTAGTGCGTGAGGATAAAGCGCGTTAATAACTGCAAAGTTAAATGAAATTGCAATAAAAGTACAGCTGTATAATTATGAAATTTAAAGAATATGATAGTTGTCAAGTTTTACCTTCGAATTATGGGAGGGTCATAACAAAATACTTAATTTTCGGCTGAAAAAATACTCTCGACTTATCTGCGAGTTCGACTTATATGCGAGTATCTACGGTAGCTTTAGATAACTTTTAATAGCTTTATATAACTTTAATTCGCTTTAGATATGGGGTGGGAATGGGCTCAAAGACGACAGACTTTATTGATGTCGCCGTATTTCAGAGCCTGGCCTGCTTTATTAACGGTTGTGGCGGGCAAAGAAACATACCACGGTACTTAAGTCACGGTTGACTGACAGGCACAGCTGTCTTTATATATCTATGCTATTCCCTGAACTCTTTGATCTAAAAGGCATATTTTGTCTAGACATATATAAATAAGAAGACTGGCCTATACATTTTTGAAATCTGAAATTTTACTAACAACTTACGGTATCACAATAAAGTTATTGAGGAATATTGTTGCCTCGTAAATTATGGGGAGCACAGTAGTAACAAAAAAAGCGGAGAACCACTGCTGCATTATAAATGAGTACTGGTACTTTGGTAATTAAAAAATGACTAAATATAACCTTCATTACAATGAAGACATCAGCAGTAAACTAGGTCAACCATGATACGCCACTACCCCTACAAATCCAGTGAATAAACGAATCATGTAAACCTAATATATAACTGTCTAGATTCACGGCTGCCTGTGCGTAAATATTTGAAATATCGTTTGGACTTAACACTATCTTGAGTCCATTTGTGATCGGGTGGCCGTGTGTGCCACTGGTGCTTAAAATAAAATTGGAATTCAATTGTTTTATTTTTCGTTCATTTCACAGCGCAAGTTGACAAAAGAGGAAAAAATGAAAAGACAATTTGGCAATGACAAGGCAGACTATGAAGCAATCTATGCCAGGATTGTGTCGGATCGCTTCATTGTTAATGCTGTAGAAATGCTTCAAGAAAGATGGAAGATGCTAAGCATGATGCACACAGACTGTCAGGACATGATGGTGCAGTGGGAGAGGAGGTGCCAGAATAAAAGACGTGCCGTGCAAGTTAAGCGGGATGTTGACACGGTGATTGCGGCGGCCATTATCTCTGTTGTAGTGCTGGTTTTGGCATTAGGTCTTCGTCTGATCTTGTGGTGATATTAACACAAGAGTTAGAGACTAAACAAACTATAGAATTTATATAGGCGTATATATGTGTATTCTGTGATATTAACATTAGTAGGCATATATATTTTATAGAACAGCGAAAGACTTGTCTCAGCTTTGGAATTTTCATTGTTGATTATTGTAATGAGGGACAATATTTTCTCTACTAGTAAACATTCAAAAATTATCAACAATGTACCGGGTTCAATGGAATGTGTAAGTGGTTTGTTACATTTAAATGACAGACCACATCACTGTGTAAGGTGTGTAGACATGTCAACATTGTTATATTCATATCTCGCTTTTTGACATTACCATAATTAATTACTAAGTTTGTATGTATGTTAGATTTCTGTGTTTACAATGACAATTTCTGTGTTTAAAAAATGAAACTCTTCATGTAATTTGAGCATTAGTTAAATTTTACAAACTCTTCATACACCTGGTACCAGTACTTTAAGAATGAGATAAGTATTACAAGCTGAATTTTTTTTACGTACTGATTACCATGAACATTAATCAGCCTATAAAATTTATTGTAGATTGAATTGTATGTTACAAAAATACATGAATGTATGTTAAACTTTAAATATTTATACAATGCCTTTTCAAACTCTGATTGTGCATCAATCTAAGATATGATAATTCAATATCTTTTAATGGACTGGATAAGACATGGAATTTATAAATAACTATTGTATATGCTGCATAAAAGAAAAACCAAGGGAGCCAAACCATTAGACTTGTTGAAATATTTATTTGTAAAACAATGGCAATTTATCAATGTCAAGGCCACTATGACCAACAAGAAAAATGTGACAATTATGTACAATAGTCAAAGTTTAATATCATAATACCTTCATTATGCCAAAAACTAAATATATTAAAACACACACACGCAGATCGTGTACAAGGCTAAATTTGTATATGACAAGACTTGGTGTGCACATTGCTAAAACACAATGACAATGAAGCAAATACTTATTATGGGGATGTATGACATAAAACATGTACAAATAAACAAAAACTTGTTAAAAAAAAAAGAAAAAAATAAGAAATGCACATAAAAGAATTTCATTTTATCATGAATAAACTTTGGTTTTAGCTTTAAATGTATAAAGTAAATCAAATAAAGTCTTTTAAATTTGTGTACAGGATTAAGAAAATAATTACAAAACATACTTCATATGATCAAGCTGTATCGATATCTGAGATAAATCAATAGTAATGCTTTAGTAGAGAAGAAATTTTAAAATGAACATCAAACAGGTTAAACACAGTTTTCTTTCTACAAACTTGACATGAATTCAAAAAAACAAAAATATGCACCATTGCTTGTATTTCTAAAAACGCTATTGTTACTCAACCAGCACATTGGAATAATATTTTTTTTTCTAACGACCAGCAATAGATGTGCGCATGTGCGACTAGATGGATTCGGACTGCATATTATTTGTTTTCGGGGCTAGGGTTAGGTTTAGGAATAGGGTTAGGCGCAATATCTATAGCCGGATCCCGAAAAAAATTATATGGAGTCTGTATAGTCGCGCATGCACAATATCTATAGATGGACCCCTAAAAAAAATAATACTGAGTCCATCTAGTCGCGCATGCCCACATCTATTGCTTGTCGGCGAAAAAAAAAAATTATTCCAGTTTGCTGGTCGAGTAACAACTGCATTCTAAAAATTTAAAAGTGATCTGTGACGATACAACACAAGCTGAGAACCAGGCCTCCTGTGGAATACCAACCTTTGAGTTTGTTGTTTTCTATTTGTAAGATTGTAGCTATATAACAAACATAAAAAATGTATATATAAAGCATACTGACTGCAATGTAAAATACCGGTATTGAGTCAAACATTTAAAAAGGCAGAAAACTAACCAGCCTCTAATACAGGGGAATGATATAAATTATATGAACCTAAATTTGAAATTCCTTCACATAATGAAAACATATAAAATGACTCAAAATGCAGAGCTAAGAAATAAAATAGATGACAAGATTTTATTATGAGATTCAGAACAAAAATGCTAGCAGACTTAAGAGTAAAATAATGTAAAGGTATGCGAAAAAAAGGTAATATATATAAATACATTTTAAACCTATCCATAATAAAACAAGAAAATATTTTTTTTAAATTCTAAATGAAAGTTTAGTTCACTACTGTGCTAATGAACTTGGGAACACAAAAGCAATATATTTTTCTTGTTGTCACTAAAATGTGTTAATGAAAAATACAAAACCTTATCGCTGATGTCAATCTTAAAATGTTGCCCTCTTTTTTTAACTCAAAAACTCAAAGCATGACTGGATCAAGTTCTCTGGCTATGAGAATGAAATATTTTAAATAATAATTCAAATGATTTTCTGTGCAGTTGAGTGAGGGATCTCTGAATGATTATGTTATAAAATTAATAAAACCCACCAAGACATGTCAACTTGCTATATTTTTTTCAGCCAAGTAAAAAAAGGATTTTTTCAGACTACTAGGTTTTAAGTTGACTTTAAAACACCCGCTACTGGAAAATACATTTAAATGTTGAACAAGCAGTAATCCATTCAAAAAATATTTGATCTGAGTATTTTGTATGCTCTTCTAACAAAGACCTTAAAAAAGGAATACATCTATAGATATTAAATGGTCAACATCATGAAGCACTACATACCAGGGGATATTCAAATGAATAATTTATTGACTTAAATATTAACATGCTTTGAGAAATAATAAAATGTAACAAAGAAAAATAGTAATTTTTTTGATGACCAACTAGGCATGCTGACACAATTTAACACTTTATAAGGTGAATCCTTACAGACATTTTTTTTCACAATGTAATTAAAACAATCAAAGAATGTATTACAAAAACAAATGCAAACATCTTTAAAAAAATACAACTTACAAATTTATGTCTACTAAAAGATTATTCAAAGAGCCTATATGTACTAAGTTCATCTGAAATATACTGATTGCTATTAAATGATAATGGTTAAATGCCAGTTATATTTACATGTTCAAAGATAGATTTTTAGTAAAAGATTTTAGGAAGCACAAGTAATTTAAAATTTACTGCCCTTATATTTAACAATTCAGTTTCAAATTCCATTAGATGTAAACATGTTATCTTAAATAGTTAGCACTTTACAATTCATAGAATAATAGTTTAAAAGAGTGATAATTATAAAGTAAATTTTAAGACATTAATATAAATTAAATTATTAAATGAGATTTAATGTTCTTTGTGTAACTACAGAAATACATAGCAGAATGTTCAAAGTCATATACATTCTGACAATAAGTTTCAAAAATATTCAGATGCTTAAATTGCTTATGTGTTTGCATACACTTTTATTTAGCCTGATCCCAAATTTTGAATGAAATGAAATGTACATTGGTCCTTCAAACTAAAAAAAGAATTCCTAAATTTCCTCACAACACAAGTTTTTTTCACTTAAAACCATTATTGCTCTAAAGTCTAAAGAAATAAATATGCTAATATCTATTTTTAATAATAAAAATGGCCAATGTCGAGGAAAAATCTCCTTACTAGTAAATTAAGCTGTGATTATCCTATACATGAAACAAAAATCACAAAGAGTTATAGTGTAAACATTGTCTTTAAACATTCTATAATAAAAAAAAAAAACAACTAAAATCAATACAGCTTAAAATGAAATAGGTCAATATAGGTATAACTTAAGTCACAAGCTTGACTAGTCATAAAATATTACATTAAAAAATGAAATAAAAAAAGTATCGCTTTAATTTGTGAAATGTTTTAGACTGAATGGATTTCAAATAATGTGACAACCCTTCAATCCTAAAAAGAAAAAAACATTCGGTTTTAAATTTTCCATCTGTATGATGTCTACAACTACAAAGTTACAACCAAACAAGTTTTAAAGATTTCTGTACACATTTAAAAATATAACTTGAAAGCATCTCATATCACGCATCAAAAACAACAACATGTCCATTGAACACAACACTGGAGTTTATTGATTTACTATCATGTGGGTGATACCTTCGTAAGAGTTTTCTAGACTTGAAAAACAATGTTCCTGGCCAAATGTATGCCAAACTTAATCGTGGCTCTGGGCGAGTACAGGCTAAAAGCAAACCAAATACCTAAAATAAAATTGATATGAAAAAAAACACACCAGGGATTATTCATACAACTTTTAAGTTATCTGGCATAAAAATTTTTGAATGATAAAAGGGTGACAAAATTGATATAAGAAATATAATTTACTCTTTATATAAAAAAAAAGCAAATTTTTTTTATTTTTAAACAATGTTAACATTTGTAATCAGAAACAATTAATTCTTTTTGTTAAAAACAATTGATGATTTTACACCCAAAAGTGTTTTTTTTTAAAATATCACTTATTTTTTTTGTAATTTCATAATTCGATAATTACTTAGTATTCATTTGGGAATATTTTGGAATCACAATAATAATTCCAAGATGGACATGGTATAAAAAAATTTCAAAAATTTTTAAAGTAAATTATATTTTTTCTAACTCATACTTGACTAGAGAACACCAAAAAAAAAGTAATTTCTTTTAACTTTGAAGATGTTTTAAACTATATAAAAAAGTATTACTAATCTAGAGAGGACATGTGACATATATCTAAAGAGTGACACCCCTGGCAATGTAATGCATGTAAAAAATATGCAGTAAATGAAATTTTCTTTATCCCTAATTAGCTTGCACTTATTCAAAAGTGAAATCATTAAAAATTACATACAATAAATACTAAAAACAGGAATATTTGTGTACCAGATAACAACTTACAACATATACAAATGCACTTTTTAACTATTAATCATATGTAAGCAGTGCTAGGAAGTTAAATATCAATTGCTGTTTGCATGAAAAAGTAATTTGATAACTTACTGAATGGATAATTATGAATTTAAAAAAAATTCTAACCCCTACAGCATTTTAAAGAATCATTATAAACATTTACTTTAAAGATCATTTTAAAGGCGAGGAGGTGAATTTATCTTATTATGTAATTATCTTCCTTGATAAAATCTTCAAAAATTCAATTGACAATTTCAGATTTTAGTTTTGCTTTAATTACTTGTTTTAAGTGAATGACTGGATTAAAATAGTTATTTCTCAAACAAATGATTTATCAAACAATCAAAACAACAGAAGTACATTAAACAAGTTCCCATCTCCTTGTAAAACACTTACCTGAAGGTATGGGAGAAGGAAAATCAAAAGCCATACAGCTAAAGGTAAATGTGTAGCATGTTCAAGAAACGTTCCTGCTTTAGTATCTCCGCCATGTTCTATCTGCACATGCTCAACAGCCATAGTATTAAAATGGTCATTGATTTCAAATAGGTAGTAAGCAAAAGCAAATGATGCTGCCAAAAATAAAGTTAGCAGTAGCCAAGCCATTCGTTGGCGAAATTTCATTATGATAAAGTGAATAAAGCAGTTCCATTAAAGCAAAACCTTTCTGACCAGTTATCTATCATATTCAAATGAGGATAAGCTCTAACATTGGCAGTAAATTTTCAGCCTGAAATTTCAACAGAGAGATATATTAAATACATATCATAATATACAGTCCATTGGTAATATCAAATGTTATATCTCATACTACTTAGTATGTGCGGCAAAAGTTATAAATAAATATTTCCTTTAAAAAGTGTTAGATAAAAATAGATAACCTTTTAAAAATATTTCCCATTCCCAACCAAGTTACTTCCAAGACATGCTAAATCACAAAATAACAGGGGTTGTAATACAAATAATATGGGGAATTTCTTTTGCATGAGACACGGAAAAAAAGAAGGTTAATTTTAAGTTTCATAAACAGTAATTATCAAAAGAGATAACTGATTTTTAAGTTTCCCAACCTCCAGACAACCATACTTGTTTGGGCCTATTTTTTTATAAACATTATTAGTACATTTTATCTATATGAACTATTAACAGTTTCCAAAAGCAAGTTATGGCTTTGGGACAATATGTAATGTTGCTCCCAGTGACTAGTCCATGTATATATTATTTTAAAAAAATGATTTTATGAATTATAACAATATACAACTGCCCAATTTGATAATGGTATATTTGATTACTTTGTGCTTGGCTGATGTTAAGGCTAAAGCATGTAAACTATCTAGCAAAATGATTCATTGCAACTCACTCTAATATAGATTTCAGTATAAAAACATTAATTTAGCAGTAACGATTTTTACAGGAATTGTCAATGACAAGAGATCTTACTACAATGATTAAAAAAAATTACTGTCTAGCTTGTCAACATTTAAAAGGAAATAATTCAATTACCAATACAGTGATCAGTGGCAGTCTATGCATACTTATAAATGGGGCAGTGACAGATTTAATTAACCCAGGGCTGCCACTAGTAAATCTTTGGCACTTGACATTTCTGTCTATTGAAGCTCCATGCCGTCAAATTCTTAGTCATTTAATAGCAGATCATTGGAAGATTAAATTGTTTTATAATGTTTTCATAAAGCCTCAATATTTGTTATTTTGCCAGATGACTGGATAAAAAATGATTTTAAATGAATTCAATTTTATACCTGTGTCAAAGCCATACTGCTAAATATAGCAAACTAGATCTTATCCAAACTTCCAAGCAAATCGCCTAAAAAAAATAAACATTTATAATGATTTTATACATTGGTCACAATCATGTATGCTTTACGATTCACTTTGACAACAGTTTTGGTTTATTTCTAACCTACCTGCAAAGAAACTACCGTAAAAAATAAGAATATAAAAGTCATTAATGGTATATATAAAGATTTCCACTATAAATTTGTATGTTTACAGACATTTGGTTTTGTAACATATGGAGTTCTTCACTTACATATGTATCACCCAAACCCACACACTCATGTTGCACAATCAGTCCAGTTCCTTCATTTTTTTTACTCCCCTTACAATTCATACTGGGACGGATGGCCTAGTGGTGTAGATACTTTACTGTCGACCTGAGAGATCTAGGTTCAATCCTCAGTCAGAACCATGGTCATTTTTCCAGGTGAAATTTGTTTTGAAGTCGTCCACAAGTTCACCCAGCTTTATATGGGTACCTGACTTAAGTTGGGTAAGTAAAGGTGGCCGGACGTTGTGGTAACTAAACAATCCCTTCTTATGCCGAGGCTATAGAAACAGATGAATTCTACACTTCATCTGCCCAGATGGCCCGCCTTTACCATTCATACTGGTGGGGAATGAAGTATGGCATTAACCTAGTTAATTGTCATGGAATTGTAAAACTAAAATGGTTTTATTTAATTTACTTGGTACTTTATCTTTATTTAATTTGTAAATTACACATATTGTTAGCATTTGTTTGGTAAATGAAGGGATGCTAATAAAAATGAATGATTCCTCTTAAAACAGATTGTCTCTGTCTCATCGATTGCAATGTTTCAGATTTCTGAAACAAATTAACTTTGTAGTCCAAAGTACTGCTAAGAGTCTATTGATTAAATCTAAGTCGTTTACAAAGGTTTAACTATTACTAAAGTTGAACTATCGCCTTTATAAGGAAGTAAGTTGTATCTCAACAATATAATGTTTTAACATAGCAAGATGAGGAAAATTATTAAAATCATTCTATAGGATTCTAGGTATATCCATACATTTACAGCATACTGTTCATAAGATAAAGTCAATCTATATATATATTTCACAACTTCGAGAACGCCACGCAGGACTATTTATTGATTGTGGAATTCCCGTATACATCACATTAAGCAAGACACATTCAACCATGTTCGACAACTCGCATTTTTTCACCAGCCTGCAAGAATATTTATAGATTTGTGGAATTCCAAATACATCACATCAAGCGCGTTGTTTTTTTTAAAATTTCTTTTATAAAATCAGATTATTTTAATTTCTTATATGACGTTTTGTCCTTTTATTTAGTGAAAATATTAAGCAATATGAGCACGATGGTGGTTGTATAATACTATTTCATGTCTAGATAGCACTAGTAATTTTTAAAACAGTATTGTTTAGTCGTAATCATGTTTTATGTGCTCTAAATACAAAACTATTTCATTTATCCTCCCTCGCAGTAAATTCTGTAGCCGTTTAACCGCGAAAAATGAGGGAATGCTGTACATAAAATAGAATCTGTCAACTGATTATTGTAAAAAATAAATTAATTAAAAACACATTTAATGATACAATTATGTGTGATGAATAAAGTAATATTGAACTAATTTCCAATTGTTCAGGGATCAGCTTGTAAGAGTAAATAATGGTAACAATAATAATAATGATTATTATACTATACTGCGTTACAACAAGTTATGTCCTTCTTCAATCAAGACTAATCCAGTCATCATATTTCACGATCACAGTAATTATTGTCGTTGATTGGCATTTTACTTGTGTGTCTTGTGTCAAAACCTGTCCTGTGCCACTGAATATAACTAAGGAATATTTGCCATAAAATGTCAACCTTACTCTGAATAATGTAATTATTTTGGTTCATGTATAGCAATATAGGTTAACATTTAAATCATTGCTAACATATTTCTAATCAATCTGTTACATTCTGTTATTATTATTTAATCTATCAACCTATTTATTTTATGGCACTTGTTACGGGGCCGACCGTTCGGTTTCCGTATTTTTTTTTTACCCGGGTACCAGCCGTAGATAATATTGCTCCACACCCTAACCCTAATCCTATCCCTAACCCTAACCCTGAAACAAAAAATTCTGGAAAAAAAATAAAATGTATATATGTCATGCTCCTTATACCCTAATATAATGGTCACGGTCGGTCCCGTAACAAGTGCGTTATTTTATCTTGCGCTCCAGCAGAATCGGTACCTGTGAGTTGAGTATGTGCAAATCTAAATACATATATTTCAGGAAAACTATCATTACAATTATAAAAAAAAAATCATTCATCGTCAAAACTATGACTTTTTTCCATCTAAAATTTATATCAAACAAACACTCACAAAAACAGATAAATAATGCAGTCAATGAAAGCCTGAATGGGTGATGTCAGCGTGAAAACAAAATTTAAGATTTGTGAGCTGTGACTCGTGAGTGAAACAAAAGTAAAAAAAATTGAGCGGAGACAGGAATAAATGATAAAAATAAAAATCTTATCTTTTTTAAAATATCAAAGTATAAAAATAGCGAAAAATATTAATACAATATTAACAAATAAATAAATTTCTTATTGTGAAATAATCGCAAGTCCTATTTTTCTCGTTAATGAAATAAAAAAAGAAAGGTTTCCTTTGATAACGGACAAAATACAAACTTTGAACTAATAGCTGAGTTATAAATAGCATTACCTGTCAATATAGCTATTTTACATTTTCTATAATACTTTTAAAAATCTTTTTTTTTTAAATGCTCTAACGATTTTTTGTTAGACTTTTTATAGCTAGCTAATCAATTTGACAATTATATTTAAATATCAATTACTAAAGAATAAAATTTAAAACACCATGAATGGTTAATTATACTTAAAAACAATTTCTTCAATCGTATGTTTTTTTTCGGAGTTGGTAGTATAAATAGACTAATTTTTGTTTCCACTAGTTTCGATAAATGACGTCTCTGTATTTCACTAACAGTGCAACGTAAAATTACAGGTTTGTTCGTAACATTAAACTGTGTAATTTTGGTTGCATTTTAATTGTGTCCTCTCTCTATTATTCTTCTTGTCTTCTACTATTAATCTATTTAGTCTTAGACTATTTCCAGGTGCTTTTTTTTTACTTGAGTCATTAGTCATATAATCATGATTAGTCAGTAACTATTCTCTTACGCTTGTAAACGGCTGAAATGAATGAAATCATGCCGACTAAAAAATAAAAGCAACGAACACAGTAATTGCATTTTCGAATTAGGACTCTCTCCTGTTAGTGTTAACACAGCCTGATCTTCAATCTGCATGCTGTGGAGTTTGGGTTACGGGTTCGACTCCCGGCAAGTCCCAGTCATTTGCATGTCTCCCGTGGAGCCTCCCTGAGTGGATGACCACTACACTAATGTCTATGGAGGAGGGGGGGACACTTAAAAAACCATTCCATCATGGCATTAGTGGTTTTATAATATCTACTTTATCTAAGTGTAACAAACATCTCATCCTTTCAGGGCATTAGAGTATTCGGTCCTCCTTACCTTTTATTTTTAAAAGGGTGAACTAGGCAATATTGCTTATCTTGCTAAATAAACTTTTGTTGTACACATGGCAGGCCAAGACCTACAAAATGATATATACATCATGGGTCTAGGACTTCTGGTTGCTGAGATCTAGGGCGCTCCTTTGTTAATATAGCTTATATAGTAAAAAAAACGGTACTTTATAAACCCCTTTTACGGCCCTGAGAGGTCCTATCGCGAAATGGACTTTTGATGCACACATGGCAGGCCAAGACCTACAGAATGATACATCATGGGTCTAGGACTTATGGTTGTTGAGATCTAGGGTGATGATGGACAGACAGACAGACAGACAAAACGGGGACAATAGAGCATTTTTTTTTTTAAATGCTCTAAAAATAAAGAAAAAGCAACTAAAATGAGAAGGTGCCCCCTTGCTGGGTATTGGTGCCTCCCTGCTTACTTTGACCTGGCTACGGGCCTGCTACTCTTGCAAGGTTCTTCTTACCATTCTTTTGCAGCACCTTTCAGAAAATCTCTTGCTCCCCCTCTCAGAGAAAATACATTGAATCAAATGTGTGATCTTATTTTAGATCTCTGTTAATAGATAGGGATTAGGGTTGGGCTTAGACTTTAGAGACAGAAGTCCCAGAAGGCTATTCCCTTTGATATTGTGATATAAAAGATGTGTAGCAAATAGGATTAGACGAATAATGGTAGACAAGGTGATAGATGATTTAAGACTAGGTGGGGAGAAATCAATAGACAACTAAAACAGCAAAGGTGGTGTTGTGTATTAGTTTGTGAGTTGCTCAGCGCTGAGTTTCTATATGCGAGTTTTTCTCAAGTGTCACTTGGTGCATATGGTTCAAGAGGCAGTTGGGATGTTGATCTTGAAGAATGTGGACATATTGTGGAGAAGTATTAACGAATGAGACAAATTAGAGGCCCTACAAGATCCTGTACACAACAGTGGGACAACTAGAAGTAGACGGGGGCGACATCTGACAGTCTAGGAGAGTTAAACAGTGATGACTAGGTGAAGCACCTTAGAGAGAATAGAAAGGACAATACAAATTAGACTGTGGCATAATTAGAGTTGTTAAGGCGCAGGCGTTAGTAATATAAATACAGCTTAATTTGGACTGATTAGTAGTTAAGAGATGTAATATTTCAGGGAGTTGAGAAGGGTTCTAGAGCAGGGAGATGTAGTTGAGCGAAGAATACAGTGAGCGAAAGTCGATGTTAGGAATAGTTACAGAATCTTTGGTTAGTCAGAGTAGAGGCAGAGTGATTTCTCATTTATGGACTTTGTGAATTACTGTGGACATTATAAAAGTATTAACAGCGCATCGTGTTCAATTGGTTCGTGAGTTAAGTATAAGAAATCAGTAACAAAAGTGAAAGAGGCAGACAGTTATCTAATTGGTATCTCCCATTTAAATTAAACCAAACTCGCAAAAATCTCTTTTTTATATATTTTAAAAATATTTTATGCCCTTTATCAGTGGTCCCGGTCCGTGGATCTAATGGTACTGGGTTGCCTAAGAGGCATTAAATTATTTCCTTTTAACACAGCTCAGGGAGCTGAGAGGCTGGGAGCAGCAGTAACATTGTAAAACAAAGCAATCCAAAATACAAATAATCGACATTCTCCCCCCCCCCCCCCCCAAGAGGGCAGCAGTGAAATTATCAAACGTCAGCCGGTCCGCAGCAATAAAAGGGTTGAGACCACTGCCCTATATGATTAATATAGCCTACTAAGTATATGGGGCTAGAAATAAAAAGAAAAATAGTATTGATTGTAAATAGTAGTGGATCATAATTTTTTTTTTTTTTTTGTATTTGGCTCCGTTGCTTGTCAAACGCGTCTAGATTTGTTCGAAATGTGTAAATTTAAATAAATGAATTATAAATAACTAGTTGCAAGTACCCGGCTTTGCCCGGGTTTAAAATAAGTTTTTTGTTTGCCTTTTGTTTTCTCCCTACCCCCCCTCTCTCCCTTCATCTCTCTCTCCCTCCCTCCCCTCCTACCCCCTCTCTCCCTTTCTCTTTCCCTCCCTCCCCTTATCCCTCCCTCTACTTCCCTCCCTAACTCTCCCATCTCCCTCTCTCTCCCTATCTCCCTCCCTCCTTCTCTCACCCCTGCCCCCCCTCTCTACCTTCCTCCATTCCTCCTCCCCCTCTCTCCCTCCCTGCCCCCTCTATCTCTTTATCTCTCACTCCCTCCCATTTCTTCCATCCTCTCTCTCCTTCCCTCCCCTTTCTCTCCCTCCCTACCCCCTTTCTCCCTCCCTCCTTTCTCTCTCCCTATCTCCCTATCTCCCCCTCTTCCTCTCTCCCCCCCCTCCCTTATTTCCTCTCTCCCTCCCTTCCCCCTCTCTCCCTCCCTTCCCCCTCTCTCTTTCTCTCTCCCTCCCTCTTTCTTTATCTCTCTCCCTCCCTCCCCTCTATTTCCCTCCCTACTCCCCCCTTCCTTTCTCTTTCCTTCCCTCCCTTTCTCCCTCCCTCTCTCTCCAACCCTCCCTCTCCCTCCCTCCCCCTTTATCTCCCTCCCTACCCCTCTCTCCCTCCCCTCTCCTCTCCCTCCTTACCCCCTCTATCCCTTTCTCTTCCCTCCCTCCCTTTCTCCCTCCCTCCCTAACTCTCCCCATCTCCCTCTCTCTCCCCTATCTCCCTCCCTCCTTCTCTCACCCCTGTCCCCCCTCTCTCCACCTTCCTCCCTTCCTCCTCCCCCTCTCTCCCTCCCCTACGCCCTCTCTCTCTTTATCTCTCACTCCCTCCCATTTCTCCCATCCTCTCTCCCTCTCTCCTTCCCTCCCCTTTCTCTCCCTCCCTCCCCTCTATCTCCCTCCCTACTCCCGCTCTCCCTCCCTTCCTTTCTCTTTCCCTCCCTCTCCCCCCTTAATCTCCCTCCCTTCCACCTCTCTCCCTCCCTCCCTCCTTCTCTCCCCTCTCTGCCCCTCCTTCCCCTCTCCCTCCCTGCCCCCTCTCTCTTTATCTCTCACCCCCTCCCTCTCTCTGTACAATTAAATGTCAAATTACGCTCTCTTAAATAAACAGAAAACCTTATTTTAATCCCGGGCAAAGCCGGGTACTTGCAGCATGAAAAAAAACAACAATATTTTTTTTTTTCCCGTCCCTAGCCCTTTCTTCTCCGTCCGTTCAATTACACATTCACTTGGTGCGCGATTTTTATTTATAGTGAAGGCGATCCCATACCGTGAATACTTTAATATAGTAAAATACTAAAATAATTAATTGCAATTAAACTACGCATTGAGATTGTATTAATAATGTCACAGAAACATTTTAATTAACGTATTTCGGTTTATTAAAGTGCACCTTTAATTTTAATCTTCCGAATACATAAAACGATAGGTAAATAGATATGACTATTGATTTCATCATGTTTACAATTGGAGTTTCCGGAAGTTACCCCTCTTTTAAAAATGTATGATAGGGAAATGACGTCACAGAGGAATTTTATCTATGGCGCCGTCGAGATTACTTTAATATAGTAAAATACTAAAATAAAAATAATTAATTACAATTAAACTACCCATCGAGATGAAATGAAACATGTCCTATAACCTTCCCCATGTAATTATGTGTATGTGTAACAAATTTCACGTTATTTGGTTTTCTGGATCTTGAGTTATAAGGGAACAGACAGACAACAAATGCGTCTTATAAGTATAGAGATAAATTTGCTTGTCATGGACTATTTTGAGCCAACATGTTCCTCACTTTGATTATGCAATTTATAGGGGGGGGGGACAACCTGACCACTTTTCAAGGGCAACTAGCCTTCATAGCACCATCACTATCCATTTTGTGATATTCATTTTCTTAGCAGTTTTCTTGGGTCCAATATTTGCTGACTCTTGCTCTTTAACCTTAACAGCATTCAAATGTCATACAATTTAACTGTTCTTGGAAATACACATTAAAAATGTAACTATGCTATGGGAATAGTGCAATATTTTGTAATGTAATAGCAGATAGCTTTATGATTTGAACAAATGTATAAAGTGTGTTTTAGTTCTTTATATATGAATTGAAATCAGGAATGAGAGGTTTAAGAAATTTGGGAATAGTATTGTTACAGCTACTACTCTTTTTTTTAATCTTAGTAATATATCATTTGCAGTGGCTGAAGAATACTTAAAAATGTGCCGACCTTTTTAATATTTTATTTGACCTATCCACATTTTATCATTAGTCTGATATCAGCTAAAAGTACTAGAAGAAAATGACATGATAATACAGTTAATAAATGTATAACTAAAAAAAGGAATCTTTTTATAAGAAAAAAAAAGTAGCATTCAATAATATCAGTAAAACGCTGTTTCACTGATAATAAACCACTTTTAGCTATTAAAAATGCTCAATTTGACCTTCAATGTATAGAAAGACAATTCTTATTTTCAGAGGAGTCTTGACTTAGGTAAAATGTTTCAAGTTGACTAAGCTATAATATGTACTTTTAGATGAAATGAGTCCATAGTTTAAAATGCTAAATTTGTAGACAGATATATGAAAACTTGGTAGTCAAATACTATGCAATAATTTGTAACTTTTCACAATAGGTTTGAAAGTACCATACTATACTGGGACATTTCATATTTTAATCAGAAATATTTAAGACATAGATTATTGTAGCTGTCAAACTAAATGGTAATGAAGGATTGCAGCATCAAATGTTGGATTATTTTTTTTATAACTTCCAAGAGCCATATTGCCGATTGTAAAGTCTGAATCTATTTATGTTACTTAGTTTTTTCAATTATTGTGTATTAAGGTCTTTATGTTACTTAGTTTATTCAATTATTGTGTATTAAGTTTCCTGTTAGGAAGATCTTCTCTTTTAATATGTTACTATAACTTTGTTTGATTAATAATTCTGTTATTTTTTCTTCCAGAAATGAATGCTGAAGGACGTAAATTTGACATTGTCGTATTTGGGGCCACTGGCTTTACTGGACAGTATACCGTAGATGAAGTTGCCCGAGTAGCTGAAGAAGAGAAACTGACATGGGCCGTCGCAGGAAGGAGTATGGAAAAGTTGCAAAAGGTTTTAAGCGAATCATCTCAGCGCATTGGTAATAATATTAGAAAAAAATGAAAAATAAATGTGATGTTCTTCTTTTAATAATATACTAATTTCATATCATTAGAAATAACCTCTCTACTAGTTTTTAAACTAATAGTGAAAACACACTTATTGAAATTTATTTTTAAAAATGTGCTGCTTTCATTAGTTAAAGGTTTAGAGGGTTAGTTTGTCTATTATTTTTCTTATCAATAAAATTAGTGAAGCAACGATCACTAATAAATAGCTCAATCAAACGGTCAACGTAAATAAAATATATCTAGAGTGAATTCCCCCCCCCCCCCCTGTTACAGTAACATATATGGACATAGAACACTATGTAGTCTCATACTAAAAAGGTGTTTCTGAAAATCGTAGTGTAGTAGTGCTCTAACTTGAATTAATTCATCAGCAATAATACAATTGGCTAGTAATTAAAAAGTGACTGTTAGGGAAACTTATTAGTCTTAATGTGCATTATTAAAATTGCTCTATTCAATCAAACTGTTTTTAATTACTATTAAAGAATTTTTTCTTAATGCATCTATTTGAAAAAAGGTAAAAATTACATTTTTCTTCATTTTGTGTTGGTTGAATTGATAATAAATCTATTAAGAGATTTGTTTGAAGTGTAAGGGGTTACTATTAGGGAGCGACCGATATGCCTTTTTACCGATAGTCCGATACCGATATTTTCCCCCAGCATTTTTACAGATACTGATATTTTTTGTAATCAACAACAATGCCAAACACATGTTTTTCTCGTGCTACAGCCAATGACGTATGTCAACCCATGCTCGCCCCCTTCCCTGTCATATTTCGTGACACTTCGCCCACACGTAAGTCTTGTGTCCCCCCCCCCCCCCAACTTCCCATCCCAAAAAAAAATACACTCAGATGTTCACTAATTGTATATTCAAGGTCATACATTAGAATTAAAAAATGCCAATCCTATTGTTTCAAGGTCATATCGCTGACAATTTCTGTGTACTGGTTTTTTTTCCTTTTTTTTAAATCTTGTCTGATCTGGTTATAGAATAGGGTTATTTACGGATTTTTTTTTTCTGCAACTCTGTTGTGAAAAAAAAAACAATGTATCGGCAGTCAAAAAACGGCCGGTCCGAATAGTGCCAATATCGGTTTGACTGTCGGTCGCTCCCTACAAAAATCGGTCGATCCGATATTAACCGATAGTGCCAATATCGGTCCGATACCGATCTGATTATCGGTCGCTCCCTAGTTACTATAATGATTAAATGTGATTTGTGTCATTATTTTGCCTGTAAAAAGCATTGGTGATTCCAATATGCTAAACTAAATATGTCTTTACACTAGTTGATATGATAAATAATCTATTTATCAGGTGGGAAGCCATGCTTATATTTATTGTAATGATGATTTATATAAATATTTGTATGATATAATGTTCCTTTTTAGTGCATTATTATAAAACTACTTTTTTTAAAAAGTTTTTTTAATGTAATTTTTTTTATTATTCTTTAAAATATGCTAAAAGATTGTTTCCACATTCTGAGAACAAGTTCTTTTCAATATGCAAGGGAAGTGAAATAGATTAATTTAATAAGATCTGCCATGTAATTCATGCTTGTACTATATTAATTCCCCTTTACATTAATATTATGATGAACTTTTCCGCTAAAAATCTTATTTTGATCAATGTTTATGTATCATGGTTTTTTGTATCTAAAAAATATACTCTAGATTAAATTTTTTGTAATCAATTATTGATAAATTAAGAGTATATAATAATTTTTTAGGAAAGAATATAGAGGAAACACCCATCATAATTGCTGATGTGAGTGACCCACAGTCTCTTGAAGACATGGCTAAGCAAACTAAAATTGTTTTGAATTGTGTTGGTCCAGTAAGTAGCAGAATTGAAGAGTATTGTATTTACCTTCAAGTTATTCTCAAAATAAAATGTCCAACTATTATTTTCTTCTAAAATATTGTATTTATTACAGAATATCTATTTATAATAATTTTTAGTACAGATTTTATGGAGAGCCAGTTGTGCAGGCCTGCATTGAACATGGTACTCATCATCTGGACATAAGCGGAGAACCACAGGTCAGAACTGGTCAAGTTTGGGGGGAAAATGTTGACAAAAGGCTTTTTTTTTTTTTTTTTGCATTACTGAAATTACGAAATTTTTAACTTTTTTTCACAAAAATTGTATCAGCAAAGGGGAAGAATAAAATGTGCAGTACTGAATAATTCTTTACACTAGAGCTCATCAGAACATTATTTCACTGTATATTTGTTTTAAACAATCAAAATCTTCTCAATGTTAGTTAATAATTTTAAAAATGTGTTTTAAAACTAAAAACAAACTAAAAAAAATTAAAAAGAAGATAAATCACTAGAGAATACTTTTTATTTATTTATTTTAAACATACATAAAAAAGTCTTATATCATTCTCTACATTGTCTTCATTTAGTATTTAGAAAAGATGCAACTTTTGTACAACAAAAAAGCAGCGGATAAAAATGTTTTTGTGATTGGTTCTGTGGGTTTTGACAGTATTCCTGCAGAAATTGGGATTGAATATACCAAGCAACAGTTTAAAGATGGTAATTAATTTCTTATAATGATATTAGCTAAGAAAATTATGTAATTGTTTGTACTAAATGGAAATTCAGGAATTTTATCCATGGTATGTTTAATGATCAATAAATGGTTAGTTTATATTTAACATTCCATTTATTTTATTCTACCAATATGCTTTTTAAAAAAAAAACTTAGGTGAACTGACCAACATTGAGAGTTACCTAGAAACAGAATCTGGACCAGAGGTACTGATGAGAAAATGAATTTTTACTGCGTTCTTTTTTTCAACACTACATAAATGTAATGAAACAATATTTATCAATATGGTCAATTAAAAAAAAACATCAGAAAATGAATGTTTAACTGAAATTTAGAAATTAATACAATGTTGAAAAATTAGATTACTGTTAAGTTTTTGTTTTGACGCTACTTTGGATATATAAAAACTATGAATTCATCAGGGAGCCGCTATTAATACTGGCACTTATGAATCAGCAGTGTATGGAGTTGCACACAGAAATGAACTTAGCTCATTGAGAAAAGCTTTGTATCCTGATCCCATGCCTAAACTGGAATACAGGCTTCCTAAAAGGTAAAATAAATTTTGACTCATCAAACTACCTAGATTTACCTAGAATAGCAGATTCATTTTTTCCTATTGTTAGCTAATTACTTCAGTCAAATATATATATATTAATTTTGAGTTTTTGTTTCTTTTAACATTTAAGATTAAAGTTTGCATAAATTAGCTGTTAAATATTCAAAAGAAACTCACTCTCAGGTATTTCTGAATAAATCCAAATTGACAGAGTTCTACCTTTTTTCTTTTTATGTTTCAAAGAATTTGTGAAATTGCAAGACTTTTAAAAAATCACGTTGGTATGCAAGATAACTTTTAAAAATTTGAGTTTACTGCTTGAAAAAAAATTAATTCCCTTGATTCCTAGGTCATAAGTGGTCAATAGTTGTAAAGTTTTGATACTGGAATATCTAATACTTTCTTTTTTTTTTGTTAACACATATGGGCTCATTGTTAAAGCTACCATTTAAAATGCAAGAGACTGAAAAAAAAAATCTTGCAGCTTATCATGTGTCTAACTAATAACAAGAAAACAATTACTATGAACTGTTCTGGAAAGAATTTCTTTTAGAAAAAAAGATTTCAATTATTCTTTTGATTTATGGAGATTTTTTTAAAAGTAACTTTATTTTTACCTTACAAAAATATTTTTTCAGGTCATTCCTCTTCTATAGTGATGACTTAAAGAAATGGTGTTTACCATTTTTAGGAAGTGACAAATCGGTTGTCTATAGAACAATCAGAGATGGCCTTGAGACACACAAACTCAAACAACCAGTAAGAAAGTTTATTTTAATATGAACAATAATCTTTTTTTTTACCCATTACATGTATACATGTGTGTGTATATCAAGAACAAACATAGTTAACATTTTTCAGGTATTATCTGTGTAAATGTCCAAAAAAAAAGAAAAGAGAAAATCTATTAAAATTGTTGATGTCGCTGTCAAAAACTAAAGCTTTTGATTGGTTTGTCCTAAATATTTCATTTGTATTTGCAGATTGAATTTGTTCCATACACCTGTTTTTCTAGCCTTTTTTCTGCAATTGGAGTAATCTTGTTTGGCATTGTTTTTTTCTTTTTAACCAATTTTTCATTAGGAAGATCTTTTTTGTTAAAGGTCAGTACACACTCTTTAACAGGAAAATTAAAACTGTTAGTGATAAATCTCTTGTTTATTTTTTATTCAACATATAATAAAATATAATTTTTACAAATATTTTTCAGTATCCTCATATTGTTTCTATGGGAGTGTTCAAAAAAGGTGGTCCAACCAGGAAACAGGTAGAAATAATTGGGCTTTTTTATATATCATTTAAATAAAAATTGCTATTATAAATGCAAAGAGGCGGCATAGACATTTATATGTTCTGTTTATTATCTAAGGATTTTTTTTTTTGATGCATTATTTTAGTTCATATACATGTATTTGGTTTCTTTACACTTGTTATTGTTATGTTCGACCTTTACAGATTGAAGGCACTTCCTTTACCATGACATTTATAGCATATGGCTACAGTGCCGACTTGACAGACAGAACTGGGAAGAAGCCTGACAAAAAAGTAATTACCAAGCTAATGGGACCAGGTTGGTACAGAAATAAAAAATTGAAAGTTAAAATTGCATTAAGTACATTTGAGTCAGATTCTTTTTTAAAAGTGCCATCTGTTAATCCTATACGAAATGTGTACATTTGAGTCAGATTCTTTTTTAAGAGTGCCATCTGTTAATCCTATATGAAATTTGTACATTTGAGTTAGATTCTTTTTTAAAAGTGCCATCTGTTAATCCTATATGAAATTTGTACATTTTAATGCCCTTCAAACAATAATATATACATGTATTAGAGCTAAACCTTTTTTTTCAGCTAGCAGTAAAGTTTTTTTAAGGATGATTTCTAACCATAGTGGGAATTAAAGGAATGAAACCTTACTTTGAAAAATAGTGTATCCAAAATTTTTGATGTTTAAATCTTTATTTTCAGAGCCAGGATATGTGACCACACCAATCTGTATGGTGCAATCTGCAGTAACAATATTGAAAGAGAGCTCCAAAATGCTTCACAAGTAAGATAAAATATTTAGATACAGTATAATTAATTTCATTTAAATTACATTAATTTGTCCTTCTATATTCTAAATATCTTCACCAGTTATTGGAGTGAATTTTCTTAAATATATATAAACTATTATTTGTACCCATTCTACGCCCACGTAGCGATTACATGTATTAGCATATTATAGTTTGTATTGGCTTAAAAATAGATCTTCAAAAGTACCCATCACTAAATACTTCCTATTCTGTATTCTCTCCCATCCAATCTCCCTATTTTAAACTCTCCTACCCTTTCAATTTTGTATTCCATTTATCGTCTAAATGTAACTGCCTTTAATGATCCTTTCTGTTGGTTGGTATTTTGGTAACGTGTCATAGCCCAAAAGTTACATACATCTCATAAGCTAAAAAGACATGTACATCTAAAATCCACATTCTTTACCTTGGGTGCAGGCCCGTAGCCAGAGGGGGGCTGAGCCCCCCCCCCCCCCCGTGCATGACCTGAGCCCCCCCCCGTGCATGATTTGAGTTTTTTGACAAAGTTTTAATAATAACGGCTATAAAACATCAACTTAAAAGTTTATATTTTGGCAATCATTCAGGCTTTTTATATATACTTACATATATAGCTTATCTAATTTTTGGGCATAAAAGATTGAATCTTATTAAAGTTCACTTCTGGGTATTTTGGGCAGCATTGGCATTTGGTGCTTCAACAGCCGTGTGTGGGAGCAGTTTCTCAACCCTCACACGAATGCTCACCCCATATTGCAGATCAATGTTACAAAAGTGTCTAAGCAATCTTTTCCTGCTTGCATTTGAAAAAGATTTAACAGATAATCTGAATGCTAAAGCATTTTTAGGTAAATTAAGTGCTAAACCCAGGCCCGTAGCCAGGTCAAAGTAAGCAGGGAGGCACCAAAACCCAGCAAGGGGGCACCTTTACTTTTTCTTTATTTTTTCCTCTTTTTCTTCTTTTTTAAGTGTGGGGGGGGGGCACTCCACGCCTAGCTGGTTAAACCACGAAGTTTGCAAATTTGAAACGTATAGTAATATAAGTTCGCAACCAGTGCCGACGAGTGGGGGGCAGGGGGGGCCAATGCCCAGGGGCCCGGCGAGTTTTAGGGACCTGGACTGAGCTGGCCAATCAACTTTTTAAAATATTAATATCAGCCCAGGGGCCCGAAATTTCTGTCGATGGGCCTGTTTGCAACATTGTAATAGTTTTATATATTGATATCTTCTGAGGACAACTAGCAACTTAAATAAGTTAATAAAATAACATTGGCTTCTGACTTCATTTTTATACATATGCATGGGCGTATTCATGGGGGTGGGTGGGCAAGGGGGCATTTGCCCCCCCCCCCCCTACATTTTGAAAAAATGTCATATAAAAGGGGGGCATTTGCCCCCCCCCCTTACATTTAAAAAAATGTCATAAAGTTGTTATTTGCCCCCCCCCCCCCCCCCCGGAAAATTTTTGCCCCCCCTGGAAAAATTCCTAGCAACGCCCATGTACATATGTATAATAAAAAAAAGTACAAACTCCGTGATTTCTGAGTGATGTTATTTAATTTGCAAATTTACTTATTTGCAGAATTAATTTTATTTTAAATTGAATAATTTCAACTTTTGTTGTTGATAGATCTGTTCTTTGTTTTCAATATTTTATAAGAAATATCACACAAATAGCTAAGCTTTATTCATGCATCTTTGTCGTTCTTCCCGGGTTGTAAATTAAACAAACAGTATAATAATATAAAACAGGTATCTATTATGTAACAATTGTGTAGCAGAACTATTGGTCAATATATTTATAACAGGAATCAGAAATTGCTCAGCCTCAATAAATTTTTATCATTAAAACTCTTTACAATTTAAATTATTTTAACAAAACTGCAACATGCCATGCATTATTGAAACGTAGTTAAAATTATATATGTCTACTTAATAGCTAAACAATCGGTACTAAAATGCACCATTCCAGATATGGAACTGCAAAAAATTTCTTGGGGAGGGGACTCACTGAGATCCCCTCCCCAAACCCCTCCTCTCCGTTCGCAAGCTTTCGGCGCTTCGCGCCTCCATTTTCGCCCGCCCCGCCCCCCCCCCCCCCCCGAGCATTTCTTCTACCCAACCAGGGGCAGATTTAGGGGGAAAGGCCCCCCCCCCCCCGAAAAAAATTTCTTCGCCCCCCGAAAATGTCTTCGGCCCCCCCTAATCCAATATTCCTGGCTACGGGCCTGCTTGGGTGAACCAAAATGTGTCATCAGGTGTCAGAAACAGAAATTGCTGCATTACTTTATGAGCTCTACAACCTCCTTCCCTATTCTTCCCCCCATATTATGATTATGACCATCTCACTCTCTGTGTTCACTTCTTTTCCTTATTCTGTCTCTCACCCTTTCCTATTCTTTGTTCTATCTTATTTTTCTCCAAATTTGTTATTCTCTCGTACCTATTTTTTTTTCTCTACCCTTTATTATTCTGCTTTGTCCTCTCCCTTTCATATTATGCATTTTCTCTCCCACCTCATCCCTATTAACTATTGTATCTCCTGCTCCATCCCATCATTTTAAAAACTTAGTATGAAATAATGCTGAATGTTTCGTTTTGATTTTTTTATCAAATATTACGAAGCCTAATGCTCTTAAGTTTCAGATCCTTTGATAAGTGAGCAAAGAATTAAGACTTCTAAAATTTATCCTAATTAAACTTTTCATTTTTAATATGAAAAACTTTTAGTCATTTAGAAACTTCTGCATTCATGTTCTTAAATGAGGTGTACCTGCTTTTCAAAGAACCTAATTCAATTTGAAATTGAGTGTTGGCAATGACTGTAGGTAATAGAAAAACATAAAGAATTTTAGTGTTTTCTATGACTTATTCATATTTCAGAGGCGGAGTTCTCACTCCTGGTGCCGCCTTCAGTGGAACAGACTTGATTGATAGACTGCAGAGGCACAACATTAAACTGACCACTGTGTACTCTGACAACAGCGAGGGTAAAAAACAGGACTAATTTTGTGAAAACAGTATGGATTAAAATTGGGCTTATTTTGTAACTTTTGATTTTCAGAAACACCTTTTGTTATTTTTTATCAGTTAAATGATCTATTAATTTGTGCAATATGTTGTGCTATGATAAAAAAGAGTAATTAAATTACAAAACTGTTTTAGTAAAGATTTAGTATTGAAAATCATGCATTTTAATGTGAGAAACTAAAATTATGAGCGATATATTTTTTCCCCACTATTGTTTTAATCAAATGATATGATCATCTAAATGTTTAACAATGTCCCATCATTTTGCCTGAGTAGGAGAGGGTTATTGCTTTTTGGAATGATTAATAAGTTACGTCTTTGATTACAATTTGTTTTGAAAAGCTTTTCAATACAAGGTATTTAATGACATTTTATTATTAATTTTCTGGATTAAAAATTATTTTATAATTACAGTTATTTTTTTGGAAAGATTCATTGACTTCAATGACCATGTCTTTATTTCTTTTGATTACATTTGTTTTAATTTCCTATTGTTAATATTCTCTGCATTTATTTAATAAACGCTTGACGACACATTTTTTAGCTTCTAGTTAATTTATTACATTTTAAACTAAGAAATTATTAGTTTTGAATTGTTTTGTCCTTTTCTTTTTAAATAGACCTAAAGCAACAAAAATCTTCCTATTTTCTACTGTATATACAAAATATCTCAAAAACTTTTGAAAATACGTAATTTAAACATTCCCTCACTTCATCATCCAGTTAGGCATGATCACAGGATTATTCTTGCAGTTAAAACATTCCCTGGATTCTTTGTCCAGTTGTATGTATCTATAGGAAAGTGGTTTTTTTTTTGGAATAAATGCCAAAGGTAATTCAGTTTTTTTAGAATGATTAAAATTGGTGATTCAATGTCCCTTTTAATTGTCAAAATGTCCAAAACTCATCAAATTTATTATTGAAAGTTTTATATATTATAAACAAGCAGCTTGTAGCAATATTTGTCCTCAAGGCAAACTAAACCATTTTGTAAACAAGCATTTTGCAATTATTTATAATAAAACTGGTTAGAACAATGAATTTCTTTCAAAAGTGAAATTTAAACACGTTTATATGAGAATTATTTTATTTTTCAAAAATTTAATAAATAAGCATGCATTGTGAAAACGATCGTCAGTTAACCGGACTAAGGCTGTATGGAACTTGTCTGTTACTTTGAGAAACTGGTGATTGTAACAAGCTGCTGCTGTCATGGGTTGGAGAGGACACACGAGGCTGAGAAGGACAGCCTGTTGGGCCAGCAAAGGTCTGTCCACTAAACGTTGATGTGTATGATGCAGACCATGACCAGTCATCTTTGAAAATTTGTATAGTTAAGTGATGCACAAGATTGTTCAGTCTATTGTAAACATGCGCCAAAACCAACTGTTCATCTGCATCCCTTCGTACTCTAACTTGAACAGATCCTGCCTGCCAAAAAAAAATTTTTTTTTACAGTTAGAATGAACTAAGAAAATTAATGCCACTAATAAAATAAAGAATTTTTAGTAATGAAACTTGTATGGTCAGTAACATTGTAGCTGAAAATTATTTTTACATAAATTACAATAACAATGATGTTAATTTCTTTCTCATGTTTTTTTTCATCTAAAGATATCATTATTGAAATTAATGAATTTTAAAAGGTAAAACGATAGACTTTATTGTAGTCAAAAAGAAAAATGTGAAATTTCAGAAAATTGTATTAATTTTTACAAATTTGCTATACTTTATTTTTTTTTACTGATGCATGACAAAAATAAGTTTCAGAGAACTAGGGTCAAAAAGTCATTACAGTGAAATATACCAGATGCATTTCAAACTGCTACTGTCATAATGTCTTCACTAAAAGTAGGTCAACAAATCCTCTATAGACAGCAGCGCACACAAAAATTTGTGATTGTTTTAATATGTATATGATAACTTACTGGATGAGAACTAATAAAGAGAGATTAAGCAATTCCATATTTTTGTGCATAAAATAATGTGAATTTTTTTTGGTTTGCAGTAACTTCTGTACATTTTTTTCCTGTAGTATTACACCCATACCTCGCTTTACAGCCTAGATACATTCAATTGAAAAGTTGGCCATAAATAGAAAAGCTGTATAAAAATCAATAATTTCACTGGTTCTTTTCCTAATTTTTTTTACATAATATAATATAGTCTATAGTTCACAAAGCATTTTATTCTTTATATTTCTAATTAAAATCAAATTAAAAAATAATGTAATGAACAGAAATTCATAAAATAAACATAAAAAAAAAATCTAACACACATGTATTTACACTATAATAAAAAACCTTTACTAAAATGTTAAAATGTTTTAATCTGATGAGGAATATTAACATGAAGAATCACACATCTATATTGTTCCATTCTCGCAAAAAAGACAGCCGACAATAGCAGTATAAGGCGAGGTATGGGTATAATAACAAGCATATATAATTTAAATGATGAAATAAAATATATAAAATCTCAAGGCTTCATATTTATATTAAAATAAAGTATATTTACCAGTGTTCCAAAAGAAAGTGTCCAAAAATGTTCATGTCTAAACTCAAGCACACCTTCTAAAGTAGACGCTTCTCTGAGAACTTTGTCTAACTGACTTAATATGTGGGAGGGTGTGGTCTGAATGAAAAAAAAAAGAAATATCAAAGCTTTTCTAACAAAAAACTTAAGCAAATTTAACTGATTGAATGATCTATCATGCAATCCTATAATCAATTTAAATGTTTTGTTTAGTTGCAATCATACAAGTAATACCGGTACTAACTTGTAACAGAATTTTTCCTGTATAAGAACTCATAGGAAACATAGTTCCAAAGGTCATGAAAGCTATTGCAATGGCAGCCCATGGATCAGCTATGTAGCACTGACTGGGGAGCAAAAAGTTATTCTTAATGTTTTAATTTAGTCTGGACTTGATTTCTGAGCATTAGTTATTTCTTTTGGCAAGATTCAAAATAGCTTTAATAAGGAAGTAAAGAAGCTGGTAAACTAACTGTGCATCAATGAGAAAATAAGTCACAAGTATTGCAAGGCTACAGCCGAAGCCTATTAAAGAAAAAGGGTTGATTCTTGGCAGCAGCAGCTTGCTAAGTCCTGGCACAAATGAACACAGACTGAAAAGCAAAACAATATTAAATGGCAATAGATAACAATAACTTCAATTAAATAAACTACAAAAAAAAACATTATTATAATACTTTTCTGCAACAAATATGTTAAAGTACAAAATACCTTTCACTCATATCTGTGACATGTTCTTGTAACCAACTTGAACTTGAAGCATCTATAACATGATTAAATGCCCTGTTTTTCACAGTATAAATAACAGAAAGATGAACTAACAGCCCATACATTGTGCCCACAAGTAATCTGCCTCTGTGAAAAAACAGTAATTTATAAAACTATCAGGTTTATCACTATTTGTTTTTTTACATTTTCTATGTTATGTTGTTATAGACAAAGTAAACTCACGTGTGAATTTCAGGTGGAAACAGCAAATATTCAATGCTAAAAAAGAAAGTGTGCATTTACGTAATTTTTATTTTTAAATGTAACAATAAAAAAAATATTAATACATGTAATAATAATAATAATAAAAAAAGCAATATTTTATAAAATAAGCCTTATTTTCTTGATTTTTTAAATGTACACTATAGTAGAATGCATGGCTTATGAAAGTAAGATGATCGTACTAGAATAACCTCAAATACGAAGTTAATAATAAAATTATAAAACATACCTTTCCTTTAAAATGAAAAATGCTCCTAGCTGTGCCAGCATTGTACATGAAAATACTGCAAGAACTTCAAACCTCTCGTAACTGAAGAGGAAAAAAAATCTACAGATATCAAAATGACAAACAAAAAGAAAAGAATTGAACAAAATATATTTTTTTTAATGTCTAAGCTAATAAACAATAAAAAAACAAAATCTCTTACCCAAAAGAATAAGCACTCGAGGGTTGCTGAGACTGGACCCAAACACTTAATAAACATGTCAGAAGACTGTAAATATACAAGTTAAAAACATTTTCCTTTTCTACATTAAACATAACATTAAAAAAAGGTTTTCTTTAATTTCAACATGATTTCAAGCAGTAAGTATTAAGTTCATCATCTTTGAATGATGTAAAAAATAATAACAGAAGACATATCTTCAAGTTACTTTTTTTTATTAAAAAAATTAGATTTTAAATTAAATTTTTTCTATTTTTTTTCATTAATAATAAAATACTATATATAATTAGAAATTACCTGAGTATGTCAAATATCAACAGAAAACTGAATGCTGTAAGGGCTTAAAAAAAATATAAATTATATTTTCAGTCAACTGTGAGTATCAATTGTTAAACCAATATCAATAATGAAAAAGCATTGAATTTCCAACATTAGAGAAAATGCACAATCAGTTTAAACTAAGGTAAACTTAATAGGGATGTTTGTGTACATGACTTGGAGAATTAATAATAGTTTTCTATAATTTTTGTTTATCTATCATGAAGTTAAATCTAGTCTTTTTTTTTCCCACCTCCTAAAAAAACTTATCTTAATGACGGGGTGACAGACTATACTCATGCTACTAGAAATTAAGATAATAAATGGCTGAGATAATTTACATACCCATACTGTTTGTAGAGTGGCACCAATAAAGAACAACAAAGGTTGAAATGGCACAAAATCCAAGAAAGCACATGATTTTTTTAGCCTGAGAGTAAAATTAAAGTATTAAGATTATCAACTGGAAACTTACAAATAAATATAACTAATTTGACATAAAATATTCCAGTTGTTTTCTTTGCACAAAAATTGAATAATTTTTGATGATTAAAAAAAAATATTTTCAAACTGTTAAACAGTACAAAAGGGTGGACAAATTGCCAAGCTGTGTCAAGCACTTGAGTGTTGACCTGAGAGTCCTGGGTTCAATCCTTTGTGAGAACCAAGGGAATATTTCCAGGTTAAGTCCCCCAAGTTCACTCAGATTTAAATGGGTACCTGGCATTAGTTAGGGAAATAGAGGCGGCTGGGCGTTGTACTAGCCACACAAACTTTTCATATCCCCTGGTTACAGAAACAGATGAAATCTACACTTCATCTTCTCCGATCAATGGCCTATTAGGCTATGAAAACTTAACTTTTTTTTCACAATACTACAATGATATAGCATAATAAAGGATAGTAGTTACATTCTGTTTTAAAAAATAGTAGAATAAAATTTTTATTGCTAATGCCAATCATAAAAAATGATTTTAATGTCATGAACTTTTTTATGCCATAAGATGAAAGCCAATAGTAACATAAAAAAAATAACAAGATTTAAGTTACTTGCCTCATGAAGATACATCAATTTCACAACTTCTCTGACAATAATTCCAAAGGTTGTTTGATGATGAATCGACGAGAATGGATAAATTGTTCCCTGTAAAATATTGTTCTTATAAAAATTTTGATCGTGAAAAAGTATTTTCTAAAATTTTACTTTCTTTATATTTCCTACAGTTCTTATATCTGGTTATGCTGCATACTAAATGGATTATTTTCTATTAATCTTAATTTTTTTATTTAAATTATTTATCCAAGTAATGTTATTTTCAGTGGATAAGTATTTTCAACAAAATAAGCAATTAAGGAGATATTTAAACATTTATGTTTTAATTTAAGTGGCAGACACTTACATGTGTACTATAAGTCTGTCCTCGCAATCGATCATCCTCTACAAAGAATATTGTTTGATAAATAAAACAAATTAAGAAGTCAATGACAAGAAAAAATAAGAAGATTTAAGAGGAAACATGATTACACCACATTTGGCATTCCATATTGCTGTGATTATGAGGGTAATATGAATGTGATGAGAAACAGAGCTTTTAGATTTTAAGAACAAATAAAAGCAAAGATCAGAAATGGGACATTAGTCCATGTCTAGCTGAGATTTGAGATAACAAATACAATAACGTAGCCCAAAGTATATTTGGTCAAAGGAACTGATATTTTTCTATTTCATGTGAAAAAAATTTTAAGTGATAAATACTATGAAATGGGATATACCAGGGCGAGTAGGGGGAGGAGGGCAACCGAAATTTGTCAGGGGCCCATTGCCCTTTTTTCCTTAATGTATTATTGTTTTTTTTATAATTTTTGTTAATTTTTTTGGGAGGAGAGGGGCCCTAGTTCACAGGGGCCCCAGATTTTCTGGCGGCATTGATGTGGCAACTGTAGATTAAATAATCATAAAATGCAACTGTAGATTAAATAATCCTAAAATAATGAAGGATGAAAGTTTATAAGTCTAAATTTTAGTTCGTCTCAATAACATTTGGCAGTTAGACAGAAGAAAAAGAATTGTACATGCAAGTGCAATTTTGAAAACAAGTATGTTTTTTTTTTTAAATTGCAAGTAAAATTATAAGTACAAAATACTGAAGGTAAGGTGCAAGTAACCAATGAGAAAGTATGAATACAAGTAGTACTCTGAAAGTGCACTGGAGAAAGGTAGTTGGTAAGACAAGTATCAAGTACCCTATTACCAGAGGCGTACCAAGGGTGGGGGGAGGGGGTCCAAATTTAATAGTCCCCCCCCCCCGGCCCCAGCTTGAGAGGGATCCCCAAAAAATTTTTTTTACATTAAATATTAAGTACATTATCTCATATCATGGTGTCTATGGTGTCAAATGTCAAAATGCAGGGGCCCCCAAAGAGGCCAAGCCCCCCCCCCGGGCCCCAATCGCTAGGTTCGGCACTGCCTATCTCTTGAGAATTAATGTCTGTAGAATAGGTTAAAAGTAGTAAATAAATATCACTAAGATTGACAAAGTTAGATTTTTTATTTATGAAATTATGCCAGTTTACAGGTTTATGACTGTCTATACCATGCATTTCATGCATATTTAACTGAAGTAATAGTAATACTATTTAGTTTACTTTGTAGTTATAATATACAATAAAATAAAACACAGTAGAAAAAAATAAAACAGTAGAAAAAAAAAGAAAACTGGCCTTCAATATTGACACTACTACTAATGAGGTCTGGCATTCTGTTGTACGTTGTCATTGCCATTATCATTATGTTCAATACAATAATTTATTTTATTTCATAAAAATTACACTGAAAATGTTCTAGTACAAACAGTTAGTGTCAATTGTATAACTATTTCACTCATTGTTAACGAGAGTCTACAACATTTTATGGACCGCGACGTGGACGACTTATTTTAAAAATCATTTTGGGTTGATGAGCTAGGTTGTTTCATGGGTTGGTTGTTGTTGTTTTTTGCCTGTGGCTATTCGTAGCAAGCTACAAAAGGTCGGGGGCTAATTTGAAATAACAAATATTCTGACCTTTAGACAAACAGATGTATTTAAGTGCTCGTCCATTAATTACGTTAAAAATATTAGACACATTGTAGACACCCCCCCTTTACCCCCTTGTCAACAAATGTAAAGCCCCTTCCCCCCCTCCCCCCACCCAAAGTAAAATTACGATGTCATAATGAAACCAGAAATCCCTTTCCCAAATATAATGTTAAATTTAAAAAAAAAACTTTAAACTCCGTTCCCTAATTGTAATCATTGACAATCACTTTAATATAAGAAAATTAACAAATCTCCTTCCCATCTCCAACTATGGTTTGACTGTTGCCACCAAGAACTAGTATAACAGAGTGCGTGTCAGCGCTTATAAGTATTATTATAAGTATTAGGTGACTAGGTCCTTTTAATAATCTTTGAAAAGTGTCTTCTTGTTTACCTTGGACTCACAAGACCTTTTTCAATCTATCTTTGGGCCGCTTTTTTCAACTAGGCACAGTGCCTACTGTTCCTAGTGACTACGTACTTTTCAAGGGCCTACGAAAGCCAGAACATAAAAGTGAAAACAAGTTCAGAATGCCAGTAAGATGTAATTATATTTGTATTAAAGTAACTATATATAACCGTATGAGATGAGCACCTGAGCAAGTCAAGCTGCAGTGTTGAAGATTTGTAAATTACAGTATGTTAACTTTTCGGCTCTTTGACTTAGCAAAGTCACATATGACGTCCTCAAATGTCATTACCCTAATCTAATCCTTTTCAATTTAAAGTAATGCCAGGGAGGATAGTCGTGTTTGACCCATCCTTGACCGAAGATATGATTTTATCAATTTGAGTTTAGAAAAGGAAAGTTCCCCTTCAGCACTTGTTCCGAAAATTGAAAGATAGATCCGGAAAGCAATATTTACATTTGCAAAACTTGTCACCAACCTATTCTGTATTTGTGCTGTAAGCATTTCAGCCACAGTTTTCTTGTCAGCAAACATCCATGAGAACAAAAGAAATTCATTAGTAAATGCCTCGTCCAGATCTGATGGGTACATCTCAATTAGTGACTTGGCTTTCGAAACTGTTTGATCAGTTGACTGAGATCTGTCCAGAAGAAAGTTGAACCTTTCATGTAGTGCTGTGTACGCTGCTCGCCGTTTTTCCATCTCAGTAATGAATCTATCTATGATAACATAAAAAGATTGAGTACGGAATTTTTCACTAGGACTCATAGCTAAAACCGGATCATTCATCATGAAATCGGTGTCGTTGTCGTTTGCGTTGTGCACGTTCTTTATAGTCCGTTTGTGAGAGCTCTTTTGCTATACATTAGTACATTTAAAATTTATCGCGTGTATCATGACGGTTAAGAACGAGACTGTCATACAAGTTTATGATGGTCATTAACTCAATTCCAGGCTCCTGTAGAGCTGTGTTGACAATATCAATTTTATGGAGCAAGTCTTTCCAAATCACACACATTAACGCTGTCTCTAAATGGCCCAACTTCTTTATGAGTGATTTGGCTTCATGCTTAGATGCTGGTGGTTGACGTTCGCTTGTAGCAACATCAGAAAATGCTTGTCGAATTTCCTTATAATTGGCATAAAAAACTCTAATAGCGTCACTGGGTGCTGACCAGCCCCGTAGCCAAGGGGGGCACTGGGGGCCGTGCCCCCCGCTAGGTGTGGAGTGCCCCCCCCCGCTTAAAAAAGAAAAAGAGGAAAAAATAAAGAAAAAGTAACTAAAATGAGAAAAACTGCCCCCTTGCTGGGTATTGGTGCCCCCCTGCTTACTTTGACCTGGCTACGGGCCTGGTACTGACCACCTTGTTGCTAATAGCTGCGGTGAAAGCGAAAAAAACGTGTAGACTGACTGAACAATAGCAAACAAGCAATTTAAGTCTTTTCCGTTTCGGACAAAGGACATTTTAGAGCATTTTCGCCGTATTTTTTTTTCCGGGTTACAGCCATAAATATTGCTCCACGCGCATGAAATTTGATAAATTTAGAGATGGAAGTAATCATGTTGAATAACTATTACAAAAATAAATAATGATTACGCCCCTTTGATTAGCTTTTATTATTTATATTTAAAATATAAGCAAAAACGGTATATAAGAAACTCTTATATTTTGGCTCTGAGAGGTCAGATTGCGAAATGGACTTTTGGTGCACACATGGCAGGCCAAGACCTACAAAATGATAAATACGTCATGGGTCTAGGACTTTTGGTTGTTGAGATCTAGGGTGATGACAGACAGACAGACAGACAAAACGGGGACAATTTTTTTCGAAAATGCTCTAAAAAGTTGTGGGCAGTGCATGGCACCCACTCCGCTAATTTATTAATCTCTCTAAATCTAGCTTGTACTCCCGAATAAATTCCACCCATATTACTATCATTGTCATAGGTCTGCGATCTGCCATTGCCGATATCTATACCATGAAGTCTGAGAAAACAAAAGGTATTTACCATCGTGTTGTTCCACTTTTGAGAACATAGCGAACAAAAACTGTCATCTGATCCACATGACTGATCTCAGGAGTGGAATCGATACTGATTCCATAATATTTAGCATTCTTTATTTCAGACAGTATCTGCGTCAATACTTTGGATCCCATAATTCATCACATATAATAGCAATGTGTTCCTTTAGAAAGAGATCAAATTCAGCTAAAAGGACAATGCAACCATAGTAATTTCCATTGTTATAACAGTTATGTAAATGGCTGTCACCGCGAAAAGCTAACCCTCTTTCAGCAAGAAATCTTATCACAGCAACTATTCTCTTGAGAATATCTGTCCAGTATTTGCACAATTTTTTCTTTCTCCTTTTGCAGTTTTTCGTCAATTCTAGATGTCTATTGACATTCTAACATCATTGACAGAGCAGCAATGTGATCCTTTGACTTCTCATGCGATGTAATCCTAGCGATGGCGTTTTTCCAGTCATCAAAACCATCAATGAACTGATTTGCGGGTGCATTCTTGAAAATATTTTAAATGAAGTCGGGGAGTCGACTTTTAAAATGCCTAGAGCCTACGATGTCCTTAAAACGGCTCTGCTTGGGGGTTCCGCTGAAATTTGTCTGTCAATGTGTTGGTGACTCTCAATGTTTCTGGCAAATGCTCAAATCGCCTTTCCTCGTGACTGATAAAATAACAGCCATGTCTAGTTTGCCTTGGCCCTTTCATTAGAAACGCCTTCCAGCTACAAATTCATTTTAGCCCTGGGGCCAGGGGCGTTGTTTGCATAGGATCCTAATTTTTTTTAATTTAATTCTCAAAATTACGATTCAATAAATTAAATATTTAATAAATTGGTAATGTTTATGGGATTGTCTATATGGCCTCGCTTGTCATAAATAGTTTGGCTACGTGTTAGTAACGTCGTCGGCATCCGTCCGTCTCGAGAGACGATGGTGTAGCTAAGTTGAGTCTACTAAACACCGCCGGGAATGGCTGTGCAGTCCGACTCGGGAGTGGCAATCCCTGCCGCACTTGTCACACTTGAAAATAGTTGGTTGTTGTAGTTGATGTTGTAGCTGCTCTTTTTTCCGCTTCCGTCTTGTTCTTTTCAGGGCAGCATTATCCTGTCGCTCAGCCTCTGCGCGCAATGAACCCTGCCGGACAGCGAGCCTCCAGGACTGGCGGTCGGCTGCTTGGCTTTCCCAGGAGTTGGGGTTAATGGAGCACTCTTTCATATTCTTTTTGCAGGTGTCTTTGTAGCGCATTTTAGGTCGCCCTGTTTTCCTCTGGCCGGTAACTAGCTCGCCATAGAGTAGGTCCTTCGGGATGCGGCCTGCGTCCATTCTTTTGACATGACCGAGCCATCTGAGGCGTCTCTCGCTGAGAACTGCAAACAAGCTGCTCATGTTGGCCCTCTCCAGCACCCCAGTGTTAGGGGTCTTGTCTTGCCACTTTATCTGCAGTATACGTCGCAGGCACCTCATGTGGAAATTGTTTAGCTTCCTTTCGTGCCTCGCGTAAGTGGTCCACGTCTCACATCCATAGAGGAGGGTACTAAGTATGCAGGCCTGGTAGACGCGCAATCTGGTATTTTCGGTGAGGCTGGGGTTTTCCCACACACGTTGCTTTAGTCTCGCCATGACTGTGGCTGCCCTAGCGATTCTGCAATCGATCTCCGGGTCTATGGATAGCGAGCTGGAGATGGTGGACCCGAGGTAAGTGAAGTTCTCGACGACCTCTAGGGCGTGCCCATCGATGTCAATGCTTGGGGGTGTATCTGTACCCTGTGCCATGACATTCGTCTTTTTCAGGCTGATAGTCAGTCCAAACTCCTTACATGCATGGGAGAGGCGGGTGACAAGCTGCTGCAGTCCGTCTTCAGTGTGAGATGTCAAGGCTGCGTCATCAGCAAAGAGCAGCTCGCGGATTAGGACCTTTGTGACTTTGGTCTTTGCACGGAGGCGGGCTATGTTATAAAGCTTGCCATCGGACCTTGTATGGATGTAAACACCCTCGCTGCAATCCTTGAAGGCGTATTGGAGGAGCATGGAGAAGAAAATGCCGAAGAGTGTAGGTGCAAGGACGCAGCCCTGTTTTACTCCGCTGCTGACTGGGAAGGCCTCGGAGATTGCGCCGTTGTAGCAAACCGTGCTATGCATGTTGTCGTGGAAGGACATGACCACTGCAAGCAGGTGTGGGGGGCAGCCAATCTTTTGCAGCAAGTTGAAGAGTCCACTTCGACTTACTAGATCAAACGCCTTTGTGAGGTCGACGAAAGCGATGTAGAGTGGCACCTGCTGTTCCTGACTCTTCTCTTGAAGTTGACGAAGTGAGAAGATCATCGGCCAGCCCTGAAGCCACACTGTGACTCTGGGTAGACTCGGGAGGCGAGGGCCTGCAGGCGGTTTAGAGCGACGCGGGCGAAAGCTTTGCCGACGATGCTGAGGAGGGAGATGCCCCGGTAGTTATTACAGTCGCTCCGGTCCCCTTTGTTCTTGTATAGTGTGATAATGTTGGCATCCCTCATGTCTTGGGGGATATAGCCCTGTTCCCAGCATCGACTTAGGAGGTCGTGCAATGGCTTTAGCAGTGCTGGTTTTCCGCTCTTCAGAACTTCTGGTGGGATTCCATCGCTACCGGGTGCCTTTCCGTTTGCAAGGCAGTCGATGGCTTTGCTTAGTTCATCCACGGTGGGTGTGGTGTCTAGCTCCTCCATGACAGGCAGATCTGGGATAGCGCCAAGAGCGGCATCAGTCACAGTGTTCTGGGTTGCGTATAGCTCCAGGTAGTGTTCGGTCCACCTCTGCATCTGTTTTTCCTGGTCCTTGATGACCTCTCCTGTTTTGGATATAAGGGGGGCGGTTTTGGAGGGAGTTGGGCCTATTGCCTTTTTGATGCCCTCGTACATCCCTCTTGCGTTTCCTGTATCGGCAGCTGCCTGGATGCTGCTACAGAGGTTCAACCAGTAGGAGTTGGCGCATCTGCGGGCGGTCTGCTGGGCTTTGCTCCTGGCTGTCCGTAGGGCTTTTAGTGTGTTGGGACTGGGCCTGGCCTTGTAGGCCATAAGGGCTTTCCTTTTTACCTCGGTAACGGGTTTCATTTCCTCCCAGTGGGCCTCGTACCAATCGGCGTGTTTCCGCTCTATCTTTCCATAGGTGGTGATGGCGGAGTTATATACGACATCGCGCAGACGCGACCACCTAGAGTCGATGGTGTCAACTGCTAACTTTCTTTCGCTGAGTGCAACTTCCAGACTGCTGATAAACTGTTGGTTTATTTCGGGATTTCTGGCACAGTTGATATTGATGCGTGGGCGACCTTTTTTCTTGGAGTGATGCAGTTTCTTCGGCGTTATGCGCACCTTGCTTGCCACGAGGGCGTGGTCCGTGTCACAGTCTGCACTGTGGTAGCTGCGGGTGAGGAGGATACTGTCGATATTCCCTCTTCTGGTGAGGACGAGGTCGAGTTGGTGCCAGTGGCGGGAGCGTGGGTGCCTCCATGACACCTGATGGATCTCTTTGCACCTGAAGAAGGTGTTTGTCACGCACAGGCCATGGTGGCACGAGAGCTCAAGCAGTCTCTGGCCATTTTCATTTATCTTTCCCCTCCCAAAGCTTCCGAGACAGGTGGGCCAAGCCACATGGTCAGCTCCTACCCTTGCGTTGAAATCACCAAGGAGATAAAGGCTATCGGTGCTAGGAATCTTCAATAGCGCTTCATCTAGGGCCTGGTAAAATTGATCTTTCTCCTCGACAGTGGAGCAGAGGGTTGGAGCATACACGCTGAATATGTGAGCTGGGCCAGAGGACGTTGACAGTCGAAGGATTAGTAATCTCTCAGAGCCGTCTGTTGGGGGCTCTATGAATCTGACAAGCGTGTTTTTCACCGCGAAGCCAACACCGTGTTGCCTCGGTTGGTCTGAGGACTTCCCTTGCCAATAGAATGTGTAGTTTGCTTCTCTGATTGTGCCGGTTTCTGCCAGCCGGGTCTCCTGTAGAGCGGCGATGTCGATGTTTAGTCGTGAGAGTTCCCTGTCGATGACAGCGGTCTTCCTTGCGTCATCAATCTGCTGAAGGTCAGATGTGAGTCCGGTACACATGGTCCTGATGTTCCAGCTTGCGAATCGAAGAGCTGGAGGCTTCTTGCTAGTTCTTATCTTGAATTTGCCTGGTGCGTTTGTTTTTTGGCCCACTTTTTGAGAAGTGCATCTCTAATCCCCACGCACCCAGTAGGGCAGGTGAGCCATGGCGAGACAGCACCCAACTGGCTGGGGGCTGCCCAGCTTGAGGCGGGCGGTAGCTGTCCAATGAGGCGCGATGACCTCTCCCACCGTCGAAAGAGACCCCTGGCGCTCGTTTCCTTCGCCAATCGGATGAGCTTAGAACCGGTAACTGTCCCCTTCCGTGTTGTATCGACATCGTGCGACGACGCTGGAGTATCCTCTCCAGTTTAGCTACAGAGCCTGGGCAGGGTAATATGGAGGGATAGCTGTTGCCCGTGCAGCAGTCCCCCCCCCTCTCCGCGCAACTGAGGGATCCAAGGGAAAGACAGAGTCGATACGGCTTGGCTTCAGCTGCACCACACGAGTTGCCGACGTTGACAATATAAGGTCTGGCCGCCTTGGGGACTCCAGCTCCGGATTTCTTTTCAGGGTTTACTCCCTTAGCCTATCCTCGTAGGAGGTATGCCGCTAAGCAGCGGAGGTTTGAAAACAGAGTTTTCCTTCTCCTAGATGAGCTACCAACCGAGGTTGATGAGCCCCATCTGCCCGAAGCGGCTGGTTTTGAGGCGCCAGTGAACCGCCTTCGCCCCTTCTCCTGTCAGTGAAAACAGTTTCGCCGGGCTTAGTAGCTAAGCCGCACGAGAAGGCCAGGAGTTGGACTTGGTTGTCAGAGGCTATTTGAGACGCACGCCATTGGGAGCATTTTATTTGTTAGTGGGAGCTTATCCCCGCTACCAACCCCCGGCAGTAACAACCTTGAAACCAACGTGTTAGTAACGAAAACCGTTGAAACTCACTGGGAAATTATTTTATTTTTTTTTAAAAAGGGAATAAATAAATCATGAATAATAATTATCAAATTAAAAAAAAATTGCTATCTGTTTTATATATTTGTTAAAATATCAGAAAAAGCATATTTTGCTATATATACAGGGCCGCCCTAACAATTGCGGGGCCCTGTGAGAAACGGATTGCGCTGGGCCCAGTCTGGGTAGGGATAAGGATAATAAGTGAAAATTAAGATCTTTATTAGAAAATGAATTCGTCTTTGTATTTTATTCATTCTTTACTAATTACAAAATCACGATCAATTAACTTTACTCTAAGAGCCTTGCGTGTAGCGAAGTCATACAGTATATCATCAAAATTCTGTTTCCTACATATGCTCAATAGCAAGAATTGCCAAATTGTCCAATCTATCTTTGTGAATTGTTGACCTCAAGTAATTCTTGATTAGTTTGAGGCGCAAGAAGCTTTAATCACTAGATGCCACAGTTAAATATATTCTGAGTGCAACAAAATAGTTGGGGAAAGCAGTGTGTCTTTCATTAGTGGAAAGATAAGCCAAAATTTCTACCGGGGTTTTGGCGGTATTTGGTAGAATATGCCTTAAAGATTCCATTTCATCGGCTAATTTTTGCCCACATGTTGATATATCTGCTGACTGGTCTGTTGATGATGTCAATGCTTGCTCGAGGCTCCCTGTAAACTTTCGTTTCTCATCATGCTGAAGGCTCTTGAAGCTGACAAGAAACCCAAATAGATTGTGGTTTGATTTCAGCTGCAAGGATTGAATTGCAGTGTCCACAATTCTGATAAAGCCATTTATCTTCAGCAATTCCCGGTCTGAAGTTTTCTACAAATTTATCATACTGCCTTTCCTTTGACGTTTGGCTGGAAAGATTGCAACAACTCCATGTTTTTAGCCAATTCCTTTGCTGTAACAAAAATCTGAACAAGCCCATCAACGATCAGTTTCCTTAGCCAAGTCATCAAGTTGTTGTACAAATCCATTGCAGTGCCCCAAATATACTGTTTCAACTTGCAATTCTTGCAAATTTCAGACAATTGATAACGAATTGCGTTGACGCTATTCTACATTCCCACCTTGTTTCGCACAGAGGTTTTACAGACAGATTGGAAACATGCTTAGATAAATAAAAAAAAAACACTGTAAAAACATTAAAAAAAGAATAAACACGCTGACCTATACATGATTATAAATTATAATGGTTTAATTTAATAATTAACATCTAGAATTAGCGCGGGGCCTGTGAAAGTGTGGCGCCCACTGCTGCCACATAGGGTGCAGTGATCCTAAGGCCGGCCCTGTATATAATGCATTATAAGCGCTTTTTTTTTTTACAGAGAGTGACATTAATATTAACATTCTAATTGGCGGCATACGTAGTGAAAACATCTCCCTCTCTCTCACACACACACATACACACAGAGGCGTCACTATGGTTGGTGTCGCCAGGTGCGGAAAATTCAGGTTGTCACCCCCTCAAGACGTCCACCAAGTGGCGTAACTCGTGCCCAGGGCACAATACCTTTTAGCGCCCCCCCCCCTCCATTCGAAAACCATATAATATATGTTTTGCGGACCATTTGACTCCCCTTTTGGAGTAGCGCCTGAAGCCAATGAAAATTGGTATTGTACGACCGTGCTCGGTTTAAGAAAAAAACAACAAAAAAATGAAAAAAAAATTCTGCAGAGTCAAGGATTAATGTCTATAGCTTCATCCCCGGCGGGAATGAAATTAGCTGAACGTTGATTACAGTTCTCAGCACCGAGGATATCCCCGGCATTAAATCGAGCCCTGTTTTACTATGTTATAGAGGCCAACACAATCTTCTTTGCACTAGGGCCCATTACTTTTCTCGGCTGCATATTAACCACAAATGACACTCGTCCTTCTTGCTAGGGTCCCGACTACTGCCAAGGCCGCCTCTGGTTTGGCCTGTATTAGGCTATATAATTAGGAGGAGGATAAATATTAGATCATTTGGTAATTTGTGCGTCCTTAAGTCCATAATGAACGTTGAAATGTAACAGCAAACGGAAAAATTAAGAAGCCGAGTGGTTGAATTTTTTTCAATGGGTAATAACACTGGATAAAATTAAGATTCGCACTTGTTATTTCAGTGAACGACAGTACAAAAAATGTTCATGTTTTCAAAATGGAGACTATATTTCACGAAAAGGTAATATTGCTAGGCTTGTATATCCATGGTCTGTTAAAGTTGTTATTGCAACAAAAAATAGTTTACCATTGCATTGTAGTGAAATATCGATATTAATTATCATTATAAAATACTAAGGGATTGTTGCAGTGGTTTTATCAACCATTGCCCATTTTCTACTCTACATAAACATGCCTACTTGAACATGGAAATGTAAGTTGTCTGGTCAAAACAAAACAAGTCAAAAGGATATTTAATACGTTATATACAAAAATGATTCAGGACATCACCTACTTCCTCATATCAGATATTTCCATAGGTTTCAGCTCAGTAACACTCACCTTACCTTTAGTACTTTACTCACTGTTGCTCTGCTGCAAAGCTAACCTAAAGTAGTAAAGTCAAGAGTCTAGGAGTGAACTAGCTCATTATATATTTCCTTTTAATGGCCGTGATTGATGCAGAAGAGAAACTATATTTCTTTTTTTAAAAAATGGTTAGATATTTAGAATGTTACTTATTATTACTTTCATAATATATCTCAAAACACCTGACATGAGCAACTATTAGTATAGTATAATTTAAAGCAATGGACTAGACTAGAGCACAATTGGTGAATAACTCACAAAATTAAATGAGTTTGAAAGAGATGTCATTAAATGATTTTTTTTCTTAATTGCATTAAGTATTATAAATGATTTGTTAGTATCTCTATGCGTCATAAAGAGTCATAACTTTTTCAACCCTTAGTAAGAGAGGGTTGAATAATGGCAACCTACCCACAAAATGTAACATTCTGAACTTCATGTATATTTAAATTCCTCAAAGTCTGTAAGAATGTGTCATGCATTATTGATGTCTTTTTTTTAGTCAATCTAACTTATGTTGTATTTTCAACCCAAGTTAAAGTTTTGACAAGAAGGAATGAAACTCGAGTGACTTTGAAGAATTAAAATGTAACATGTGAAAGTAAAGGTTTGGGTAACTAGGAAGTGGTTGAAGGATAGAGATGATTTTGGAGTGCTAGTCACAAGATTGGTATATTGTTTAGGTAAGAAATAGAGGGACCTATTGCTGGTGGTTTTTAATCTGTGAAAAGTCTGAAAGCTAGTTATAAGAAATAGATAGCTACTGTGTGCATTTCAGCTGAAAGCTAGTTATAAGAAATGTATACTGTGGGATCTCAGCTATACAGAAATGATATAACTTCTCACTATGTTTGAAAGTATGTGATGATGAAATAATTAATCCGTCATGGTGAGATATGTTCATCTGCAGCAATGAAAATGTCATGAAAAAGAAACTTTCTTTAATTTTTTTTTTTTTAATTTGACCACTTTTAAACCAATTTTTTTTTTTAAAAGAATTTATGAAAAAATATTAAATTTTTTATTTTTAGCAAGAAGGATCCCTGTGTGCTCAACATTGCCTCAATGCATTACTACAGAATCAATATTTCAGTGCTGTTGACTTAGCACAGATAGGACAAAGACTAGATGAAAGAGAGAGAGACAGAATGGCTGAAGGTGGTATTGGGACCAGTGAATATAGAAGATTTATTGAAGTAAGTCTGAGGGACGCAGTGGCAGTGTGGTAGAGAGCTCAACTGCTTACCGAAAAGTCCAGCTTACAAACTTTTTTTTTTTAGGTCTGTTTATGACAGACTTATTCATAAATGTACTTCTGAAAATCAATCTTTATACTCAATATTGTTTTATATGTTGCAGTTCTACTAATTATTTCTGTAAAACTCTTTAAGTGTTGTTGTTATTTTTTTAACATTTTCTTTTATTATTATCTTTTTTAAGGAACCTTCAAGTAATTTTGATGACAGTGGATTTTTCTCAGTTCAAGTTATCACAGAGGCTTTATCTGTTTGGGGTCTTGACATAGTTTTGTTTAATAGCCAGGATCCAATTGCTGTTCAAGCTAGGGAGGACCCCACGTGAGATACTTTATTGCTTTTTTACCAGTAACTCATTAAGCAAACTCTTTATTTTAAAGATGTGTCTTAAAAGTGAAGATGAAATCAACTAACTGATTAATAGTAACATTTTCTTTATGGTTACATTTAATAAATATTTACCCTAATTTAAACAACAAAAATGATCACTTGAATGAATGATTGCCATAGTATATTTATAGCCCTTTTATTTGTGATCAGTTTGAAGTATATAATGACATGCCATTATCATTTTCCTTTAAAAGGGTGTAAAAAGTTTAGGGGTACTCTAATTTAGAACAAACAATCCCTACCAAATTTCAGGTGGAGCTAAAATCATAGAATCCTGCCTCAATGGCTGTTAAGTTGAACACATTAAGAACACTTGCTGTTACAGCATATATTTATACAAATTTAATTCATTAAAACATATGAATAATGGAGCTATTTATTACAGGGGTGGTTATACATAAAATCAATGAGAGCCACATCCTGTTTTTTAATTTAACGAAAATCCAGAATAAATTTGGATCCTCAATAACCTCATCTTAACATTTCTCTTTTTAGTCATTTACAAAAAAACATGATGTTAAAAAAATAAATACATTTTTATTCACTATTAACCAGATTTCATTTGACAGTACCATTTTATAATTTCTTTTTGTTTAAAAAAATCTGTAAATGATTACACATTATATTAATATTAACATCATAGTTCAGTTGTAAGAATTAAAAAAATTAACAAGAAAATAACAACTTATAATTTATATATTAAATTATTTTACAGGCAAATGTCAGCTTTCATCTGTAATTATCTTCAACACTGGTTTTGTATACGTAAACTTGGACGACAATGGTTTAATTTGAACAGCTTGCTGTCTGGTCCAGAGCTTATATCAAATACTTACTTATCCTTATTCCTAACTCAGCTACAACAAGAAGGTTGAGTGTTTTGTTTGTTTGATTATTAATGTAAAAATATAATGATTATTTATTATTATAAATGTATTATTGTTTTTAAAATGCGTATTCTTAATCACAAGTTGGGTAGAATATTTGATAGAATAGAAAATCCATTCATAATAAAATGACATTTTTATCAGATGTAATATCTTGCTAGTACTTTAAACTATTTAGTTAGATAAATAAATAACTAGTATTAGTACCATTTCTTGTGATATTAGTTATGATGGCTTACAAATTGTTCATTTTTGCCAGACACTATCTCCAGTGACACAAGCTAAGCTATTCATGTTTATTGTTAATTTTAGACTCCTTTTGATTTTTCGGCCTCAATTTTTTTTGTATTTAGAGCTTGCATACTTTTAGTGGAAATTTCTAAAAAAATATTTTAGGGTAACTTCACACAACTGACTACTGTTACTTGAACTCTCACTTCCCAAACACTGGTGATCCAGGTGTGCTGCAGCAAAAACAGAATACTAAATACTGTAAGACCCTGCTTAACTTGGGGTATACGTTCCATCAAAGTAGAGCGTAATATGAAACAACGTTAAATGAGGTTATCTCATCATGTAAATAATTGGGTTAAGGGAAGATGGGTAGAAAATTGGTCAGGTATTTTACCATTAAATTTATTAATTATCTTTTTTTGTAACAATAAAACCATACATTCATTGCAAGCAATCACAGTTACGTCATCAACCATGGAAAGATCACATAAATAAATGGAGATTTAGTTTTGAAAAAAATCAAAATAGCTAAATCTTGAGCGTTTAAAAGAAAAATTTGCAGCCCAGTGCATTGTAATGGTCATTCAGGAGTGGCACACCATGTTTAGTGCTTAAGTCATTTGATAAATTATTGTTTCAAGGACAGGTATGATTTTGGTTATCTTTTAAACTGTCCATTCCCTGTCTAATCATTAAATAGTGGTTAGCTCATTTTAAATAATCTGTAACAGTCTGATGTCTCTGGCAGGTACTTGTCTTTATGTTATTTCTTCCACCACAGACCACATGCATTATACCTGTTTGATGCCTAGTTGCTATTTACACACTAGTCACTGGAATTGTGAAGCAGTCCATTGTTCATGGTTCCTTTCAACCTCATTGACAGAAATGTTGTATAAAAATATAATTTATTTCAGTTCATGACCTTTTTGATTTGCATATTGTCATCACCCAAGCCGATTTTATTTAGATTTTAAAGAAACCTATCTACAAAATGTGCATATATATCTATCAACAGGATACTCAATATTTATTGTTGTGGGTAATTTACCCGAGTGTGAAGCAGATCAATTACTGAGACTCGTCCCAGCTGTGCAAAATGTTAAACCTCGTCTTTTAAATGAAAAAGAGACAGAGAATGTAGAAGGCACAGATGTAGATGAGGAGGATAGGGCATTGAAGGAAGCTCTTAGAGTTAGCAAAGAATTAATAGATAATGATGACACAGCTTTACAGAAAGCATTACAGTTGAGCATGGAGGGTAAGTTTATTATAATTTCATTATAGAGTTGTATTTCATAATCCTAATTATCAGCCTTGGGAACTTTCATATAAGCTGCTGTCATGTCTATCTTTTGGAACATTGGAGCTATTTGCAAAGACATTGGGAATCCTTTTGTAGAATTATTATTTCTCTTTTTATGTTGTATTACGGCATGTTTCAGTTAGGGAATATACAAAAACTGACTGAAAAAAACTTGTTGTTAAAGGCCAATTTGTCAAAAAATATACAAAAACGGGTTTTCAGTTTTAAAAAAAAAACTAAGATAATGGATATTGATAGCTTTTTTGCCATACTATTTTTTAAATTATGCTGTACTTAATAAATATGTAAAAGAAAAAATAAAGTAAATTGTAATTATATCAATCTATTTTTACATAAATCAATAAAAAGTATCGGTATAATACAATAAAGATACATCTACATGTACATTTATTTTGAATCACATTATGACAATATATATTTCTTTCATTACATTTAAACTACTTACTTTCTTTGGCAGTCAAGAATAAGCTGAATAACATGATGATTGTTAGAATTAGCTCTGTAACTTTTGATCCATGAATAGAAATTACTTATAGAAAAGTACAACCTGTTACTATGAAATATGGCTGATGGTATTTCTATAATTTTTACAGGGTTTGGTTGTAGTTCATGGCTGCTAGTGTAGTTTTATATAGTGGCCAGATAATTAATTAGACAAACCTATGAATATATGAACTAGAGTTGTAGTGCTATTTCACTACTTGTAGATCACTGTGTTGATTGTATCCTACAAACAATTGTTTCTGACATGCTTGGAGTGTTTAACTTCACCTTGGGCTTAAAACAAACTTCTGTATAATTTGTGGGATAACAAAGCATTGACCCTACAGAGTATGTATTATACAGAATGCACATTGCTATTCAAAAAGTCCTCTACCTTTGACTGAAAAAATGTCACCATTACTGATATTGGCTTTCTAATAGTGTAGCACCTAAATATTGATATACAATAGCAGTCACATTAAAAAGCACTTCCAACATATGATGTAATGAAAAATAATGAATTCTAAAACAACTTCATCATTTGAATAAATAGTGTTTTATCCACACCACCGCACCTCCGGGGGTGAGAAGGGAAAATCCGGGGGTGAAACAACAAACGGCCAAACAGCGAGATGCCGAAGGCATGAAGGGTGGAGGGGTCAGGGGAGGGGGCTTCCCTCCCCAGCCGACTAGGGGGTCTGGGGGAGCGTTGTCAGTGATTTTTACGCATTTCCTGCGTTAATTTGTATTGAAATTTTTCATAGAAGGCATGAAATCGCATCATCATGTAATGTAATGCAATGACAAATAATATAATGTAATAACAAAGTTTGTAATTTTTAAAAAAAAGTTTCTTGTTAAAAGTGTATTTTCTCACTTCAGAATTCACTTCTTATCTAGAATTGAAATACGTCGAGGTTTTTGCTGATGCCATTTGTAAATAATCTCTTGCAGTTGATGTCTTTCTGGTTTAACTGGCCCTTCATTTGATATTAAAATCAGTTGGTGCAACGTGTTTGGTAACAGCCGCTGCCTTAGGCGATTACAAAGCCTGTTCATTGTCGAGAAAGAACGTTCCACATCAATAACCAACATATAACAATTATAACAAGTTATTGTAAATCATAGTCAATATTAGTCATAGCATAGTATGCACCATTTAATCAGGATATAGCAAATTAAAAACTGTAAGGCTCGATTATTTTTTTTAAAAACATTGTTTTATAAGTTAACAGGGCAATGAAATAGTAAAAAACCAGAAAAATGTGTCAATGTTTGCAGACATTTACTTGCAGTTCCAATAGGGCAGGCAAGCAAAATACCTGCCAGCTTCTGCAGCTGGGGAAATGAGTCTCCGACATCTGAAATTTGGTGTTGCTTACATATACCATCAACAGTTTCAGTCTTTCTTTTCACCAAAAACTTTCTGAAGCATTGCCACTCAGCCGATAGATCCTCAGCATTCAACGGAAAAAATTCTGACAGTAGAGCAAGCTCTTTCAACTCCTCGGACAAACTTTTACATTCTAAAACTGCTGGATTCAGTATTGACGCAGCAACACTGATGCGGCCTACTGTGTCGCCAAAACGTTTGTCTAAGTTTTTCATTAGCTTGTCAATGTACGGCTTAACAACTTTCTCGTGAATTTCCACCACCTTGGCCGACTTGTCCACAGTATGCAATTTTGATTTGTACATAAATTCATGAAAGCCTTTGCTGTAGGTAGAATGATCTGAACGTATTTCTGCAAGGCGCTCAATTGCCACCTTAATCTGAAAAAACACAAGCATTGCTAAACTGAGCAACTGCAGGCTATCACATGTCATGTAATGATAAAGCAAGAAATAACAGATTTCAAGTATTACATATTGTCTAACTGAAAACATTAAGCAAGAGAAACACTGTAAACACTTAATAAGAACATTACTATGATTAATAATTATATCAGAAAACATTCAAACTGATCTATAAGCTGTTACCTTCTCAGGCAAAGTGGGTAGAGTTAACTTGGTCAATTGAAGCTGTAATGTCAGAATGTTGAGAGGCTGTAAAATCTGTTCAACGGCAAATAGCAACAGAATTGATGTTAGGTTTTGAAATGTTACCAATAGTCCAGCAGCCTCAGATGAAAGGTCCTCTTGAGCAACATGGATGTCTTGAAGCTTTAGTACAATGGGCTCTAGACTACTTCGAATAGCTCGGACGGCTCTATAGTTCGAAGTCCAGCAGGTGTCTCCGGCGTGAACTAATTCTAAACTACGATCTTCTAGAATCGCTTGCATTTCAACAAGTTTACCATGTCTTTTTGGTGAATTAGTGAAAAACCTCCAGAGGCTGTTAAAGGCTGAAAACAAGCGCTTGTCGCTGGTTGTGATGTAACTGGTGTTGCAGAAGCTGAAAATGAGATCTCTGTTTGCCGAAGTCGTTTCTTTGGTGGCTCAGAGCGATCAATTTGGCATTTTTGGCTGTTCGGATACATTGCAAATTTCCGGATTAATGAAAGATCTACATTGTAACAGTTAGCTATTTTAGAGATTGGTTACAATTTATTTTTATTGTGTTTGGTATTGTCTTGAGAGCAAAACTTATATATCTATATATTTAATTTGAAACGATGGTGAGTTTATCACGTGATGATATAAATGCCTCAATTTTATGTAATCTATTTTATTTCAATTAGTTAAGAAATATTTTTAATTACTTTAAAAAAATGTATTTAGGTTACACCCAGCAAAGTCTGCTACCCAACTTCAAACAAGTTGATAAAAAAGATTCTTCTGAAACTCAGTCAACAAGTGCAGAGCTTCAGCCTTTGTCTCCTGACGATTTAAGACAAAAACGGCTGATGTACTTAAACAAAACAAGTAATCCTGATCTGAAAACAAATGTACAGCCTGGTACTGCATCAGATGCTGATCAAATTCATGATGAACGTGGTGAGTCTAAATTTAGAAAACGAATCAACTCATACTAATATGTGAAGAAAATTTTACAAAATTGTAAGAAAGAATAAAAATTGTACTAAGTTGCGGTTAAATATTTCATGTACAAAGTACATGTATTTGTTTTTAGATTCTATGCATATATCTTCTAAAACTTGAAAATCTTAACGCCCAACAGACGGCATACAATAATATGTGACTCTGGTGATCCATGAAGTCAAACCATGAAAAATAAAAAATTTTTTTATATTTTTTTATTACAAATATAATATTTTTATAAAAAAAATGCTTTCTAAATACTTTTTACTAAAAAATAATTATTTATTTTTTATTTAGCTACAATTTCTCGTAAATAAAATAACGCTATCAGGTGACCGGCACCGAACGCCATTTTGATTTGTTTACGTTTAGTCAGTAATTTCGACTACACTAAAATGGACTCAGATTCCGATTATATTGAAGAAAATGAACTTGATTCTAGTGATGAAGATGAAACTTGGGAACTTATTACATCTTCGGATGACTCTGATGCTGAAAATATTAGTATTAATTCAAGTTTCATCACTCCTAACTCAGATGTGTAAGTATTGAACCAACATGCTTTGAGTTTGTTTGACTATGATCGCAAAGCTGTTTATTTATTTATTCATTTATTTTTTCTTTAGAACTTATTATGTGGGAACAGTTATAAAATAAGGAAAAAATCTAAACATTTATGTTCTATTATATAAAGGTTTATATATAAATATTATTTATTTAGTACTCTGCTGCTTGCAGTACTGTTTTATTTTTGTATTATTGCCAATCAGCTGATGCTTGTAAACACAAAACTTTTGTCAAAAGACTAAATTTTATATAATAATTACATATCTGTATTGATAATTTTTTTTATCATGATAAAATAATTAATTGTAGCTCTATAAATAAGCTGATATTTTTTAATTTTTTTTTTAATTGATGCTTTTCTTTACACATTTATTTTTATCCCACAGATCATATGGTGATGTTACAAATGACACATATCCAGAACCACCAAAGGATTTTCTACCTGAGAGGGATCCAGGCATTCAACTCGAAGGAGCTAAAACTAGGGAAGACATTAGGAAATTCTGCAGTGCAGTGGCATTTTTTAAACTTTATTTTACTTTGGACTTAGTTATTCATATTTGTGACTGTACAAATAGCTATGCCAGACAATATGGACCTACAAAACCTAGTGTTTACCAAGGCTGGTTTGACCTTACACCAAATGAATTCTATAGATTCTGTGGACTTATTATGTATGCTGGACTTGTTCAAGCACCGAACATTGACCGCTTTTGGTCTACTAAATCGTTATATAATGGACTTTGGGCCAGAGCTTTTATGTCTCGTGATAGATTTAAATCTATAATGAGCTTTCTAAAGGCATCTAATCCTCAAACTGAAGACAAATCCAACAAGTTATGTAAAGTATATTTTTTATTTAACTTTATTAGAATGAAATGTATAAAATTGTTTCAGCCTTACCAACATATATCAATAGATGAAAGAATGATTAGAAACAAAGGTAGATATAGTTTTAGGCAGTACATTAGGGATAAGCCGACTAAGTGGGGAATGAAGTTATGGGTATTAGCTGATTCTCTTTCTGGGTATACTTATGATTTTCATTTATATTTAGGTAAACAGGATAATGGGCCTTTTGGGTTGGCATATGGGCTGGTTATGAAATTAATTAAATCTTTGGCTAAACAGGGTTATAGATTATTTGTCGATAATTTTTATACTAGTGTACAGTTGTTTAAAGATCTATGGGATTTAGGGGTAGGAGCATGTGGAACTATTCTTAGGACAAGGAAAGGTTTTCCCCAATCTTTAAAAAATATAAAAGACTTTGAAAAAAAATCTAAAAGAGGGGATATGAGATGGGTTAGAGAGGGACAGCTATTGACAGTACAGTGGCGGACAATAAAACTGTTTCGGTTATGTCCACTATGCATATTGCAAATGGATTTGGACCAGTTAAACGACGGACTAAAGTAAATGGAAAATTTGAGGAACTTACAGTTGACCAACCAGCCATAATCCAGGATTATAATAGATATATGGGGGGGTGTAGATAAGAGTGACCAGTTGATTAATAAATATAATGTTCTACGAAAAACTAATAAATATTGGAAAACAATTTTTTTTCATTTACTAGATATAGCTAGGGTTAACTCTTATATTTTGTTCCAGGATTTAAGAAATAAACACAAAGACATTGTAGAATTTAAAAGAGCAGCTAGATATGGGCAGTTAAATTTCACAGAAGAATTAATTCGGGAATTGGGAAATATTGGTCCGTTTGATGCTGTACCTATTGCATCACGACCACCAGTATTTTTTAAGCATGCCATGAATCCAGAATTTATGGATAAACGTGGAAACAGTAGATTGTGCTACAGTACTGAAAAAGTAGTAAGAAAAACAAGTGTAAAGTGTAGGGTATGTGAGGTTTACTTGTGTTTTCAAAAAGATAGAAATTGTCTCTCTCGTTATCATAAACTTGTATAATAGTTACAGTAATCTTGTAAAATATTTTTAGCAAAGTTATAAAACCATACTGAAATTGAGCTTTGTTGTTATCAATAGACATTAGAAATCTTTTTGAATTTTTCTTGTTGCAAGGTCAATGTTGATCCAAGCATTTTTTTGGTCCTTTTTCTGTTAAAACACATCATTTTTAGAAATTTTTAAATATCTTTTGTTTCTGAATATAATGTCTTCAAAAATATCCTACACACAGAGAATTGAATGTAGTTTAATAAAATGTAACTTTTATTGAAATGAATCATAATGATTTTTTTTTTTCTTTTTTGTGTTTGTGGATTGTTTTATTTATTTTGTTTTTTTTATTTTTTTCATCTAAACTATTTAAAAATTATAAAAAGCTTGCATAATAATATCACTCTAAAACATACATTGTTAAAAAGCCCTTTCATTTTGCTACAAATTAATATAAACTATAATCACATAACTTTTAAAATAAATAAGTTATTATAATTTAATTGAAAGATATCACAGCGAACTGAAAATGTTCAAAAAACGTTCAGTCTGTTGAGAGTTAAGATATTTTCTGTTTCTCTATCCGCACATTTTATTCCAAATAGTGTAAGATTTATTATTTTTGAAATCAAATGATGGCTCAACTATCTCACCATTTGATTATCTTTAGTGAAAAAAATACATTATGTACATTGATTTCTAAATATTTTAATGAAACAAACACTTTTCAAATTAAAAATAAAATTTTACAGTGATCTAATTAAAGTTTCTTTTAAATGCATTAACCTTTTTTTTTTTTTGTTTTCTTTTAGTTTAATATTTTTTCACCATAATTTAATAATTTATGAAAGATACACAAGAGATTATGAAGGATATTTTTTTTTTATTATTAGGAACTGACAATTGAAGATTAGCTTCATTTTTATGTTAAGTTTTTATTTTAGCATTTTTAGGAATTCAAATGCATAAAAAGCATCAACAAAAAAATTGTTCTCAATTATTATAATTTATAAAACATGGAATTGTTTATTTAAAGGTCAATATTTTTCTAAGCCTTCTCACAATTTCTTTTAAACGTAGACTGTTTTTACATTTTAGATGTGTCTGAAGATGACTTATTGAAACAAGCAATAGCAATGTCAATGGAACACAGCTGATCTTTGGATGTCTTCATTTTAAATTCAGACTGTGATAACTTTTGATGGCAGTTAACAAAAAAAAAATGTATTTATATTCATCACTGCTCAATAGTTTAAAAAATTCATTCTTTTTTGTTTATTTGCATTTAGCTAGAATCTTTTTGTTTCTCTTGATAGAAGCTTTGAATGGTGTTTTTTTTTTATCAAGTATTTTTATTTATAGACCAAAATGTACAAAATTAAGGTTTTTGGCTTATTTTTTTCTGCTTATATTTGTTTTTCTAAGTAAAAACCATCTGATCTTTTTTTTCAACTAAGGTCATTTGTGTAAATAATAAATATGTCTTTAAAAACATCTTAAGATTTAATTCTCTAAATTACTCTTAACAATTAGTGTAATGCTTGATTGAAAAAAAATCATTATGTTTCATATTTTGTGATGTAATATAATAATTTTTTTACGCTTTTCATTAAGTCTTCAAATCAAACCATTTTTTTTACTGTTGAGCACTGACATTGCTTCCTCATTAATACAATGTAGCCAACAAATTATTGATCACACATTTTTTATATATTTTAAAAGTTTACCTTTGAACAATTAAAGTTTGGGTATTTCTTGGACAATCATAACTAAGCTGTCATTGTTTTTTAAATTGTTGCATAAAATTTATGATAACAATGGCAGTTGGGACTTGGGATCAAACTATGTTTAGTTTCTGTGATGACAATAGTTTTTTGCCATTACTTTTTTTCCCTTTAGTTTATGCACCTTGTTGCTTGTAGGTGTAACTGTGAACTGCAGACAGTTTATTTTCATATTGTCCATGTTGCTCCTTACACCAATAAAACTTAATATTTTAATTTAATTTGATTGGTTAACCATAATGATGTTGTCAACAGGACATAATACATGTAGTGAGAAAATTTATTGGACACACTTAATGATTAATACATGTACATGTATATACTAATAAAATTACAATTGCATTTATTACTTTAATTTCAGGTATTATCAAAATATATCATGTACTGGTTATCTATGCCTGATTTTATTTGTAAGGTCTGAACCTAAAAGTCTGAACTGTGAGCAGTAATTTTCTTGTTTCTAAGTGCTTTTTTTTTTTTCACTTTAGGAAGTAAAAAAAAATGTACCAGTATTTGTTTCACAAGTTTCCCTGGTGTTGTAATTTTTTTTAACCTGGTACTGTATTGTGTTCATTAAGTAGCATTACTTTAGTATTTTGTTTTAGCACTTTTACAGTTTTGGTTACTGAGAAAACAATGATAAGAAAGAAAAATGTGACTGACCTTATACATGTAGTTTGCACTGTGTACAATTAGTACAAACAATATATCTACACTAAAATTTTTTGTTCAAATGTTTTGCTATATTAAAAGTAGGGCTGCTGATTAAACTGCGTTAATTTGCGATTAACGCGTCAAAAAAAATTTGCGATTAAAATTTTTAACGCAACACTTATTAAGTAGATCTACCACACCCACCCTGCCGCAATTTGCGCATACCCTCACCCCCCAGGTATGTCGAATGAAGCCCAACTTGTAATATATAATGAAGATGTTTTGGTTTTTTTTTTAGCCCTTCGACAAGTAAACTCCTGCTCCCTTCCCGGTTGGTGTAAAAAGAGAAAACTTTCATTCACTAGTTTACATTATATACTGTAGTGTATTGGTGGAGGTATAATGAACCCGTTCATAATTAGATCAAAATAACGAGATGCTAGAAATTTTGTATCATCATTTTTTTTTCGCATAATTTTGTATCGTATTTTGATAGTATAACATCTTGCTAATACATCTGTACCCAAGACAGTGGCTGTATTTTTCATAATTATTGTGATACTGAGTTAAATTTGATATATGGCTGTTGATTTACTGCAATAAAAGCGTAATTAATGCGTTAAAAATATGCAATTACATTTTTTAACACAAACACCTAAATGCGTTAAATTTTACCCAAATGGTGTTATTTCAGAGTTGCAGATGAAATAAAAAAAATCAGTAAATAACCCAATTCTATAACCAGATCAGACGAGATTTAAAAAAAAAAGGAAGAAAAAAAACCCGAACACTGAGTGTCACGTTTACATACAATCATATCAGCTATATGACCTTTACTTATGACCCTGAATGATGCAATTAATGAACATCTGCACGTGTTATAGTTTGATTGACAAGTGTCATGGCTTTGAAACAATGTAACTTGTGGTTGGTAAGTGACGTTATCTACCAATATTAACACCACCCACCTCCAGACCAATACAACCACAGTCGGCGAGTTGAAGGACAAATTTACTTTTAATCTTCTTTTGAAGTTTTTGCTTTGCGCGTCGCAGTCTATAAATGTTATTCTTATATTCTTTCATTCATTTACTTTCTTACTATCAACTATTTGTTCAATGTTTTAGTGAACAACAAAAAAAGATTTTTTTTATCGGTCTGTCAGTTATATTAATAAAAAAATAAAATATTGTGTAAAATGACACTCTTTGATGTTATCGGTCGGCTTTCATTTTTCATCTTCAGTTCTTTCTTTCCTGTTGACGACACACTTTATAGCAAGTCGCGACCCACATGTGAGACTGAGAACAAATGAACAAGGATGCTTACTTGCTCGCGTCAAAAATGAGTCGAACATTTCAAGGTCTGGCTTGTCAAAGACGTCACACACACACACATTCACACACACAAAGGTTTAATAATCTATTGCTTAGGCCAAGTAAGTGCGAAAAAATAACAACACATTGTTATTATATTTTAAAATGGCATGTTGATAGAATTAAAAAAAATGTTACAATTAATAAATAAAGTATTTTTTCGATTAAATATGCGTTAATTAGTGACATTTTTTAAAATTATGCGTTAATTTCGATTAAAATTTTTAATCGAACAGCAGCTCTAATTAAAAGCTGAAATTTAGTTAGTATGTTTACTCACTAAATTAAAATGGAATTTTGGCAAACTAACTTAAACATGTGAAGCAGACAACACACTAGATAATAAAAGATGAGCTGTCTGAGTTGAAATTTGTTTTTGGGACTAAGGTTGTGAGTCTCTGGCACCGGTCATAGATTTGAATCCCAGTGCCTTTATTGGTTTTTTCAACGATCAAGAAAAAATATTATTTTTACAGAAAGTAGGCACTTGAGTGAAGAAAACATGTCAAGAAAACATATTACAGTAACTTGACGTCGGAGTAAGCCTACATTGAAAACATGATTAGAGGGAATCGAATCTGACCACCTGTGTTGACATAAGTTTAAAAATATTTTCTCATTTTGTATTCAGTTATTAAGCCTATTGTTAGATTAGTTTATTTTAACTATTAAACATGGATAAGTATTACTCAGGCAAATGAGTTCCAGTTTTATTCAAAATACTCCATCTGTTCTTAGAATATTCTTACATTTCTAGAGGACATTATTTACAATAACCAGGTACTATTGCACCAAGTGTTATAAATGAAGTACTATATGAACCATTTTACGTTGATTTCATCAATAAGTCTCAAGTCCTGCACATAATAGAAAAGAAATAATTAAGATTTTATAAATGGTTAATTTTTTTATGAACATGTTAAAAAAAAAAAGCTATGAATGAAAAATTATGAGATGCTTTTTTACTACAAAACAAATTTAATTTTAAAGTTTTTCACAAAAATTCTAATGTGGTGTCTTAATGTGTTCCTCACTATCTTAAAATTTATTGTCCTTTCATACTATGCTGGCTGTCCTGACATGAGTCTACATCTACTGGGTTATGCAGCTGAAAATAAATCCAAAAGAGAATTAAAAATAAAAATGGACTAAATATTTTTAAGTCTTATCAGTGAAGATATATTTGTACTGTTTTCCTGCTAATTAATCTGCTAGTAGATAATCTAATTTTTACTATGTTTTTTTTTCTTTCATCCTTATGGTTAAAAATTAATTAATGAAAACAAGCAATTTAAGTCTTTTCCGTTTCGGACAAAGGACATTTTAGAGCATTTTCGGACGGCAAAATCCAGTATTTTTTTTCCTCCGGTTACCAGCCATAAATATTGTTCCACGCCGCATGAATTTCTGATAAAATTTAGAGAGGGAAGTAATCATGTTGAATAACTATTACAAAAATAAATAATGATTACGCCCCTTTGATTAGCTTTTATTATTTATATTTAAAATATAAGCAAAAAAGGTGTATAAGAAACTCTTATATTTTGGCTCTTAGAGGTCAGATTGCGAAATGGACTTTTGATGTACACTTGGCAGGCCAAGACCTACAAGATGATATATACATCATGGGTCTAGGACTTATGGTTGCTGAGATATAGAAGGCTTACTTCATTGTTAATATAGTTTATATAGTAAAAAACGGTAATAAATAGTAAGCCCCCTTTTACGGCCCCTCAGAGCATTCGGATCAATTTAAATGAACTTCTTTTGTTGCACACATTGGCAGGCCAAGACCTACAAAATGATAAATACATCATGGGTTTAGGACTTATGGTTGTTGAGATCTAGGGTGATGATGGACAGACAGACAAAAAGGGGACATAAGAGCATTTTTTTTCGAAAATGCTCTAAAAAATGGAAAAAAAAACAACAAAAAAAAAACATGAAAGCAGAACAGAGTTTAAATGGGTAGGCCTTGCCAACTATAAGTCCTATAACAATTTTATCAACATGTATAAAAATAAGTAGTGTAAGGTGACCCTCATTAATAATTTAGAGAAATCTTACTGCAGCTGATATATCTATCCAATGTAATCCTTTCTGTAATAAATCATCAGATGTAGGATCTTTATCAAGATTCCAAAAATTAACCCTGTCAAAGCTATATGAGCTACTAAACATCTGTCTTCATCTTCTGGTCCTCTGACTTTGGTTCCTTAATATATGTTCCTGAGAGATGGTTTTTACAATTTAGAATCACACAGGTTTAACACTTTTAAAGCAACATAAGTATAGAACATCAATGAAATTATTATTTATAATAGTTCTTTAAAAAAAACAACTGCCTAATTTGAGAATACTATCTTATAAATACAATGCACAGACTCTGTGCAATTTAAAGTGTGAAACTTAATTTGTAACTGTGACACAGTTTAATACTTTTCATGAAGTCAGACTTATTGTTTACACTGGAAGCAAAATTTATTATTTAGTTTGTTGAAGTAAAATGAAAAATACTAAGTGAATGTTTATTTCATCAGAATATCTTTTTCAATTTTAGTATTTGCTGAGTTATAAAAATGAAGGGTAAATCAGATACAAAGACAAATATTAAAAAATTGAAATTCAATTTGTTAAATATTTTTATCTAATATGTGAAAAGCACAACATGTTTTATTTATCTATGTAAACCAAACTTTCAAGTTGTTGATTCTAAATAAAGTAATTAATGATGATATTATTCAAATGTATATAGGCCTACATGTTATCATCTTTAATTATAGTTCTTTGCTATGGCAAGTGGAAATAATATTTATTTTGAAAAACTTCTAATTAGTACAAATTATAAAATCATAGTAAATAATTAATTTAATTACTTTCTAACCTGAGTAACCAGCTGGCAAAGTTATTTCTATCCCCTTCAAAGGTCGGCCTCGAAAAACTGCTGTTAGAGTTTCTGAATCTTCAGCTAGAAATAATACAACACTGAAGAGTGATAGTTAAGTAATCAACATAAGACATAAATTTCACTAATCTAATTAGAGGTAGGCTTGTACGTAATATTAGTATTAAAACCTTTTACTACTATATAACAAATACTAAAAAAATGTCCATTTTAAAAAGATCCCAAATAACTGCAAGCAAATCAAAGGAAATTATTAGTAATAAATATTTTTACAAATATATAGAACCCATAAAGATGTATTAGTTAACATCCCTGGGCTTATACACAAAAATAAGCTGAGGTGACAATAAGTTATAGGTTCAAGTTAGATTGCCCGAAAAGCAGTAGTAAATGCACAATTGGATTATGCATTGAAATGCGTTCATGTATATCTCTATATGCTAACTGAAATATATTTGTTACGGTCACTCACAAGGATTACTTTTTCAATTGAACAACAACTTGTCGATAGTCCCCAATGAATCGCATTCAGTGACAAAACTGTTTTAAGTAGAACAGCAGTTATTTGCTTCTTTAGAGAAGTTGGAGATTAGATCTGACACTTATTTAAATGTTAGTGACTTTTAATACCATGCTTGGTGCTTTGAGTTTCAGTGCTTATGGGATTGAACTGATGTGTCAAATATGGAGGAAGGGTGGTGTGAATTGTGACATGAGGCATTGGGTAGGAGATGAGATTTAGATAATAAAATGTGCAAATGCCTCTCCTTCCCCCCCCCCCATTCCCTTCCAGGAGATCCCTGTTTATTGAAACAGTACATCAACACACACTAGCATACACTCTAATGAGGACTCTATTAATAAAAGCACTACTTATACAACTAGGGATGTGATGGAGCTGATGAAAATCCGCATCCGTCGGATTCAGATTTGGCAAATATAAATCCGTCGAATGCAGATTTGGTCAACACTTGGCTAAAAGGGGGTATACCAAGGTGTCAGTCCCGTGCCCCCCCCCCAACATGACAACGAGGATTTTCAGCACATGTATAATATACCTAAATCTATATATAATTTCAAATCTTTCATATCATTTCAAACGTCATTCCAACTCGTTTAAAATCATTCCAAACGGCATTCCAAGGTCATTCCAAATGTCATTTTAACTCATTCCAAAAGTCATTCCTCCAACTCATTCCAAATTATTCCAAATGTCATTCCAACTCATTCCAATTGGTCACACATAACCAGCTTTTCGCCATTTCAATCCACACATCCACTCCGCCATTCCAATCCGCATATTCATTCCGAGGTTTAGAAAGCTCGGATGAAAACGATGTTTGGCGAGAGGGGTGTATACGTTCATGACCAAATACGACGTCTAATCTATGGACAGCTGAGTAAGGGTCCAGCAGTTTAGTTTTATCTGTTTTCTTTATTTCGGGTTTTCGAAAGTCTCTAGGATTAATAGTTACGATTTCTACGGCTGTGTTTGATCTGAAAACGATAATTTTTCAAATTCGAATCCGACGGATTTTTTTTAAATCCGTCGGATTCGAATTTGCTCAAAAAACTTTGAAGTTCGAATGTCGTCAGATTCGAATTCGAACTTCGTCACATCCTAATATACAACACTCATACAAGATTTCTGTTAATTAAAGCAGTATCCACATGTAAAAGCTAGAAAAATACTGTAAAGTATGCTATAAAAGCTAGTAAAATACTCTAAAGAATGCTAACTCCAGATCATGGTGACCAAATGTGGCTCTTAAATAAGTAGTGCAGCACCAGGGGAATAAATAAATTATCCACCTCTTTTCTAATTTCATGATAAAACAACTTAAGGTTTTGGCTTATGATGTAAACTAATTATTTGCTTCATGACAGGCTGACTTATTTTTACATGCAAAAATTAGTTTGGACAAGTATGGAGCTCCATAAGTGCCAGTGAAGGAAGTGCCACATATAGAAATATGTGTATGTTTATCATGTGCTTTGAAATGTTGAAATATTCTCCCCTATTTTTATTCTTCACTAGCATTTTGCAAGTTATTTTTTCCTGTTCAGCTGGTTAAAAGACAGTTGCTATCAAAGAGATTGCTATCAATGAGAAGAATTTATCTGAATAAGACATAATAAGTATTAATTTTTTGTTTCCATTACTCCAGGAAGAAAACACTTTCAATTTCACACAAGATCATATTTCAAAATCTTTCCAATAATACAGATGTTACACATGTAACCAAAAAATGATGCAATTTTGCTTAGGTTAATGAGAAATATTTATAAGTGTTGGGGCTCAAACTATTCATGACTCTGGCCTTTGAGCCAAAATAAGATACGACAAAACAAAGAGAAGCTATCCGTTGATGCTAAAAATACGGACAAGCCAGACAGAGTAAAAAATACTGACAAATTCAGAGGCAAAAAAAATTAGTATGGACAAAGGGATTGAAAAAACTGTCTGTACAAATATGGGCCAGCCATTGGCAAACTACAACATGTCTGACCATTTAATCCAGCCCACAATTAGTTTCAGAGTGAAGCACATAACTAGACTTTATTATTATTTATAATTTATTGTTTTGACAATTACCCTCCATGTATTCTATCCACCTGCTCTTGATCCGACCCGCCTGTCAAATTAGTAGCCCAGTGAAGTCGGCCACTCAAAAAGTTTGACCAACGCTGCCCTAGGCTGTTTACAGTATTAGGCTACTTCAACTAGGCCTACTCTCCTGTGGTACTTCCATGGCCATTGCACTATCGGCTATGGTGGGGATGAAAGAGGGGCACCATAAATGTACGCGTCTCATTAGCTCTATCTAATGAATCATATTAAACTTTTATATTAATGTTTTGAATTTTCTACATTAGTGGTTTATTATTATAGAATCTAAGAGATTTCATCTCATCCTTACAGGCAGGGCCGGCCTTACGAATGGGGGGGGGGGCCAATTTGACGGATGCTTGCGACAAGAGCCATAACTGAGTGATATGCTAAATGTAAATTGTGGGGCCCCTGCCAGGCGTGGGGCCCGATTTGGAGTAATCGGCATAGGGCCAGCCCTGCTTATAGTGACTTCACACACACGCTTCATCTATTCCAGGGCTTCTTAAACTTTTGTAATTCACGACCCCATTTATGATTGCGAGTTTCTTGACGACCCCATACATATATAAAAGAAAAATAAATTAAAATTTTACAAGTTAAAAAACATTTTCCGTTAAATTGTATTTTTATCTCTCGCGACCCCAGAATTTTAAGAAGCCCTGATCTATTTAATAGACTATTGTCTACTCATCCTACTGACTGACTGCTGAGCATTCAGAAAATCAGGTTAGCAGTATCCGTATGAGTATGAGGCGTATCAAATTATCATAGTCCACCGAGTTATATTTACCAGAAGTATGTTCCGTTTGGCAGATCGTAGTGTTAAAAAAATTTGAGACTTCTGCTTCTCCGTCAAGCTGCACTTCGCAAGGAATGAAATGACATTTTTCTGTCGTTTGAATATCTACAACCTTTGAAAAGTCTATATTGATAGCCATTATTTCGCGGACTCCAAAAGTGTTACCAGGTTTTTTTCAAAGAAACAGTTGAAGTATCTTAACAAAAATAATCAGCCAAAAAGCGCCTTTTAAAAATTTTTTATCACTGAACCACATCGATACCACTGATTAGTTATTGATTAAACTTATTATATCTAATCTGTGGTCGAGACCATAGATAGGTCTCAGTCTGTCTTAGAATATGATATGGTATAACGGCATAACAAATGTCTGCAAACAAGATTAGATTTGATTAGAATAGAATTGGACTGTTTTAACGTTTGGTTATTGAGATTTGACTTATGATTTGTGTCCGCTTAAAAATACGGATTTGGCTATATTTTAAGGCTGACGCTACGTGCACCCCAAGTTTGTTCTAATTTTAGTTTATAAATAGACTAAGAGCTCTTCTTTGTAAAAGGGTATCTTTATTATTGTAGCTCTTTTAGACTGAAGATCTAGTAATTACGGAAAACTCTTTTGTTTAGGAGATTTATTGTGCATAGCAGCAAAATAACGCTACTAAGCTATAGATATATGCTGCTTTTATATTATATAGAAAGTACAGGATATGCTATTTAGTCTCGATAAGGCAGAATCAGCTCAAGATATACTTTATTAGCACCATCGGAAAACTCTATTTTTTCTAGTCCAAGATTACTATGGAATCATTACAATTTATAGTTAATCAGTCCGTTCTTTTCTAAATTGGTTTATTTTTATGAATGTTGAATGGGGAAAATAAACGAAAACTGTTGTCAACAGTGTTGAAAGTTGTGTGTGAAATTTCCTTGTCGAAATTGGGGTCAAAGATAGTAAGTGCCACTGAGTGGACATGAAGAATTGACAGGTCCGGGAGAAAATTTGGCAGAAATATGAATGCTGTAATAAACAAAAATGTAATTGAGCAACGTATTTTTAATTAGAATATTTTTTATATGATTAGCATAACAATTTTACTCCTTCTTTTAGTATTATCCACAAAATATTCAAAAATGTTATAATTGAATAACTTATTCTAAAAATTATACAACTCTCCTCATGAATAATTATTCACAAAATTACACACTCTCTCATGAATAATTTTCTCCTTCTTTTCAATACACACTCTCCTAAATTTTTATGCATGTCCACCAAACTACACATGCCCCGCGGCCCCGCTTGTCAATCAGCCTCAAACTTTTCGAGTAATCACCCCCTTTCCTTAGTAAAATTAAGTCGAAATCTCTTTACCCCTCCCCCCCCTCCAAAAAAAAGGTATATAGCGGAAATCCCTAGTTCCCACTTTAAATTAAATTCTCCCCACATTATCATTGAAACCAATTAGAATCTAATATAAACATAATTTAGTAGGCCCTTCACCATATATCCCTAAAAACCTGGACCCATCTCCAACCTTCATATATTATCTAACAGTAAGCAGCTCTTCAATGAGTTTGTTTATACAGTCACAGCCCCGTAGCCAAGGGGGAGGGCACTGGGGGAAATGCTCCGCTTGGTGTGGAGTGCCCCCACCCCCACCCCCCATTTAAAGAAAGAAGAAAAAGAGGAAAAAATAAAGAAAAAGTAACTAAAATGGAGGTGCCACACTTGCTGGGTATTGGTGCCTCCTGCTTACTTCTGGACCTGGATACGGGCCTTCTAGTCATGACCTTTTTGGGTTCACAATTATTCAGCCACCACACTATCCAGCAAAGTAAACAATATTTATTTGCAATAAAATTCATGTTTATAATTAGTTTTAATAATAATACAAAGTATTTTTTTAAAACTGAAATGAATTTTGACTATAAAAAGGTTTATTTTATTAGTAAGTGTAAGGCAGTTAATTGAACATGTATAGATCTATGTCCTATCCAACATTGGCATATGGGACAGAATATCAGTCTGATCACACATATTTATTTAATTGTTATTATCTCTGCACTATGAATTGATAAGAATGAGCTTTAGAGTTACTTTACATATACTAATCAAATACGCCTATTAATATTTTTAGATGCCACAAATCTATTTCTACATTAATCGGAAAATTAAATTTTTTCTTAGTGGTTTGATTAACAATCATAGAGTTGATTTTCAAAAAAGTGACTTTCACGATGTCAAAAAATCATCTACAACTTATCCTCTATGTCAAACACTTTCCATTCTCGCATCGAACTAAAAGTTGTTGACTTATATGGATAACCCCCTTATTTTTATTTAAACAATAACTTCACTTTATGTTCTCACTATATTCTTAACAATATTTGAAGTATTTTTATTCACTGATGAAAACTCTCAATATGTGGAGTGAGTGGTAAGGATTATACAAAAAAATTGACATTTAAAAAAACGGTTTTCAGAGATCATTTTAAAAAAAATGATAAAAAAATAAAATAAAAAGTATGATTTTAATTAATCAAATGTATGTATAATGAGTTTAATCAATTAAATGCATGTGTATATTTATTTTTAAATTGCATTAACAGCAATACATTTTTCCTATCATGACCTTTTTTAAATTACTTCTTTTTGTTTAGCAGTCCTGTGTTTTTAGTTTAGATTACTTTTTTTAAAATAAGCAATATATTGATCACTAAGCTATCAAAGACATGTAGTTTCCCTATAACAGCCCAATTCTGATATCGCTTTCCTGATGTTATTCACTTAGAAGACTTTTTTATACTTCATAATAATAACAATGTGAAGCCTTAATAAAGAACAAAGTATGCATTAATTTGTTAAATGAAAAATATTTTTATATAGCATAAAAAGTTTATACCATATAATGTTCATTTTCTTATTTTTCAATAATAGGAATCACTTCTCTCTTAGTGATCAATATCTGTGAGTACACAAACAACTGCATACAGTCCTATTTGTGAACCCACATCCCAGTTGTGGCTATTCATAAAACATTCCTCTATTGTTCCATTCTGATTACTCCTCACCCCTCACTTCAAACATTTATGTCCCTCCCTCCCTATATCCAACACCATTTTTCACCACTACTCTTGAGTTAACTTAGGTGCTTTTATTCTTTACAGGGGTCCAGCCATGTGATTTTATCTTAGGAGTTAGAAGGGCTGGTGGTTGAGTATTTGATGATGTACGCTTATGGCTAGTCAAATTGTGACGTAAACCTTGCTGTTAATTTTTTAAGTAAGTGTACTGAGCCTATCCCCAATTCCCCCCTCCCACCTTTTTTTTTTTTTTTTTTAATGGATGTCAGTTTCTCATTTCTACTCACAAATAAATCACATTCTTGAGTATGCTAAAAATCATCTAGGTTGTACACATAAAAATCCATATGCATGCCCTGAATATGGTCCACTATCTAGGTCTAGGAAACACATGCCAGTGTACTTGAACGTTGAATTTATACCTCTAACTTATCAAAGGAAACGGATGCAATAAAGTAATCACCTCCACGCTATATCTCCAGCGTGAACCACTTGGTCGCCCTCTCTCAGCGCGTATATTAGGCACGGTTCGGACTGCTCGAGAATTCACTGGAGAAGTCACAATGTTTTCCGATATGTCCCTATGTTTCCCAGTTGTCCCACTGTGTTTCTCCGATTTCTCTTCTAATTTTGTGGAGTTTCTTGACTGTTACTTTTGCTAATTAAAACCGGGTTTTATAGTCGCTTCAGATTGTGTTTTTACTTAATGTTGGGGAAATTGGTCATGGGTGGCCCTTTTTCGTCAATCAGAGGCCATATCTGCCCGTACATGAGAACTTTTTTTTTTTTTTTTTTTTTTTTGACCAAGTTAACTGTGTGACCTTTTCAGAGTCCTTTACTAAGCCCCAGCTAAAACAGAGTTAATCCACTCAGTTCTACGAAGCTATCTTTTAGTTGTGGTTTGTCATCAAGGCTCGATTTATCACTGAGGATATCCCCAACGCTGCTGAACTGCTGCATCCCCGGCTCTGCTTTAGCTAATAGGCCTGTATCCCAGCCGGGGATGAAATCGACATTTATTCGGCTCACAGAATTTTTTCATCGACTGGTTTTCTTAAATGTTTCAAAGTTTGTCCATATAAAATGTCAATGTAAATAACTACAAACCATACTAAAAATCGATCAATAACTTTTAAAATATGCCAGTACCATTGCCTGGTATTGATTGATGTACACAAAATGAAGGCATTGTTTTATTCTCTCTCTCTCTCTCACACACACAAGACACACATCATTCCAGCTCAAAGAGCCACTTTATCTCATTCAAAACTCCAAGGAACTTGGAACATGCGCCCATTAGTGTACCCAAGCCCCTACTTGCATCAACCCACAAAGTGCATATGTCTAATTTTGAACGTGTCGTGACACTTCTTGGCTTGCAATTCATTGTAATAAAAAGGGGCTCTGAACGTGACAGTTACTCTCCGTGCCAACATCTCTTTTTCAAATCTGACTTTGTCCAGTGGTACTAAGATATATTTACTTCTGATAAAAAACTGACACACCTTCTTGCTATCACTAGCTATCAGATGATCGGAGGCAGTTTTTAACCATCCCCACGATAGATCAAGTTTTTGCAAAAAGTTTCTTAAATCCTACTTCTCACAAGTATTTGACCATATCTGCCTTTTTGGCCTCGGTAGACCCTAATCTGTTAGTTTGTTTTACTCACGGCGCACCTCGGTAGTTTCAGAATGGCCTGAACCTACCACGATTTGGCTGGCTTCTCACATGATCGTCGCGTGCGGCATCTAATTCTTTAATGATCTCGAAATGGCAACATTGACTATTTCAGGTGGTATCTACCTATCTAGGCTGGGATCTTTAGCCACCATAAAGGGATATCGATTAGCCTTCATAGACCCATCCCTGACGGGTGGGACCTGGGTTTTCTCGGCGGAGAAATATTCACCGAGACGAGAACAAGTCTGTGATCATGCCAACGTACTCTCCTGTCGTAAAGAGGTCAGTCGAGACTAGGATTAAAATCTGCTCCTTTAACTTATTCCAACATTACATAAAATTAGAATACAGTCTATGATGTATAGCGAAACTTAATTTATAAATTACATATCTCCTCAATCTTGTGTAATACGGCATTGATAACTCATGCTCACGCATCCCAGACAGGTGATATGGCGTTTAAATCTTCTTTAACAATTGTTTCTGACAGAATACCCTCGGATATAATAATACCAAGCTCTATCTGGAATGGGGGGGTTACACCAGGGTGGACTGACCGCCGGGACGATTCCTTGTAAACGTTTATCACGGTCGTATCTCTTTTTCCATTTGCATGGCTCGGTTGAGTATTAAGTGTGTTCCTTACCAGGGTGGCTAGTCCCCGACAGTTTTTAGCCCAAGATGCACTCATGGAGCAATACAACGTCTACATCATTCTCTTGTAAAAACTTTCAGACTTCTAAACTCTTGACACTACTACTAAACACACACAAAATTCCATTCTGGAAAAATGGTACAATACAGCCTTTAATACAAAGAGATTTGCATGATTCATATGTTATATGTTAATGATAACAGTAAAAGAAAAAGTAAATTTTTAGCAAAAATACCTTAATGTGTGTTGGTAAATTAATCAAATATGTTATGTTCAAACTTTTTGTTTTATAGGAGTTGATACTAAAATTATGTTATCTATAGTTATACAAAAGCAATGTAGAAGATATAGAAGCAGCAAATACATCTACAGAGATATCCATATAAAAGTCAAATACTTCAGGTTCATTCAAAAATAACCATAGTTACTGATGCACAATTAATTGAAAGGTAACACAACTACATACATAAATAAAAATGAAATTTTAACACAAAGTATTAAGTAGCATAAATACTTTTATTTAGATGTTAATACAAAAATGGGATTTTGGCAAAAATTGTACATAAATAGTACACCTACTATAGTGTTAGCAGAAGCTAATAGGCATAAATATATATTTTTGTTAAATTTTTAGTCAATGAAAGAAATATATGATTTGCATATAATGCCTAGAAAAGTGCTTATACAAACTTGAATTGATATATGTCATAGAAAAAAGTAGGCCAGGCATATATCAGTACAATTAGCAGTGAAAATATGTAGACTTTAACAATATGTGATTCAATTGTGTCAGCTAGGTCTAACTAAATATAGATGTTTATATTATATCCAACAACAGCACATTTATGTAGGATTTCCATCAAATAAACTGTTTTGCTTTAGATGTATAGTGTTTGTGTGCTCTTGTAAATGCATTAAATAAAGAATGCTATTCTTTATATTTGAAAGCTCTTTATTCGTGTTAATTTCTCAATGTGATATATTGTTTTTTGTATGGTATTACAGTACTGTTGTGGTTTAGAGTGCTTAACTGTTGACCCGAGAGTTCCAGGTTTGATACTTGGTGAGAACCAAAGGACTTGTTTCAGGTTCTGATGAAAGTTAATGAAAGTTCCTTATGTCCACCCAGCTTTAAATGGGGTACCTGAATTTTTATCCAAACATCAGCAAAGGGAAAATTACTAATTATACCTTTTCAACAAAATATTTCTTCCTGCTAAATTTATGTACTTATCTAGCAATAAGCCTATATGAAGTCTGTAAGAGCCATATATTTTTAAACTGTCAGACCTGCAGTCTTACCCATGTAAGCCATCTATCTACTGAAAAAGAAAGATTTTTGCATTTATTAACACTCAACAGATAGTGAAGTTTTTCATAAAATATGTTTTGTTTTATTACTTAAGTGTGACAGGCAGCCCTGTAGCGTGAAAATTCTACAGCAGGGGCCAGGGAATACATTTTACTAAGTAGAACAAATAAGCAGGGGCCTGGTGACAGGAACCATTCAAATTTAAAATTATAACTTAATTTTTCTACACCCTACCCATGACCATAAACAAATATTTTTCAAGAAATTATAGAATATTTAGGGGACGGGTGGTCTACGGTGTAGTCCACCCAGCTTTAAATGGGTACCTAAGCAACTAAAAGGATACATTCTGAAAAAAAAAAATAAATAAAAAAAAAATGTCTCTCATAGGAATCGAACCTCTGGATATAGTCAGCATAAAAATGAGTCACGGCCAAACGTCTAAACCACTCTGCTAGCGCGCCACACAAATTAAGCAACAATTTTAATGTACTATTGAAAAAAATGTGCTCGGTTATGTTTTCACTTTCTTTTGACCTAGTTTTAGGCCTATATTCTTATTTTGTAATTTAAAATAATTCAAAGCCGTATTTATTTTAAAAAAATAAATATTATAAAAGCTGAGAACTTAATTTGTATAGAAATTAGCAGAATTCCTTTTTTTTTTAACATTATATCCCTAAAAATACGGAGTCCCGAAATTCGCGCATGCGCACATATATGGATGACATTGGATGGTACCTGGACAAAAATAATACGGCTTCTGTCAGGGACAGAACCGTAGCCACTGCGTAGAGTAAAATAAAAAGTTGTTAAAAAACAGATGCTTGCTTAATTTATTAATCCTTTTGGTCTTATATGTGTAAAATATTAGGTTAATAAAACTTTTAGTATTGCCTCAGGGGCAATGAAGTTGACCACATTAAGTAAAAACACAACACATTCTGTTACAGACTTGTCAAATTTTGTGTAATTTTTAAGTGTGACAGCTAGGGAACTTGTGAGTTTTGCACTGTATATGTGTATTCAAATATTTATTTCCATACAGCCATGTTGACTAAAAGAACCATTATTATAGCAAACAAAAAAACATGATTTATTTCATATATCATCTATCTAGCTATCAAAAGAGCTATTAGCTGTCTGCTAAGTTTACAAAGTAAAAGATTTAAACAATATTAAGTTATAACATAACCTATTGTTTTAATTCGATATGCAGAAAAAAGGTGTGGGTGTGCATATTCATATTAGAGAAGTAAGGAGGGGGATCGTCGCTGCTAGTAAAGTGTTGTATGTACACATCCCAACAAAAATAAAGTGTTTAATTTAATTCAACTGATTGAATACACTATTTGTGTATTATTCGGACACTAACATAATTTTACTGTATTGTCTATAGCCTAGTCTTCCCCAGAAATGATAAGTGCTAATGTCATTGGAAGACAATAGGTAGTTTGAATCAAGAGTTGATCTCTTCTTATAATTATATTTTTTATACTGCATATATTAATCGGAGTGGCTACGGTTCTGTCCTAACCCTATTCCTAAACCTAATATAATGGCTGGTACCCGAAAAAAAAATACGGATTCTGTCTATTTTCCTATTCTGTCTAGACAGAAACGTAGCCACTCCGTATATTAATATATAATAATTCCAGCTAGTAACCTAGTTTTTAAATAATAAAATATCTTATGTAACTTTCAGTGTGTACATTTAACTAAAAGTACAAGACAAGTGATCCTATTCAATTCATAAAAATTCATCAATGATTAATGTCAATAATGTGACAGTGTGGTTGGTCAACTTCACTGCCAATGAGGCAGTATAAACAATAAAAATAATAGAATTGATAGATTTTGCTGGTATATTTTAATCTTTAAAAGGAGTAAGTTAAGTACTTTTTTTTTTGTTTTTTAAAGTGAAAAACCCTTATAAAACATTTACTTTCTTTATTCTTTAGACTAGTTTACTTGTACAAGTTGGTTGTAGACATTTTGTAGTTTAAGTATTAAGACATTATGATTCATAGTAATCATTAGATACCTATGCTCCATTTAATTTTATTATGCTTGGGTAATTGGCAAAAATAGTAGGTACAGCACTAACTTTCTTTATCATAGTCTGACTTAGTCCAGGGTAATGGACAAAATCTTATATTGGATCATGAAAAGGAACATTCAGCCAGGTTGTCAACTAATTAATGACATTGAGTATGATTTAAACAATGTTAGGTACTTTGATAAAAAATTCAAAATGTATATAACATGTCAAATCATACATAGATCAATAGAGCTCTAAAAATGCTTTAAAATGATACCTTGTTTAAGTATGTATGTCTTTTGGTTATTGAGATATTCAATTTCTTGTGCCGAAAAACAGGCCTTTTTTTACTATAGAAAAAGTCAAGAAAATTGTGGCCCGAATTTTGAGATTGGGCTACTAAAACTGACATAACTTTTGAACCATTTAAGCTAGCAGGCTCAAATTTTCACCACTGATAAATGATCCTATTTACTTATAAAATAAGGTCAATTAAACATATTTAAGTGATATTAGTCTATGCACTTAAAGAAAAACAAATACAAGTGCTATACAATTTTAGAAATGAAAAATACTGGAAAGCAGCAAAAACTAAATAAAAATGGTACAAGCCTACAATTTTCACCAAACATAAGTGGCTGCATGCATTTCATTTTGCAATGAAAAACAACTAAAATCATATTGGTTTAAAAATGACTAGCAAAAAAAATCATTATTATAAGGCAATATGATGAATAACTCAAAAAAAATTGCGGCCTGGGTTTTGAGATTGGGCTACTAAAACTGACACAACTTTTGAACCATTTAAGCTAGCAAGCTCAAATTTTCACCACTGATAAAGCATCCTATTGACTTTTAAAAAATAAGGGTCAATTAAACATATTTAAGTGATATTAGTCTAGGCACTTAAAAAAAAACAAATACAAGTGCTATACAATTTTAGAAATGAAAAATACTTGAAAGCAGCAAAAACTAAGTAAAAATGATACAAGCCTACAATTTTCACCAAACATAAGTGGCTGCATGCATTTCATTTTGCAATGAAAATCAAACTAAAATCATATTGGTTTAAAAATGAATAACAAAAAAATCATTACTACAAAGCGAAAGGATAAAAATACTAAATTTACAAAGAAACATAGATTAAAAAATTCCAAGATGCATGCTTCAGTGCAAAATAATTGTGCATATTTCATTGTTGAATGACAAAGCAAATTTTAAGAAATAATTAAGATTACTGCATGCAATTATACAAACAATAAATAGTCAATTTAAATTATGTATGTCATATTAAAAAAGTTTTAACACTTGACAAAACTGAAATTTTTTGCCAAATAAAATCATGGATTTAAATAAAATGTATTTCATTCTTAAATGAGAAAACCACTTCACACATGTGATAAGAAAAGATATGTGAAAGAGCCAAATTTACAAAGCAATAAAAGAGAATAAGTCACCAGTGAATTTTATATCATACGTTTCCCAGCAATTCATAAAAAAATTACATTGATACAGGTGTTTTTACAGCCTATATTAAATCATTATTTAATGATAAAAGGAAATGATTAGAAAAAGATGCAAGGGCATTACATAGAATTAATTCAAGTTAAAAAAAAATTAAATCATTCAGAACAGCATCTGTTAAAATACTTTCTAAGGTTAGTTTTACATCTTCGGCATCATCTTCATTTTCATGCATTTTCCAGTAAGCTATCCTGATTTTTTTCCCTGGAGATGCTGACTTCATGATAATCTTTCCTTGAAAAAGGGTATCTTGTCCATCCACATTCCAGATGTGCTGAAAGCGAGCGCCCAGCTTCAATTTTGTTAGGATTTGAATCCAAGAGATCTTTTACTTTATTTTTTTGATAGGCACTTAAAGCTAGAAAGATTTTCTGCTCCATCAAATTAGGGACATTTTGTTCGAGCAGAAACTTTATCTCCTTGCCTACTCTTGATCTGTGTACCATGTCTCTCTTCTGCCCTTTTCTTTTAATCTGTCACAGATGGCCGCTTCCATTTGACCTTTTCTCTCTTTACTGATTGTCCTTATTGTAGCACCTCTTTGGATCGAAAGATTTAACAATGGCATCCTGCTCATCTGTGGGCTTTGTGCTTAGCCATTCTAATGTTTTATTCACTTGAAATTTTGCCTTTCCATCCAGAAAAGAAATGCTGGCATTAGGGGCTCTTCGTGCTAGAGAGTCTATTATCCCCAATGTACGTTCAGCCCAAATGTTGTGGGCAGGAGCACTGGCTGCTTTGACCTTCAGTTCCTCTGTTGGATCTGCAAGATCAGCCAAATAAATAAGCGAGACATTTGTCTATTTAAAACATTTGACGTGGCAGTGGCCACTAGATTTATTATTTCATTGAGTTGGACAAAATTTGTATTGTCGACTATTAACAATGCAGACAACGTGTCATCTAAAATAAGAGGGCCGTCCAAATGCATCAAATGTGGTGCTGATTAAATATTCTGGCTCAGCAGCAATTCTTTCAATGAAACTTACAGCTGTCTTAATTTGTTGTGCCTTAAATTAAAAATAAATTAAATTTTGAAATAACTAGAATATCAGTTTAATAAATATTATTCTTTATTCTTATCCCTTTCTCTCATTTCAAATCTTCGTTCGAAGTTTAATTTTCTATTCACAGCCAACAGTTCACTGTTAGTCTGTCTTTTATATTTGCATGACTGGCAGTCTCTTTCAATCCTGGTTTTAACAGGAGAAATGAAGGGAGGATGCTTAGGCTGTAATGATGGTAATGTATGTTTCCTTTCAGGAAACTTGAATTCAGAATCAAAGAACTCCACAATGTTATTCCAATTGTTATGGATATTTCTTTTATAGAGCTTTACTTGTTCATTAATTCTAGATACTTTACTTTTTACAGAAGTAATATGGCAATTACTTTCTGCCATTGTCACTACATGCTCAGCTGTTTTACTAACATTTTTTCCTAGTTGCAGGAAAATGTAGAAAATAAATCCATTTGTGAATTTGCTATCTTTATGAGACTCAAGAAGATTCTCCATGTCCCTTTAAATTCTTCAACTTTAGAGTATTTGTATTTTCCATTTTCCTGAAAATAAAATAAAAGAAGTTAATGTTTTAAAAGTTTCTGAAATAAATGTTTAACCTGAGTAAAAATCACTACTGTTATAAGGCTCCAATGAATATTTAAAAAAATTAAATTATAGCATAATTTTATTGATATATTAGACTTATTACTTATAGTAGTTTGACATAACACACAATATATTTCTACCAGATACTACTGTGGATAAAAATATTAGTGTTTTTATATTCAGAACACATACTAGATTAAAAAAAACGTAACTTTGTTAAAGGATGGCAGTTAAAAAATATTGATTTTGAAGGATTACTATGTATGGATTTAATGTTAAGATTAGCGCTGCCCGCGGTTGCCGTTATCGATAATAGGTAACTTTTATCGGCAAATAAGCGACTCGTCAAGAACACGGTTTTTTAATTTTTTGAGCAGTCAATCAACATAAAAATGATTAAATAAGATATTTAGAATATATTAACAGTTGATCGATCAATAAAAACATTGGGTCGCGACCTAATTAAAAAATAAAAGCAAAATTTATCTTACCTTATTTTGAAATGTTGATTCCTCAAAACGAAGATGGCGTAGTTAACAAAAAAATTCACACAGATTAACTTAAGGATAAGTTCTTTTAAAATTATGGCAAAGTAAAAATAAAATAATGAGTAAATTAAAGCGTTTCAGAAAATCACAGTACCACTGGTTCTAACTGTTGCCAAACATGGCTTATGTAGCATACGGAGATTTTCAAGGCTATTTCCGGGTCGTTTGGGCACGGATATCATAGTACCTAACAATGTTGCTGAATGTTTTTTTTTTGTGCTGAAAGTAAATTAAAATATTTAAAAAATAGTATACTCTAAACTGACTAAACGAAGGATATCCTTAATCATCAATATATTAAATTAAACACAACTAACACATGATAATTTAAGAATTTGTTGTTATGTTTACTTTCACAAGTAAAAGTCAGGAATAACCTCAAGAATAGAATACCAAGTCCAAGGCTTGCCCAAGGCAACTGCCACTACTGTCTGCTACTCAAACCAATGCATCTACTACCGGAGTACGATTTTCACCATGCATAAAACAGCCACTTTTATATTTAAAAAAAAACAAACAAAACAACTAAAGCCTGTAAAAAATAAAAGGAGATTTAAAATATAGCCAAATCCGTATTTTTAAGCGCACACAAATCATAAGTCAAATCTCAATAACCAAACGTTAAACAGTCCAATTCTATTCTAATCAGACTAATCAAATGACAAATCTAATCTTGTTTGCAGACATTTGTTATGCCATTATACCATATCATATTCTAAGACAGACCGAGACCTATCTATGGTCTCGACCACAGATTAGATATAATAAGTTTAATTAATAACTAATCAGTGGTATCGATGTGGTTCAGTGATATTTTTTAAAAGGCGCTTTTGGCTGATTATTTTTGTTAAGATACTTCAACTGTTTCTTTGAAAAAAACCTGGTAACACTTTTGGAGTCCGCGAAATAATGGCTATCAATATAGACTTTTCAAAGGTTGTAGATATTCAACCGACAGAAAAATGTCATTTCATTCCTTGCGAAGTGCAGCTTGACGGAGAAGCAGAAGTCTCAAATTTTTTTAACACTACGATCTGCCAAACGGAACATACTTCTGGTAAATATAACTCGGTGGACTATGATAATTTGATACACTAACCAGCTTTTCTGAATGCTCAGTCTATTGAATAGTTCAGGGCTTCTTAAACTATGGGTCGCGTAACAAAATTCTGGGGTCGCGAGAGATAAAAATACAATTTAACAGAAAATGTTTTTTAACTTGTAAAATATTAATTTATTTGGAAGCCCTGGAATAGATGAAGCGTGTGTGTGAAGTCACTATTAGCAGGACTGGCCCTATGCCGATTACATCTAGCATATCACTCAGTTATGGCTCTTGTCGCAAGTATCCGTCAAATTCGTAAGGCCGGCCCTGCCTGTAAGGATGAGATGAAATCTCTTAGATTCTATAATAATAAACCACTAATGTAGAAAATTCAAAACATTAATATAAAAGTTTAATATTTTTCATTAGATAGAGCTAATGAGACGGTATTTATGGTGCCCCTCTTTCATCCCCACCATAGCCGATAGTGCAATGGCCATGGAGGTACCACAGGAGAGTAGGCCTAGTTGAAGTAGCCTAATACTGTAAACAGCCTAGGGCAGCGTTGGTCAAACTTTTTGAGTGGCCGACTACACTGGGCTATTAATTTGACAGGCGGGTCGGATCAAGAGCAGGTGGATAGAATACATGGAAGGTAATTGTCAAAACAATAAATTATAAATAATAATAAAGTCTAGTTATGTGCTTCACTCTGAAACTTTGCGGGCTGGATTAAATGGTCAGACATGTTGTAGTTTGCCAATGGCTGGCCTAGGGTCAGGTATACCACCCGGCCATATTTGTACAGACAGTTTTTTCAATCCCTTTGTCCATACTAATTTTTTTTGCCTCTGAGTTTGTCAGTATTTTTTACTCTGTCTGGCTTGTCCGTATTTTTAGCATCATCGGATAGTTTCTCTTTTTTTTGTCGCATCGTATTTTGGCTCAAAGGCCAGAGTCATTAATAGTTTGAGCCCCAACACTTATAAATATTTCTCATTAACTAACCTAAGCAAAAATGCATCATTTTTTGGTTACATGTGTAACATCTGTATTATTGGAAAGATTTTGAAATATGATCATGTGTGAAATTGAAAGTGTTTTCTTCCTGGAGTAACGGAAACAAAAAATTGTTACTTATTATGTCTTATTCAGATAAATTCTTCTCATTGATAGCAATCTCTTTGATAGCAACTATCTTTTAACCAGCTGAACAGGAAAAAATAACTTGCAAAATGCTAGTGAAGAATAAAAATAGGGGAGAATATTTCAACATTTCAAAGCACATGATAAATATACACATATTTCTATAGTTAATATGAAGCTTCACTGGCACTTATGGAGCTCCATACTTGTCCAAACTAATTTTGCATGTAAAAATAAGTCATCCTGTCATGAAGCAAATAATTAGTTTACATCATAAACCAAAACCTTAAGTTATTTTATCATGAAATTAGAAAAGAGGTGGATAATTTATTTATTCCCCTGGTGCTGCACTACTTATTTAAGAGCCACATTTGGTCACCATGATCTGGAGTTAGCATTCTTTAGAGTATTTTACCAGCTTTTATAGCATACTTTACAGTATTTTACTCGCTTTTACATGTGGATACTGCTTTAATTAACAGAAATCTTGTATGAGTGTTGTATATAGGGATGTGACGAAGTTCGAATCCGATGACATTCGAACTTCAAAGTTTTTTGAGCGAATTCGAATCAAAAGCAAAAAAAAAAATCCGTCTGATTCGAATTTGAAAAATTACTGTTTTCAGATCGAACACGGCCGTAGAAATCACAACTTAAATTTAAAATCCTAGAGACTTTCGAAAAATCGAAAAAAGAAAACAGATAAAACTAAACTCCTGGACCCTTACTCAGCTGTCCATAGATTAGACGTCGTATTTGGTCATGAACGTATTTTAGATACACCCCTCTCTCCAAACATTGTTTTTATCCGAGCTTTCTAAACCTCGGAATGGATATGCGGATTGGAATGGCGGAGTGGATGTGTGGATTGGAATGGCGAAAAACTGGTTATGTGTGACCAATTGGAATGAGTTGGAATGCCGTTTGGAATGATTTTAAACGAGTTGGAATGACGTTTGAAATGATATGAAAGATTTGGAATTATATATAGATTTAGGTATATTATACATGTGCTGAAAATCCTCGTTGTCATGGGGGGGGGGCACAGGACTGACACCTTGGTATACCCCCTTTTAGCCATGTGTTATATTTGCCAAATCCGAAAGATGCGGATTTTCATCAGCTCCATCACATCCCTAGTTGTATAAGTAGTGCTTTTATTAATAGAGTCCTCATTAGAGTGTATGCTAGTGTGTGTTGATGTACTGTTTCAATAAACAGGGAGCTCCTGGAAGGGAAGGGGGGGAAGGAGAGGCATTTGCACATTTTATTATCTAAATGCTCATCTCCTACCCAATGCCTCATGTCACAATTCACACCACCCTTCCTCCATATTTGACACATCAGTTCAATCCCATAAGCACTTGATATATTTCAGAAACTCAAAGCACCAAGCATGGTATTAAAAATCACTAACATTTAAATAAGTGTCAGATCTAATCTCCAACTTCTCTAAAGAAGCAATTAACTGCTGTTCTACTTAAAACAGTTTTGTCACTGAATGCCATTCATTGGGGACTATTGACAAGTTGTTGTTCAATTGAAAAAGTAATCCTTGTGAGTGACTGTAACAAATATATTTCAGTTAGCATATAGATATACATGAACGTATTTCAATGCATAATCCAATTGTGCACTTACTACTGCTTTTCGGGCAATCTAACTTGAACCTATAACTTATTGTCACCTCAGCTTATTTTTGTGTAGAAGCCCAGGGATACATCTTTATGGGTTCTATATATTTGTAAAAATATTTACTACTAATAATTTCCTTTGATTTGCTTGCAGTTATTTGGGATCTTTTTAAAATGGAAATTTTTTTTACTATTTGTTATATAGTAGTAAAAGGTTTTAATACTAATATTACGTTCAAGCCTACCTCTAATTAGATTAGTGAAATTTATGTCTATCACTCTTCAGTGTTGTATTATTTCTAGCTGAAGATTCAGAAACTCTAACAGCAGTTTTTCGAGGCCGACCTTTAAAGGGGATAGAAATAACTTTGCCAGCTGGTTACTCAGGTTAGAAAGTAATTAAATTATTTATTTACTATGATTATATAATTTGTACTAATTAGAAGTTTTTCAAAATAAATATTATTTCCACTTGCCATAGCAAAGAACTATAATTAAAGATGATGATAACATGTAGGCCTATATACATTTGAATAATATTATCATTAATTACTTTATTTAGAATCAACAACTTGAAAGTTTGGTTTACATAGATAAATAAAACATTTTGTGCTTTTCTCATAATAGATAAAAATATATAACAAATTGAATTTCAATTTTTTAATATTTGTCTTTGTATCTGATTTACCCTTCATTTTTATAACTCAGCAAATACTAAAATTGAAAAAGATATTCTGATGAAATAAACATTCACTTAGTATTTTTCATTTTACTTCAACAAACTAAATAATAAATTTTGCTTCCAGTGTAATCAATAAGTCTGACTTCATGAAAAGTATTGAAACTGTGTCACAGTTACAAATTAAGTTTGTGCATTGTGTTTATAAGATAGAATTCTCAAATTAGGCAGTTGTTTTTTTTAAAGAACTATTATAAATAATAATTTCATTGATGTTCTATACTTATGTTGCTTTAAAAGTGTTAAACCTGTGTGATTCTAAATTGTAAAAACCATCTCTCAGGAACATATATTAAGGAACCAAAGTCAAGGACCACAGAAGATGAAGACAGATGTTTAGTAGCGACTCATAGCTTTGACAGGGTTAATTTTTGGAATCTTGATAAAGATCCTACATCTGATGATTTATTACAGAAAGGATTACATTGGATAGATATATCAGCTGCAGTAAGATTTCTCTAAATTATTAATAATGTATAGGGTCACCTTACACTACTTATTTTTATACATGTTGATAAAATTGTTATAGGACTTAAAGTTGGCAAGGCATACCCATTTAAACTCTGTTCTGCTTTCATGTTTTTTTTGTTGTTTTTTTTTTTTACATTTTTTTTCATTAATTGATTTTTAACCATAAGGATGAAAGAAAAAAAAAACATAGTAAAAATTAGATTATCTCCTAGCAGATTAATTAGCAGGAAAACAGTACAAATATATCTTCACTGATAAGACTTAAAAATATTTAGTCCATTTTTATTTTAATTCTCTTTTGGGTTTATTTTCAGCTGCATAAACCAGTAGATGTAGAATCATGTCAGGACAGCCAGCATAGTATGAAAGGACAATAAATTTTAAGATAGCGAGGAACACATTAAGACACTACATTAGAATTTTGTGAAAAACTTTAAAATTAAATTTGTTTTGTAGTAAAAAAGCATCTCATAAATTTTTCATTCATAGCTTTTTTAACATGTTCATAAAAAAATTAACCATTTATAAAGTCTTAATTATTTCTTTTCTATTATGTGCAGCACTTAAGACTTATTGATGAAATCAACGTAAAATGGTTCAAATAGTACTTCATTTATAACACTTGGTGCAATAGTACCCAGTTATTGTAAATAATGTCCTCTAGAAATGTAAGAATATTCTAAGAACAGATGGAGTATTTTGAATAAAACTGGAACTCATTTGCCTGAGTAATACTTATCCATATTTAATAATTAAAATAAACTAATCTAACAAAAGGCTTAATAACTGAATACAAAATGAGAAAATATTTTTAAACTTATGTCAACACAGGCGGTCAGATTTGATTCCCTCTAATCATGTTTTCAATGTAGGCTTACTCCGATGTCAAGTTACTGTAATATGTTTTCTTGACATGGCTGTTTCACTCAAGTGCCTACTTTCTGTAAAAATAATATTTTTTCTTGATCGTTGATAAAACCAATAAAGGCACTGGGATTCAAATCTATGACCTGTGCCAGAGGCTCACAACCTTAGTCCCATTTAGTCACAAAAACAAATTTCAACTCAGACAGCTCATCTTTTATTATCTAGTGTGTTGTCTGCTTCACATGTTTAAATTAGTTTGCCAAAATTCCATTTTAATTTAGTGAGTAAACATACTAAATTTCAGCTTTTAATATAGCAAAACATTTGAACGAAATTTTTTAGTGTAAATATATTGTTTGTACTAATTGTACACAGTGCAAACTACATGTATAAGGTCAGTCACATTTTTCTTTCTTATCATTGTTTTCTCAGTAACCAAAACTGTAAAAGTGCTAAAACAAAATACTAAAGTAATGCCACTTAATGAACACAATACAGTACCAGGTAAAAAAAAAATTCAACACCAGGGAAACTTGTGAAGCAAATACTGGTACATTTTTTTTTTACTTCCTAAAGTGAAAAAAAAAAAGCACTTAGAAACAAGAAAGTTACTGCTCACAGTTCAGACTTTTAGGTTCAGACCTTACAAATAAAATCAGGCATAGATAACCAGTACATATAAGTATTTTCAAGTTGACTTCAGCAGTGGTTATTGGTATTTATTATGTAATGAAAGAATAGATTTGATTTGTATCCATCAGTCACTATGTTAATAAATGTATCAATAAGATGCAATGGGGAAAAATGCACTGATATATTTTGATGATACCTGAAATTAAAGTAATAAATGCAATTGTAATTTTATTAGTATGTACATGTATTAATCATTAAGTGTGTCCAATAAATTTTCTCACTACATGTATTATGTCCTGTTGACAACATCATTATGGTTAACCAATCAAATTAAATTAAAATATTAAGTTTTATTGGTGTAAGGAGCAACATGGACAATATGAAAATAAACAGTCTGCAGTTCACAGTTACACCTACAAGCAACAAGGTGCATAAACTAAAGGGGAAAAAAGTAATGGCAAAAAACTAGTGTCATCACAGAAACTAACTATAATTTGATCCCAAGCCCCAACTGCCATTGTTATCATAAATTTTATGCAACAATTTAAAAAACAATGACAGCTTAGTTATGATTGTCCAAGAAATATCCAAACTTTAATTGTTCAAAGGTAAACTTTTAAAATATATAAAAAAATGTGTGATCAATAATTTGTTGGCTACATTGTATTAATGAGGAAGCAATGTCAGTGCTCAACAGTAAAAAAAATGGTTTGATTTGAAGAAAAGGGTAAAAAAATTATCATATTACATCACAAAATATGAAACATAATGATTTTTTTTCAATCAAGAATTACATTAATTGTTAAGAGTAATTTAGAGAATTAAATCTTAAGATGTTCTTAAAGACATATTTATTATTTACACAAATGTACTTAGTTGAAAAAAAAAAGATCAGATGGTTTTTACTTAGAAAAACAAATATAAGCAGAAAAAAATAAGCCAAAAACCTTAATTTTGTACATTTTGGTCTATAAATAAAAATACTTGATAAAAAAAACACCATTCAAAGCTTCTATCAAGAGAAACAAAAAGATTCTAGCTAAATGTAAATAAACAAAAAAGAATGAATTTCTTGAACTAATGAGCAGTGATGAATATAAATACGTTTTTGTTAACTGCCATCAAAAGTTATCACAGTCTGAATTTAAAATGAAGACATCCAAAGATCAGCTGTGTTCCATTGACATTGCTATTGCTTGTTTCAATAAGTCATCTTCAGACACATCTAAAATGTAAAAACAGTCTAAGTTTAAAAGAAATTGTGAGAAGGCTTAGAAAAATATTGACCTTTAAATAAACAATTCCATGTTTTGTAATTTATAATAATTGAGAACAATTTTTTTGTTGATGTTTTTTATGCATTTAAATTTTTTAATGAGTCCTAAAAATGCTAACATAAAAATGAAGCTAATCTTCAATGATCAGTTCCTAATAATCAAAAGAATATCCTTCATAATCTCTCGTGTTTGTATCTTTCATAAATTATTAAATTATGGTGAAAAAATATTAAACTAAAAGAAAACAAAAAAAAGGTTAATGCATTTTAAAGAAACTTTAATTAGATCACTGTAAAATTTTATTTTTAATTTGAAAAGTGTTTGTTTCATTAAAATATTTAGAAATCAATGTACATAATGTATTTTTTTCACTAAAGATAATCAAATGGTGAGATAGTTGAGCCATCATTTGATTTCAAAAATAATAAATCTTACACTATTTGGAATAAAATGTGCGCATAGAGAAACAGAAAATATCTTAGGATTTTCAAGTTTTAGAAGATAGATGCATAGAATCTAAAAACAAATACATGTACTTTGTACATGAAATATTTAACCGCAACTTAGTACAATTTTTATTCTTTCTTACAATTTTGTAAAATTTTCTTCACATATTAGTATGAGTTCATTCGTTTTCTAAATTTAGACTCACCACGTTCATCATGAATTTGATCAGCATCTGATACGGTACTAGGCTGTACATTTGTTTTCAGGTCAGGATTACTTGTTTTGTTTAAGTACATCAGCCGTTTTTGTCTTAAATCATCAGGAGACAAAGGCTGAAGCTCTGCACTTGTTGACTGAGTTTCAGAAGAATCTTTTTTATCAACTTGTTTGAAGTTGGCTAGCAGACTTTGCTGGGTGTAACCTAAATACATTTTTTTAAAGTAATTAAAAATATTTCTTAACTAATTAAAATAAAAATAGATTACATAAAATTGAGGCATTGATATCATCACGTGATAAACTCACCAGCGCTTTTATCGTATGTGTAATTGTCATTTGTGTGGTAGTCAGAAAGGCAACATGAAGAGAAACAAGAGAATGACTTACAGTTACAACAGACTTCCTTTCAATTTTTGACTAAAGAGTTTGTAGGTATTCATCTGATGAGTTCATCTAGTTATTTTATACTAATCCACCAAAAATATCCAATATTTAGTACAGTAAAAGGTAATTATTACTATCCATTTCTTTAACCATTTATGCAGTAAAATTAGTGGATAGTGAGCTGCCTCCAGACCGCATGTCAACTCAAAATGGTGTTCAGTTATCTTTAAATAAAAAGGTTTCTGCCTTCTCCACTTCTCAAAAGTTTTTTTTGTTTTTTTTTTTCAAAAAGTTTTTTTTATAAAAACAGGTAAACTGCTTCATATTTTAGTGCACTGGATCAATCACAGAACATTAATTATACAGAATGCTATTGCTATACACTAATGGATCATTGTTTATCAAGCATCTCCATATTCCATTTTCAAAGTCACTGAAAATAATGTAATTTAGATTTCCTAAGGATGGACAGATGTTTTTTATTAGCAATCTATCATTCAGTTTTTTAATATGGTATTTAATCAGTGTTTTATCCAGACCATTTCTGGGGGTAGTTTTCACCCTTGGAATTTGAAATTTCACCCCCGGCTTTTTTCCCTGAACATGATTACAACCAAACAATACTGTTTTAAAAATTACTGGAGCTGTCTAGACATGAAATAGTATTGTACAACCACATTAGAGTTATACTATAGTGTTTTTTTTACCAGCTGTCGCGAGATCTCTTGACCCACTTTTAAACAACACGCTCGCTGTGATCCAGCTTCCCCCAGCACACTATAGTGCTGTGACGTATTCGCACGATTTGTCGTCTGTGACAATGTGTCTGCCTCAATCCACCCCTTCCCCTAGCACACTATAGTGTTTTTTCCCCCGCTGTCTTGAGTTGGCGTGTGTGAACAGACAACTTCCTTCTGAAACCAGCTATTCTATAAATAGTCCTGCGTCTTTGTCTTCTTTCTCGAAGTTGTGAAATATATATATAGATTTCATCGGTTCAAATTAAATATATAAATATATAAGTTTTGCTCCCAAGACAATACCAAACACAAGAAAAATAAATTGTAACCAATCTCTAAAATAGCTAACTGTTACAATGTAGATCTCTCATTAATCCGGAAATTGCAATGCATCCGAACAGCCAAAAATGCCAAATTGATCGCTCTGAGCCACCAAAGAAACGACTTCAGCAAACAGAGATCTCATTTTCAGCTTCTGCAACACCAGTTACATCACGACCAGCGACAAGCGCTTGTTTTCAGCCTTTAACAGCCTCTGGAGGTTTTTCAACAATTCACCAAAAAGACATGGTAAACTTGTTGAAATGCAAGCGATTCTAGAAGATCGTAGTTTGAAATTAGTTCACGCCGGAGACACCCGCTGGACTTCGAACTATAGAGCCGTTCGAGCTATTAGAAGTAGCCTAGAGCCCATTGTACTAACGCTTCAAGACATCCATGTTGCTCAAGAGGACCTTTCATCTGATGCTGCTGGACTATTGGTAACATTTCAAAACCAAACATCGATTCTGTTGCTATTTGCCGTTGAACAGATTTTACAGCCTCTCAACATTCTGACATTACAGCTTCAATCGACCAAGTTAACTCTACCCACTTTGTCTGAGAAGGTAACAGCTTATAGATCAGTTTGAATGTTTTCTGATATAATTATTAATCATAGTAATGTTCTTATTAAGTGTTTACGGTGTTTCTCTTGCTTAATGTTTTCAGTTAGACAATATGTAATGCTTGTAATCTGTTATTTCTTGCTTTATCATTACATGACATGTGATAGCTCGCAGTTGCTTAGTTTAGCAATGCTTGTGTTTTTTCAGATTGAGGTGGCGATTGAGCGCCTTGCAGAAATACGTTCAGATCATTCTAACTACAGCAAAGGTTTTCATGAATTTATGTACAAATCTAAATTGCATACTGTAGACAAGTCGGCCAACATGGTGGAAATTCACGAGAAAGTTGTTAAGCTGTACATTGACAAGCTAATGAAAAACTTAGACAAACGTTTTGGCAACACAGTAGGCCGCATCAGTGTTGCTGCGTCAATACTGAATCCAGCAGTTTTAGAATGTAAAAGTTTGTCCGAGGAGTTGAAAGAGCTTGCTCTACTGTCAGAATTTTTTCCGTTGAATGCTGAAGATCTATCGGCTGAGTGGCAATGCTTCAGAAAGTTTCTGGCGAAAAGAAAGACTGAAACTGTTGATGGTATATGTAAGCAACTCCAAATTTCAGAAGCTGGCAGGTATTTTGCTTGCCTGCCCTATTGGAACTGCAAGTCTGTAAACATTGACACACTTTTCTGGTTTTTTACTATTTCATTGCCCTGTTAACTTATAAAACAATGTTTTTAAACAAAGTAAATCGAGCCTTACAGTTTTTAATTTGCTGTATCCTAATTAAATGGTGCATACTATGATTTACAATAACTTGTTATAATTGTTATATGTTGGTTATAGATGTGGAACGTTCTTTCTCGACAATGAACAGGCTTTGAAATCGCCGAAGGCAGCGGCTGTTACCAAACACGTGGCACCAACTGATTTTAATATCAAACGAAGGGCCAGTTAAACCAGAAAGACATCAACTGCAAGAGATTATTTACAAATGGCATCAGCAAAAACCTCGACGTATTTCAATTCTAGATAAGAAGTGAATTCTGAAGTGAGAAGTGAGAAAATACACTTTTAACAAGAAACTCTTTTTTAAAAATTACAAACTTTGTTATTACATTATATTATTTGTCATTGCATTACATTACATGATGATGCGATTTCATGCCTTCTATGAACAATTTCAATACAAATTAACGCAGGAAATGAGTAAAAATCACTGACCCCGTAGTCGGCTGGGGAGGGAAGCCCCTCCCCTGACCCCTCCGCCCTTAATGCCTTCGGCATCTCGCTGTTCGGCCGTTTGTTGTTTCACCCCCGGATTTTCTCTTCTCACCCCCGGAGGTGCGGTGGTGTGGATGAAACACTATTTATTTAAATGATGAAGTTGTTTTAGAATTCATTATTTTTCATTACATCATATGTTGGAAGTGCTTTTTAATGTGACTGCTATTGTATATCAATATTTAGGTGCTACACTATTAGAAAGCCAATATCAGTTATGGTGACATTTTTTCAGTCAAAGGTAGAGGACTTTTTTAATAGCAATGTGCATTCTGTATAATACATATTGTGTAGGGTTGCTTTGTTATCCCACAAATTATACAGAAGTTTGTTTTAAGCCCAAGGTGAAGTTAAACACTGCAAGCATGTCAGAAACAATTGTTTGTAGGATACAATCAACACAGTGATCTACAAGTAGTGAAAAAGCACTACAACTCTAGATCATATATTCATAGGTTTGTTTAATTATCTGGCCACTATATAAAACTACACTAGCAGCCATGAACTACAACAAAACCCTGTAAAAATTATAGAAAAACCATCAGCCATATTTCAGATTTCATAGTAACAAGTTGTACTTTTCTATAAGTAATTTCTATTCATGGATCAAAAGTTACAGAGCTAACAATCATCATGTTATTCAGCTTATTCTTGACTGCGAAAGAAAGTAAGTAGTTTAAATGTAATGAAAGAAATATATATTGTCATAATGTGATTCGAAATAAATGTACATGTAGATGTATCTTTATTGTATTATACCCATACTTTTTATTGATGTTATTATTGTTTTATGTAAAAATAGATTGATATAATTACAATTTACTTTATTTTTTTTTTTAGATATTTATTAAGTATAGCATAATTTTAAAAATAGTATGGCAAAAAAGCTATCAATATGCATTATCTAAGTTTTTTTTTAAAAAACTGAAAACCCGTTTTTGTATATTTTTTGACAAATTGGCCTTTAACAACAAGTTTTTTTTAGTCAGTTTTTGTATAATCCCTAACTGAAACATGCCGTAATACAACATAATAAGAGAAATAATAATTCTACAAAAGGAATCACAACATCACGCAAATAGCTCCAATGTTCCAAAAGATAGACATGACAGCAGCTTATATGAAAGTTCCCAAGGCTGATAACTAGGATTATGAAATACAACTCTATAATGAAATTATAATAAACTTACCCTCCATGCTCAACTGTAATGCTTTCTGTAAAGCTGTGTCATCATTATCTATTAATTCTTTGCTAACTCTAAGAGCTTCCTTCAATGCCCTATCCTCCTCATCTACATCTGTGCCTTCTACATTCTCTGTCTCTTTTTCATTTAATAGACGAGGTTTAACATTTTGCACAGCTGGGACGAGTCTCAGTAATTGATCTGCTTCACACTCAGGTAAATTACCCACAACAATAAATATTGAGTATCCTGTTGATAGATATATATGCACATTTTGTAGATAGGCTTCTTTAGAATCTAAATACAATCGGCTTGGGTGATGACAATATGCAAATCAAAAAGGTCATGCACTGAAATAAATTATATTTATATACAACATTTCTGTCAATGAGGGTGAAAGGAACCATGAACAATGGACTGCTTCACAATTCCAGTGACTAGTGTGTAAATACCTACTAGGCATCAAACACGTATAATGCATGTGGTCTGTGGTGGATGAAATAACATAAAGACAAGTAGCTGCTAGAGACATCAGACTGTTACAGATTATTTAAAATGAGCTAACCACTATTTAATGATTAGACAGGGAATGGACAGTTTAAAAGATAACCAAAATCATAACTGTCCTTGAAACAATAATTTATCAAATGACTTAAGCACTTAACATGGTGTGCCACTCCTGAATGACCATTACAATGCACTGGGCTGCAAATTTTTCTTTTAAACGCTCAAGATTTAGCTATTTTGATTTTTTCAAAACTAAATCTCCATTTATTTATGTGATCTTTCCATGGTTGACGATGTAACTGTGATTGCTTGCAATGAATATATGTAAAAAAAATCAACGGGTAAAGAGCATTGGAAAAAACGTCAACAGGTATACAAAATAAACAGAAAAAGTTAGGTGGTAAAAGTTGTATAGAATAAAGAATAGAGGGGAAGATATAGAAAAAGCAGGGGCTAGAGAATATGGGGGGTGGGGGAATGTAGAATTGGGAAAAAAAAACAGAATAGTAAGAGGAAGGAAGGAAAGAGTACAGAATAGGAAGGGGCACAGTATAGGATATAGAGCATTTGATATAAGCTCTGAACCAGACAGCAAGCTGTTCAAATTACATTAGAAAATTTCTTGATAAATAGGCAGAAAATTGGAAATACATAAGAGACTGAATGATCTGAAATGTAAACATACTGACTTAGAATTTTATTTATATTTATATGTATATTCGTTTATTATGTTTCTATATTTGTAAGAAATAAATTTTTGTTTTATTGTTATAAAAAAGATAATTAATAAATTTAATGGTAAAATACCTGACCAATTTTCTACCCATCTTCCCTTAACGCCATTATTTACATGATGAAATAACCTCATTTAACATTGTTCATATTACACTCTACTTTGATGGAACGTATACCCCACGTTAAGCAGGGTCTTACAGTATTTAGTATTCTGTTTTTGCTGCAGCACACCTGGCAAGGTCTTGTGGCCCACCAGTGTTTGGGAAGTGAGAGTTCAAGTAACAGTTGTCATGTTGTGTGAAGTTACCCTAAAATATTTTTTTAGAAATTTCCACTAAAAGTATGCAAGCTCTAAATACAGAAAAAATTGAGGCCGAAAAATCAAAAGGAGTCTAAAATTAACAATAAACATGAATAGCTCAGCTTGTGTCACTGGAGATAGTGTCTGGCAAAAATGAACAATTTGTAAGCCATCATAACTAATATCACAAGAAATGGTACTAATACTAGTTATTTATTTATCCAACTAAATAGTTTAAAGTACTAGCAAGATATTACATCTGATAAAAATGTCATTTTATTATGAATGGATTTTCTATTCTATCAAATATTCTACCCAACTTGGGATTAAGAATATGCATTTTAAAAACAATAATACATATATAATAATAAATAATCATTATATTTTTACATTAATAATCAAACAAACAAAACACTCAACCTTCTTGTTGTAGCTGAGTTAGGAATAAGGATAAGTAAGTATTTGATATAAGCTCTGGACCAGACAGCAAGCTGTTTAAATTAAACCATTGTCGTCCAAGTTTACGTATACAAAACCAGTGTTGAAGATAATTACAGATGAAAGCTGACATTTGCCTGTAAAATAATTTAATATATAAATTATAAGTTGTTATTTTCTTGTTAATTTTTTTAATTCTTACAACTGAACTATGATGTTAATATAATGTGTAATCATTTACAGATTTTTTTAAACAAAAAGAAATTATGAAATGGTACTGTCAAATGAAATCTGGTTAATAGTGAATAAAAATGTATTTATTTTTTTAACATCATGTTTTTTTGTAAATGACTAAAAAGAGAAATGTTAAGATAAGGTTATTGAGGATCCAAATTTATTCTGGATTTTCGTTAAATTAAAAAACAGGATGTGGCTCTCATTGATTTTATGTATGACCACCCCTGTAATAAATAGCTCCATTATTCATATGTTTTAATGAATTAAATTTATATAAATATATGCTGTAACAGCAAGTGTTCTTAATGTGTTCAACTTAACAGCCATTGAGGCAGGATTCTAGGATTTTAGCTCCACCTGAAATTTGGTAGGGATTGTTTGTTCTAAATTAGAGTACCCCTAAACTTTTTACACCCTTTTAAAGGAAAATGATAATGGCATGTCATTTTATACATCAAACTGATCAAAAATAAAAGGGCTATAAATATACTATGGCAATCATTCATTCAAGTGATTATTTTTGTTGTTTAAATTAGGGTAAATATTTATTAAATGTAACCATAAAGAAAATGTTACTATAAATCAGTTAGTTAATTATATCTTCACTTTTAAGACACATCTTTAAAATAAAGAGTCTGCTTAATGAGTTACTGGTAAAAAAGCAATAAAGTATCTCACGTGGGGTCCTCCCTAGCTTGAACAGCAATTGGATCCTGGCTATTAAACAAAACTATGTCGAGACCCCAAACAGATAAAGCCTCTGTGATAACTTGAACTGAGAAAAATCCACTGTCATCAAAATTACTTGAAGGTTCCTTAAAAAAGATAATAATAAAAGAAAATTTAAAAAAAATAACAACAACACTTAAAGAGTTTTACAGAAATAATTAGTAGAACTGCAACATATAAAACAATATTGAGTATAAAGATTGATTTTCAGAAGTACATTTATGAATAAGTCTGTCATAAACAGACCTAAAAAAAAAGTTTGTAAGCTGGGTGGACTTAGGGACATCAAACAGACCCTGTAAAAGTCTAGACAGCTATTGGGGCTCAAACTCTGGACTTTTCGGTAAGCAATTGAGCTCTCTACCACACTGCCACTGCATCCCTCAGACTTACTTCAATAAATCTTCTATATTCACTGGTCCCAATACCACCTTCAGCCATTCTGTCTCTCTCTCTTTCATCTAGTCTTTGTCCTATCTGTGCTAAGTCAACAGCACTGAAATATTGATTCTGTAGTAATGCATTGAGGCAATGTTGAGCACACAGGGATCCTTCTTGCTAAAAATAAAGAATTTAATATTTTTTCATAAATTCTTTTTTAAAAAAAAATTGGTTTAAAAGTGGTCAAATTAAAAAAAAAAATTAAAGAAAGTTTCTTTTTCATGACATTTTCATTGCTGCAGATGAACATATCTCACCATGACGGATTAATTATTTCATCACCACATACTTTCAAACATAGTGAGAAATATCATTTCTGTATAGCTGAGATCCCACAGTATACATTTATTATAACTAGCTTTCAGCTGAAATGCACACAGTAGCTATCTATTTCTTATAACTAGCTTTCACTTTTCACAGATTAAAAACCACCAGCAATAGATCCCTCTATTTCTTACCTAAACAATATACCAATCTTGTGACTAGCACTCCAAAATCATCTCTATCCTGCAACCACTTCCTAGTTACCCAAACCTTTACTTTCACATGTCACATTTTAATTCTTCAAAGTCACTCGAGTTTCATTCCTTCTTGTCAAAACTTTAACTTGGGTTGAAAATACAACATAAGTTAGATTGACTAAAAAAAAGACATCAATAATGCATGACACATTCTTACAGACTTTGAGGAATTTAAATATACATGAAGTTCAGAATGTTACATTTTGTGGGTAGGTTGACATTATTCAACCCTCTCTTACTGAGGGTTGAAAAAGTTATGACTCTTTATGAAGCATAGAGATACTAACAAATCATTTATAATACTTAATGCAATTAAGAAAAAAAATCATTTAATGACATCTCTTTCAAACTCATTTAATTTTGTGAGTTATTCACCAATTGTGCTCTAGTCTAGTCCAATGTTCCCTCTAAGCTGAGCGCGTGAGCGATCGCTCACACGTATTCAAAGCGACGCTCATACTACACGTACGATCGCTCACAAATTTCGGCCTCAAACAATATGTCGCTCAGAGCCAAAATTTCTCGCTCACTTCATACCACACCTTAGAGGGAACATTGGTCTAGTCCATTGTTTTAAATTATACTATACATAACTAATAGTTGCTCATGCTAACAATGTCTAACAGACTAAGGTGTTTTGATATATATTATGAAAGTAATAATAAGTAACATTTTAAATATCTAACCTTTTTTTAAAAAAGAAATATAGTTTCTCTTCTGCATCAATCACGGCCATTAAAAGGAAATATATAATGAGCTAGTGTGAACTAATCTCCTAGTCCTAGACTCTTGACTTTACTACTTTCTCCTCTTTAGGTTAGCTTTGCAGCGGAGCAACAGTAAAGTACTAAACTTTAGTACTTTACTGTTGGAAATATCTGATATGAGGAAGTAGGTGATGTCCTGAATCATTTTTGTATATAATGTATTAAATATCATTTTGACTTGTTTTGTTTTGACCAGATAACTTACATTTCCATGTTCAAGTAGGCATGTTTATGTAGAGTAGAAAATGGGCAATGGTTGATAAAACCACTGCAACAATCCCTTAGTATTTTATTATGATAATTAATATCGATATTTTACTACAATGCAATGGTAAACTATTTTTTGTTGCAATAACAACTTTAACAGACCATGGATATACAAGCCTAGCAATATTACCTTTTCGTGAAATATAGTCTCCATTTTGAAAACATGGACATTTTTTTTACTGTCGTTCACTGAAATAACAAGTGCGAATCTTAATTTTATCCAGTGTTATTGCCCATTGAAAATAATTGTTCAGTCAATTCAACCACTCGGCTTCTTATTTTTTCTGTTTGCTGTTACATTTCAACGTTCATTATGGACTTAAGGACGCACAAATTACCAAATGATCTAATATTTATCCTCCTCCTAATTATATAGCCTAATACAGGCCAAACCAGAGGCAGCCTTGGCAGTAGTCGGGACCCTAGCAAGAAGGACGCGTGTCATTTGTGGTTAATATGCAGCCGAGAAAAATAATGGGCCCTAGTGCAAAGAAGATTGTGTTGGCCTCTACAACATAGTAAAACAGGGCTCGATTTAATGCCCGGGATATCCTCGGTACTGAGAACTGTCATCAACGGCTCTGGTTCAGCTAATTTCATTCCCGCCGGGGATGAAGCTATAGACATTTATCCTTGACTCTGCAGAATTTTTTTTTCATTTTTTTGTTTTTTTTCTTAAACCGAGCACTGTAGTACAATACCAATTTTCATTGGCTTCAGGCGCTACTCCAAAAGGGGAGTCAAATGGTCCGCAAAACATATATTATATGGTTTTCGAATGGGGGGGGGGCGCTAAAAGGTATTGTGCCCTGGGCACGAGTTACGCCACTTGGTGGACGTCTTGAGGGGGGTGACAACCTGAATTTTCCGCACCTGGCGACACCAACCATATATAGTGACGCCTATGTGTGTGTGTGAGAGAGAGGGAGATGTTTTTACTATGTATGCCGCTAATTAGAATGTTAATATTAATGTCACTCTCTGTAAAAAAAAAAAAGCGCTTATAATGCATTATATACAGGGCCGGCCTTAGGTCACTCCACCCTATGCGGCAGCAGTGGGCGCCGCACTTTCACAGGCCCGCGCTAATTCTAGATATTAATTATTAAATTAAATAATTTATAATTTATAATCATGTATAGGTCAGCGTGTTTATTCTTTTTTTTATGTTTTTACAGTGTTTTTTTTTAATTTTATTTATCTAAGCATGTTTCCAATCTGTCTGTAAAACCTCTGTGCGAAACAAGGTGGGAATGTAGAATAGTGTCAACGCAATTCGTTATCAATTGTCTGAAATTTGCAAGAATTGCAAGTTGAAACAGTAGATTTGGGGCACTGCAATGGATTTGTACAACAACTTGATGACTTGGCTAAGGATACTGAGAGTTGATGGGTTTGTTCAGATTTTTGTTACAGCAAAGGAATTGGCTAAAAACATGGAGTTGTTGCAATCTTTCCAGCCAAACGTCAAAGGAAAGGCAGTATGATAAATTTGTAGAAAACTTCAGACCGGGAATTGCTGAAGATGACTACAGGATAAATTGCTTCAACAGAATTGTGGACACTGCAATTCAATCCTTGCAGCTGAAATCAAACCACAATCTATTTGGGTTTCTTGTCAGCTTCAAGAGCCTTCAGCATGATGAGAAACGAAAGTTTACAGGGAGCCTCGAGCAAGCATTGACGTCATCAACAGACCAGTCAGCAGATATATCAACATGTGGGCAAAAATTAGCCGATGAAATGGAATCTTTAAGGCATATTCTACCAAATACCGCCAAAATGAATTATGGGATACAAAGTATTGACGCAGATACTGTCTGAAATAAAGAATGCTAAATATTATGGAATCAGTATCGATTCCACTCCTGACATCAGTCATGTGGATCAGCTGACAGTTGTTGTTCGCTATGTTCTCAAAAGTGGAACAACACGATGGTAAATACCTTTTGTTGGTGAGTACTCTCAGACTTCATGGTATAGATATCGGCAATGGCAGATCGCAGTCCTATGACAATGCTAGTAATATGGGTGGGATTTATTCGGGAGTACAAGCTAGATTTAGAGAGATTAATAAATTAGCGGAGTGGGTGCCATGCACTGCCCACAACTTTAATTTGGTATGCTCATCTGCTGTGGGGAGCTGTTCAGCTGCAGTCAACTTTTTTGCAATTGCTCAGTCAGTCTACACGTTTTTTTCGCTTTCACCGCAGCATGTTGCAAGGGCTATCAGCAACAAGGTGGTCATCGCCAGGCCCGTAGCCAGGTCAAAGTAAGCAGGGGGCACCAATACCCAGCAAGGGGGCAGTTTTTCTCATTTTAGTTACTTTTTCTTTATTTTTTCCTCTTTTTCTTTTTTAAGCGGGGGGGGGGGGCACTCCACTCTTAGCGGGGGGCACGGCCCCCCAGTGTCCCCCCCTTGGCTAAGGGGCTGGTCAGCACCCAGTGACGCTATTATAGTTTTTTATGCCAATTATAAGGAAATTCGACAAGCATTTTCTGATGTTGCTACAAGCGAACGTCAACCACCAGCATCTATGCATGAAGCCAAATCACTCATAAAGAAGTTGGACCATTTAGAGACAGCGTTAATGTGTGTCATTTGGAAAGACTTGCTCTATAAAATTGATATTGTCAACAAAGCTCTACAGGAGCCTGGAATTGAGTTAATGACCATCATCAACTTGTATGACAGTCTTGTTCTTAGCTGTCATGATACACGCGATAAATTTTAAATGTACGAATGTATAGCAAAAGAGCTCTCACAAACGGACTATAAAGAACGTACACAACGCAAACGACAACGACATCGATTTCATGATGAAGTTGTGGATTATAATGATCCGATTTTAGCTATGAGTCCTAGTGAAAAATTCCATACTCAGTCTTTTTATGTTATCATAGATAGACTCATTACTGAGATGGGAAAACGGCGAGCAGCCTACACAGCACTACATGAAAGGTTCAACTTTCTTCTGGACAGATCTCTGTCAACTGATCAAACAGTTTCGAAAGCCAAGTCACTAATTGAAATGTACCCATCAGATCTGGACGAGGCATTTACTAATGAATTTCTTTTGTTTTCATGGATGTTTGCTGACAAGAAAACTGTGGCTGAAATGCTTACAGCACAAATACAGAATAGGTTGGTGACAAGTTTTGCAAATGTAAATATTGCTTTCCGGATCTATCTTTCAATTTTCGGAACAAGTGCTGAAGGGGAACATTCCTTTTCTAAACTCAAATTGATAAAATCATATCTTCGGTCAAGGATGGGTCAAACACGACTATACTCCCTGGCATTACTTTAAATTGAAAAGGATTAGATAAGGGTAATGATATTTGAGGACGTCATATGTGACTTTGCTAAGACAAAGAGCCGAAAAGTTAACATACTGTAATTTACAAATCTTCAACACTGCAGCTTGACTTGCTCAGGTGCTCATCTCACACGGTTATATATAGTTACTTTAATACAAATATTATTACATCTTACTGGCATTCTGAACTTGTTTTCACTTTTATGTTCTGGCTTTCGTAGGCCCTTGAAAAGTACGTAGTCACTAGGCACAGTAGGCAGTTGAAAAAAGCGGACCAAAGATAGATTGAATAAGGTCTTGTGAATCCAAGGTAAACAAGAAGACACTTTTCAAAGATTATTAAAAGGACCTAGTCACCTAATACTTATAATACTTATAAGCGCTGACACGCACTCTGTTATACTATAGTTCTTGGTGGCAACAGTCAAACCATAGTTGGAGATGGGAAGGAGATTTGTTAATTTTGTTATATTATAGTGATTGTCAATGATTACAATTAGGGAACGGAGTTTGAAGTTTTTTTTTTAATTTAACATTATATTTGGGAAAGGGATTTCTTGTTTCATTATGACATCGTAATTTTACTTTGGGTGGGGGGAGGGGAGGGGGGAAGGGGCTTTACACTTGTTGACAAGGGGGTAAAGGGGGGGGTGTCTACAATGTGTGTAATATTTTTAACGTAATTAATGGACGAGCACTTAAATACATCTGTTTGTCTAAAGGTCAGACAGAATATTTGTTATTTCAAATTAGCCCCCGACATTTTGTAGCTTGCTACGAATAGCCACAGGCAAAACAACAACAACAACAACCAACCCATGAAACAACCTAGCTCATCAACCCAAAATGATTTTTAAAATAAGTCGTCCACGTCGCGGTCCATAAAATGTTGTAGACTCTCGTTAACAATGAGCGAAATAGTTATACAATTGACACTAACTGTTTGTGCTAGAACATTTTCAGTGTAATTTTTATGAAATAAAATAAATTATTGTATTGAACATAATGATAATGGCAATGACAACGTACAACAGAATGCCAGACCTCATTAGTAGTAGTGTCAATATTGACAATATTGAAGGCCAGTTTTCTTTTTTTTTCTACTGTGTTTTATTTTATTGTATATTATAACTACAAAGTAAACTAAATAGTATTACTATTACTTTAGTTAAATATGCATGGTATAGACAGTCATAAACCTGTAAACTGGCATAATTTCATAAATAAAAAATCTAACTTTGTCAATCTTAGTGATATTTATTTACTACTTTTAACCTACTCTACAGACATTAATTCTCAAGAGATAGGCAGTGCCGAACCTAGCGATTTGGGGCTTGGCCTATTTGGGGGCCCCTGCATTTTGACATTTGACACCATAGACACCATGATATGAGATAATGTACTTAATATTTAATGTAAAAAATTTTTTTGGGGGTCCCTCTCAAGCTGGGGCCGGGGGGGGGACTATTAAATTTGGACCCCCCTCCCCCCACCCTTGGTACGCCTCTGGTAATAGGGTACTTGATACTTGTCTTACCAACTACCTTTCTCCAGTGCACTTTCAGAGTTCTTCTTGTATTCATACTTTCTCATTGGTTACTTGCACCTTACCTTCAGTATTTTGTACTTGTAATTTTACTTGCAATTTAAAAAAAAAACGTACTTGTTTTCAAAATTGTACTTGCATGTACAATTCTTTTTCTTCTGTCTAACTGCCAAATGTTATTGAGACTAACTAAAATTTAGACTTGTAAACTTTCATCCTTCATTATTTTAGGATTATTTAATCTACAGTTGCATTTTATGATTATTTAATCTACAGTTGCCACATCAATGCCGCCAGAAAATCTGGGGCCCCTGTGAACTAGGGCCCCTCTCCTCCCAAAAAAATTAACAAAAATTATAAAAAAAATAATAATACATTAAGAAAAAAGGGCAATGGGCCCCTGACAAATTTCGGGTTGCCCTCCTCCCCCTACTCGCCCTGGTATATCCCATTTCATAGTATTTATCAATTAAAATTTTTTTCACATGAAATAGAAAAATATCAGTTCCTTTGACCAAATATACTTAGGGCTACGTTACTGTATTTGTTATCTCAATATTTCCATACTCAGACTGACAGCTAGACATGGACTAATGTCCCATTTCTGATCTTTGCTTTTATTTGTTCTTAAAATCTGAAAGCTCTGTTTCTCATCACATTCATATTACCCTCGTAATCACAGCAATATGGAATGCCAAATGTGGTGTAATCATGTTTCCTCTTAAATCTTCTTATTTTTTCTTGTCATTGACTTCTTAATTTGTTTTATTTATCAAACAATATTTTTTGTAGAGGATGATCGATTGCGAGGACAGACTTATAGTACACATGTAAGTGGCAGACACTTAAATTAAAACATAAATTTTTAAATATCTCCCTAATTGCTTATTTTGTTGAAAATACTTATCCACTGAAAATAACATTACTTGGATAAATAATTCAAATAAAAAAATTAAGATTAATAGAAAATAATCCATTTAGTATGCAGCATAACCAGATATAAGAACTGTAGGAAATATAAAGAAGGTAAAATTTTAGAAAATACTTTTTCACGATCAAAATTTTTATAAGAACAATATTTTACAGGGAACAATTTATCCATTCTCGTCGATTCATCATCAAACAACCTTTGGAATTATTGTCAGAGAAGTTGTGAAATTGATGTATCTTCATGAGGCAAGTATCTTAAATCTTATTTTTTTTATGTTACTATTGGCTTTCATCTTATGGCATAAAAAAGTTCATGACATTAAAATCATTTTTTATGATTGGCATTAGCAATAAAAATTTTATTCTACTATTTTTTAAAACAGAATGTAACTACTATCCTTTATTATGCTATATCATTGTAGTACTGTGAAAAAAAAGTGAAGTTTTCATAGCCTAATAGGCCATTGATCGGAGAAGATGAAGTGTAGATTTCATCTGTTTCTGTAACCAGGGGATATGAAAAGTTTGTGTGGCTAGTACAACGCCCAGCCGCCTCTATTTCCCTAACTAATGCCAGGTACCCATTTAAATCTGAGTGAACTTGGGAACCTGGAAATATTCCCTTGGTTCTCACAAAGGATTGAACCCGGGACTCTCAGGTCAACACTCAAATGCTTGACACAGCTTGGCAATTTGTCCACCCTTTTATACTGTTTAACAGTTTGAAAATATTTTTTTTTTTAAAAAAGAAAACAACTGGAATATTTTATGTCAAATTAGTTATATTTATTTGTAAGTTTCCAGTTGATAATCTTAATACTTTAATTTTACTCTTAGGCTAAAAAAATCATGTGCTTTCTTGGATTTTGTGCCATTTCAACCATTGTTGTTCTTTATTGGTGCCACTCTACAAACAGTATGGGTATGTGAATTATCTCAGCCATTTATTATTTTAATTTCTAGTAGCATGATTATAGTCTGTCACCCCGTCATTAAGATAAGTTTTTTTTAGGAGGTGGGAAAAAAAAAAGACAGATTTAACTTCATGATAGATAAACAAAAATTATAGAAAACTATTATTAATTCTCCAAGTCACGTACACACACATCCCTATTAAGTTTACCTTTGTTTAAACTGATTGTGCATTTTCTCTAATGTTGGAAATTCAATGCTTTTTCATTATTGATATTGGTTTAACAATTGATACTAACAGTTGACTGAAAATATAATTTAAATTTTTTTTTAAGCCCTTACAGCATTCAGTTTTCTGTTGATATTTGACATACTCAGGTAATTTCTAATTATATATAGTATTTTAATATTAATGAAAAAAATAGAAAAAATTTAATTTAAAATCTAATTTTTTTAATAAAAAAAAGTAACTTGAAGATATGTCTTCTGTTATTATTTTTTACATCATTCAAAGATGATGAACTTAATACTTACTGCTTGAAATCACGTTGAAATTAAAGAAAACCTTTTTATAACACTGCTTGAAATCACATTGAAATTTAAGAAAACCTTTTTTTAATGTTATGTTTAATGTAGAAAAGGAAAATGTATTTAACTTGTATATCTACAGTCTTCTGACATGTTTATTGAGTGTTTGGGTCCAGTCTCAGCAACCCTCGAGTGCTTATTCTTTTGGGTAAGAGATTTTGTTTTTTTATTGTTTATTAGCTTAGACATTAAAAAAAATATATTTTGTTCAATTCTTTTCTTTTTGTTTGTCATTTTGATATCTGTAGATTTTTTTTCCTCTTCAGTTATGAGAGGTTTGAAGTTCTTGCAGTATTTTCATGTACAATGCTGGCACAGCTAGGAGCATTTTTCATTTTAAAGGAAAGGTATGTTTTATAATTTTATTCTTAACTTCGTATTTGATGTTATTCTAGTACGACCATCTTACTTTCATAAGCCATGCATTCTACTATAGTGTACATTTAAAAAATCAAGAAAATAAGGCTTATTTTATAAAATATTACTTTTTTTATTATTATTATTATTACATGTATTAATATTTTTTTATTATTACATTTAAAAATAAAAATTACGTAAATGCACACTTTCTTTTTTAGCATTGAATATTTGCTGTTTCCACCTGAAATTCACACGTGAGTTTACTTTGTCTAAAACAACATAATATAGAAAATGTAAAAAAACAAATAGTGATAAACCTGATAGTTTTATAAATTACTGTTTATTCACAGAGGCAGATTACTTGTGGGCACAATGTATGGGCTGTTAGTTCATCTTTCTGTTATTTATACTGTGAAAAACAGGGCATTTAATCATGTTATAGATGCTTCAAGTTCAAGTTGGTTACAAGAACATGTCACAGATATGAGTGAAAGGTACTTTGTACTATAACATATTTGTTGCAGAAAAGTATTATAATATGTTTTTTTTTGTAGTTTATTTAATTAAGTTATTGTTATCTATTGCCATTTAATATTGTTTTGCTTTTCAGTCTGTGTTCATTTGTGCCAGGACTTAGCAAGCTGCTGCTGCCAAGAATCAACCCTTTTTCTTTAATAGGCTTCGGTTGTAGCCTTGCAATACTTGTGACTTATTTTCTCATTGATGCACAGTTAGTTTACCAGCTTCTTTACTTCCTTATTAAAGCTATTTTGAATTTTGCCAAAAGAAATAACTAATGCTCAGAAATCAAGTCCAGACTAAATTAAAACATTAAGAATAACTTTAAAACTTTTTGCTCCCCAGTCAGTGCTACATAGCTGATCCATGGGCTGCCATTGCAATAGCTTTCATGACCTTTGGAACTATGTTTCCTATGAGTTCTTATACAGGAAAAATTCTGTTACAAGTAAGTACCGGTATTATTTGTATGATTGCAACTAAACAAAACATTTAAATTGATTATAGGATTGCATGATAGATCATTCAGTCAGTTAAATTTGCTAAAGTTTTTTTGTTAGGAAAGCTTTGATATTTCTTTTTTTTTTCATTCAGACCACACCCTCCCACATATTAGGTCAGTTAGACAAAGTTCTTAGAGAAGCGTCTACTTTAGAAGGTGTGCTTGAGTTTAGACATGAACATTTTTGGACACTTTCTTTTGGAACACTGGTAAATATACTTTATTTTAATATAAATATGAAGCCTTGAGATTTTATATATTTTATTTCATCATTTAAATTATAAATGCTTCTTATTATACCCATACCTCGCCTTATACTGCCAATATCGGCTGTCTTTTTTGTGAGAATGGAAAAATATAGAATTGTGATTCTTCATCAGATTGATACAGTTTAACATTTAGTTAAGGTTTTTATTATAGTGTAAATACATGTGTGTCAGATTTCTTTTTTTTTATGTTTATTTTATGAATTTCTGTTCATTACATTATTTTTTAATTTGATTTTAATTGGAAATATTAAGAATAAAATGCTTTGTAAACTATAGACTATATTATATTACGTAAAAAAAATTAGGAAAAGAACCAGTGAAATTATTGGTTTTTATACAGCTATTTATGGCCAACTTTTCAATTGAATGTATCTAGGCCGTAAAGCGAGGTATGGGTGTAATACTACAGGAAAAAAATGTACAGAAGTTACTGCAAACCAAAAACATTCACCTTATTTTATGCACAAAAATATGGAATTGCATAATCTCTATTAGTTCTCATCCAGTAAGTTATCATATACATATTAAAACAATCACAAATTTTTGTGTGCGCTGCTGTCTATAGAGGATTTGTTGACCTACTTTTAGTGAAGACAATATGACAGTAGCAGTTTGAAATGCATCTGGTATATTTCACTGTAATGACTTTTTGATCCTACTTCTCTGAAACTTTTTTTGTCATGCATCAGTAAAAAAAAATAAAGTATAGACAATTTGTAAAAATTAATACAATTTTCTGAAATTTCACATTTTTCTTTTTGACTACAATAAAGTCTATCGTTTTACCTTTTAAAATTCATTAATTTCAATAATGATATCTTTAGATGAAAAAAAACATGAGAAATAAACATCATTGTTATTGTAATTTATGTAAAAATAATTTTCAGCTACATTGTTACTTACCATACAAGTTTCATTACTAAAAATTCTTTATTTTATTAGTGGCATTAATTTTCTTAGTTCATTCTAACTGTAAACAAAATTTTTTTGGCAGGCAGGATCTGTTCAAGTTAGAGTACGAAGGGATGCAGATGAACAGTTGGTTTTGGCGCATGTTTTCAATAGACTGAACAATCTTGTGCATCACTTAACTATACAGATTTTCAAAGATGACTGGTCATGGTCTGCATCGTACACATCAACGTTTAGTGGACAGACCTTTGCTGGCCCAACAGGCTATCCTTCTCAGCCTCGTGTGTCCTCTCCAACCCATGACAGCAGCAGCTTGTTACAATCACCAGTTTCTCAAAGTAACAGACAAGTTCCATACAGCCTTAGTCCGGTTAACTGACAATCGTTTTCACAATGCATGCTTATTTATTAAATTTTTGAAAAATAAAATAATTCTCATATAAACGTGTTTAAATTTCACTTTTGAAAGAAATTCATTGTTCTAACCAGTTTTATTATAAATAATTGCAAAATGCTTGTTAACAAAATAGTTTAGTTTGCCTTGAGGAAAAACATTGCTACAAGCTGCTTGTTTATAATATATAAAACTTTCAATAATAAATTTGATGAGTTTTGGACATTTTGACAATTAAAAGGGACATTGAATCACCAATTTTAATCATTCTAAAAAACTGAATTACCTTTGGCAGTTATTTCAAAAATAGCACTTTCCCATAGATACATAAAACTGGACAAAGAATCTAGGGAATGTTTTAACTGCAAGAATAATTCAGTGATCATGCTTAACTGGATGATGAAGTGAGGGAATGTTTAAATTATGTATTTTCAAAAGTTTTTGAGATATTTTGTATATTTAGTAGAAAATAGAAAGATTTTTGTTGCTTTAGGTCTAATTAAAAACAAAAGGACAAAACAATTCAAAACTAGTAATTTCTTAGTTTAAAATGTAATAAAAGAACTAGAAGCTAAAAAATGTGTCGTCATGCGTTTATTTAATAAATGCAGAGAATATTAACAATAGGAAATTAAAACAAATGTAATCAAAAGAAATAAAGACATGGTCATTGAAGTCAATGAATCTTTCCAAAAAAAATAATTGTAATTATAAAATAATTTTTAATCCAGAAAATAACTAATAATAAAATGTCATTAAATACCTTGTACTGAAAAGCTTTCCAAAACAAATTGTAATCAAAGACGTAACTTATTAATCATTCCAAAAAGCATTAACCCTCTCCTACTCAGGCAAAATGATGGGACATTGTTAAACATTAAACTTTTAGATGATCATATCATTTGATTAAAACAATAGTGGGAAAAAATATATCGCTCATAATTTTAGTTTCTCACATTAAAATGCATGATTTTCAATACTAAATCTTTACTAAAACAGTTTTGTAATTTAATTACTCTTTTTTATCATAGCACAACACATTGCACAAATTAATAAATCATTTAACTAATAAAAAATAACAAAAGGTGTTTCTGAAAATCAAAAGTTACAAAATAAGCCCAATTTTAATCCATACTGTTTTCACAAAATTAGTCCTGTTTTTTACCCTCGCTGTTGTCAGAGTACACAGTGGACAGTTTAATGTTGTGCCTCTGCAGTCTATCAATCAAGTCTGTTCCACTGAAGGCGGCACCAGGAGTGAGAACTCCGCCTCTGAAATATGAATAAGTCATAGAAAACACTCTAAAATTCCATATGTTTTTCTATTACCTACAGTCATTGCCAACACTCAATTTCAAATTGAATTAGGTTCTTTGAAAAGCAGATATATTTTAGGTACACCTCATTTAAGGACATGAATGCAGAAGTTTCTTAATGACTAAAAGTTTTTCATAATAAAAATGAAAAGTTTAATTAGGATAAATTTTAGAAGTCTTAATTCTTGCCTCACTTATCAAAGGATCTGAAACTTAAGAGCATTAGGCTTCGTAATATTTGATAAAAAAAATCAAAACGAAACATTCAGCATTATTTCATACTGATTAAGTTTTTAAAATGATGGGATGGAGCAGGAGATACAATAGTTAATAGGGATGAGGCAGGAGAGAAGTTGCATAATATGAAAGGGAGAGGACAAAGCAGAATAATAAAGGGTAGAGAAAAAAAAATAGGTAAGAGAGAATAACAAAATTGGAGAAAAATAAGATAGAACAAAGAATAGGAAAGGGTGAGAGACAGAATAAGGAAAAGAAGTGAGATGGTCATAATCATAATATGGGGGGAAGAATAGGGAAGGAGGTTGTAGAGCTCATAAAGTAATGCAGCAATTTGGTTGGCACCACCCACCCACCCACCCACACCTGATGACACATTTTGGTTCACCCAAGGTAATGAATGTGGATTTTAGATGTACATGTCATTTTAGCTTATGAGATGTATGTAACTTTTGGGCTATGACACGTTACCAAAATACCAACCAACAGAAAGTATCATTAAAGGCAGTTACATTTAGACGATAAATGGAATACAAAATTGAAAGGGTAGGAGAGTTTAAAATAGGGAGAGTGGATGGGAGAGAATACAGATTAGGAAGTATTTAGTGATGGGTACTTTTGAAGATCTATTTTTAAGCCAATACAAACTATAATATGCTAATACATGTAATCACTACGTGGGCGTAGAATGGGTACTGTAACAATAGCTTTAGATAGATCCATACAATTTTAGAACCACTGGTTCAGTTGGTTAGTTAACATTGAAAACTCATGGGTCCAGGATACAGCCATATGTTTTGATAACTAGAATTCCAGCGGTTGATCTTTGTTTAGGGTAAAATTGGTTGTCATCACAGGTTTATGACCCCACAGAGGTAGGTGACGATAGATGTAATTAGGCAGACAAAGGAATACTAGCCCATGGTGAGTTTTTAGCCGCACCAATCCCTAGGCTGGAATAAGATTCATTAATATGTAGATGAGTTAGAAAGGATGTTAGGTAGCCAATCAAAAGTTCTGGGCGTTTGGGGCACGTGATAATTCACCAACACATGTGGAAATTTCGTCAGACCGACGAAAGACCTATGAGATACAGACCGACAGATCGACAGACTGACGATAGAGACATCAGGACACCAGTTGTAGAGATAGTCAGAGGAGAAGTTAGTGAAGAAATAATAGAGGCACAAGCTATCAAATTATTGAGTTTTACAGTACACAGTCAAAGTCTATTTTATTGAAGTATCTCTGAATAATTCTTTCGGGAACTCAGGATACTAAGTGTCAAAGTATTGCCAGAGAAATCCTTCGGGAAACTGGAATACTACGTGTTATATTGTGTACGAAGCATTTGTGAATACTGCTGCACATAAGTTCATACTACATATGTTTTCTTATTGTTGAATAGATATAATTGAATCGTGGAACTTTGCCTCATTGATTGGTGTGTTGTTTGAGAGTGCAACGAGACTGAACGCTACTTAAGTTTATAAACCAGTTATAAAATCGGCAGCTACATAAAACCAGTATAGTTATCTGAAGCAGCAGTGTTACCTTGGAGAAGCATTACATCAACAAGTACATAACATTATATACAAAAATATAGTGTTACAGGTACAAATAATAGTTTATATATATTTAAGAAAATTCACTCCAATAACTGGTGAAGATATTTAGAATATAGAAGGACAAATGAATGTAATTTAAATGAAATTAATTATACTGTATCTAAATATTTTATCTTACTTGTGAAGCATTTTGGAGCTCTCTTTCAATATTGTTACTGCAGATTGCACCATACAGATTGGTGTGGTCACATATCCTGGCTCTGAAAATAAAGATTTAAACATGAAAAAATTTTGGATACACTATTTTTCAAAGTAAGGTTTCATTCCTTTAATTCCCACTATGGTTAGAAACCATCTTTAAAAAAATCTTTACTGCTAGCTGAAAAAAAGGTTTAGCTCTAATACATGTATATATTATTGTTTGAAGGGCATTCAAATGTACAAATTTCATACAGGATTAACAGATGGCACTTTGGAACAAGAATCTGACTCAGATGTACACATTCCATATAGGAATAACAGATGGCACTTTTAAAAAAGAATCTGACTCAAATGTACACATTCCATATAGGATTAACAGATGACACTTTTAAAAAAGAATCTGACTCAAATGTACTTAATGCAATTTTAACTTTCAATTTACTATTTCTGTACTAACCTGGTCCCATTAGCTTGGTAATTACTTTTTTGTCAGGCTTCTTCCCAGTTCTGTCTGTCAAATCGGCACTGTAGCCATATGCTATAAATGTCATGGTAAAGGAAGTGCCTTCAATCTGTAAAGGTCGAACATAATAATAACAAGTGGAAAGAAACCAAATACATGTATATGAACTAAAATAATGCACCAAAAAAAAAAATCCTTAGATAATGTCATGGTATAGTTGTGTGTACTGCGCACTAGGGTGGTGCTTAGAAATGAACTTTCAAAAATCTCTGCTCTGACCCCCTATTTTTGTTCGTTTATATATAGAAACTCTTAAAATAAAATATTAAGGTATTCAGTTCATGTTTACTGGTAGCTCAATGGCGTCAAAGTTTAGGAGTATTGGACAGTGATGAAAATACATAGTGTACTGCACTGTTGTTGTGTGTATAACACTGTATATTATTAATTCAAGTTATGTGGATTGTCCTACACTGCTGTACTAAGCATATAAAACATGTAAATAGGCCCGGAAGTAGTAATTTAATACATAGCAGGCCTAGTAGGCCTAGACAAAGAAACTATTAGCAACACAGTATAGGCCTACCTACACCACCTAGAAACTATTGGCAACACAGTATAGGCCTACCTACACCACCTAGAAACTATTGGCAACGTGCCAGTTTGGCCATTTGCCAGCAAACAAATAGTTAAGAGATAAATTTTATAGCAATGGCTGGGGTAGACCGGACATTATCTGACAAGGAAAGACGTTCAGCAGACAGAAAGCAGCGGATGATGTTAAGACACCAAGAGATGAAAGAGCAGGAAAAGAGGCTTCTGGAGTCAGCAGTCCTTGTATCCTTGTCATGTAGCAGTAGCTCAGCTGAGGAGAATGACAGCACAGAGCGGAGTACAACAGAATGTGAAGAACCTGTTGCAAGCTGCTCATCTCAAACACCTGCTAGTGCTAAGAAAAGGAGAGGCAAAAAGCCAATTCTAACACCTCGATTAACAGCTGCACTGGATCGAACAAAAATGTCAAGCAATTCAGCAACACTTGTCATTGCCGAGACAGCCACGTCCCTTGGTCACGATGTTCTAGATCTGGCTCTGAACCGTTGGACAGTTCGCCGTCAAAGAATGCTACACAGATCCCAGTACGCAGAACATCTCAAAGCCGAGTTCCAAGCTAATTATCCTATGGTTGTGCATTGGGATGGAAAGTTGATTCCGGATCTCACAAATAAAGAATGCATCGACAGACTTTCTGTAATTGTTTCTGGGAAAGGAGCATCACAGTTGTTAACTGTTGCAAAACTGCCTTCCAGAACTGGTGCTGCACAGGCCGGAGCTGTCTTTCAAGTTCTGCAAGACTGGGGTGTTAGTGACAAGATCAGAGGCATGTACTTTGATACTACTAGTTCCAACACAGGTCGGATTAGTGTACCTGCATCCTGCTGGAGCAAAAACTTCAGCGAGGTCTTCTATCACTTGCTTGCAGACATCACATTATGGAACTGATTCTGGGCGCAGTCTTCCAAGTCTGTCTAGGTGCCACTTCATCTCCTGAGGTTCTGCTCTTCAAACGCTTCAAGGATCATTGGCAGTTCATTGACAGAGCAAACTATGAAACATCTCTGACAAATTCAGACGTGTCTACTTCGCTAGAAGATGTGCGCAACTCTCTGATTGAATTTGCTCAGAAGCATATTCAAGAGCAGCAGCCTAGAGATGATTATCGAGAGTTCCTGGAACTTGCTCTGCTATTTCTTGGGGTTGTGCCTGACAGAGGAGTGCACTTCATTGCTCCTGGAGCAATGCACCATGCTGGCTGGATGTCGAAGGTTCTGTACAGCCTGAAGATATGGATGTTCAAAGGGCAATTCAGACTGACAACCAAGGAAGAGAGAGGTCTTCAAGAGATGTGCATCTTTATTGTACGTGTCTACATGAGAGCCTGGTTCACTGCTAATCTGGCAGCCGCTGCTCCATACAATGATATGCTGTTGATCCAATCAATTATCAGCTACTCCGGAATCAACAGAGCTGTTTCCAGTGCTGCATCCAACAAGTTTTCAAAGCACCTCTGATACCTGTCCCTTGAATTGGTTGGGTTGGCATTCTTCGATGATCAGTCATCGGCGGAAACAAAAAGATGCATGGTAAATTCCATGAATGAAAGCGGTAATGAGGAGCCAGAGGACATCAAGCTAATCTCTGTTGATTTGGAATCCTTCAACAAAAGGAGGCTCGAGGACTTCGTGTCGCCAAAGTCTAAGAGATTCTTTGACATGATGGAGCTTCAGACTGGATTCCTGGATGCTGACCCAGATGAGTGGACCGACCATGAAGATTTTCTGCAATCTTTGGAGACCGTTAGGCAGATTCAGGTTATCAACGACCATGCAGAGAGGGGTGTAGCATTGATTCAAGAGTACAGTGGAATCCTCACCAGAGATGAGGAGCAATTTCAGTTCCTGCTGCAGACTGTTCAACAGCATCGACAATCCTATCCAGACACTAAGTAACAGACATTGTCAAAATGACTTCTTATCGGACTGATAACATTGAACTATAATTACAGGTAGAATATTGTAGATGCAGGATTGCTTGTGCTTGTTAAATAATTCATTCTACTATTTAATGTTGTGTTTGAGAAACTATCTTTGATTAAAAAAGCCAAAAATTCCAAAAGCGTGATCTGTTTACTTGTTGAACGTGGCCTACCTAAACTTTGGCTTCATTGAGCTACCTCTAAATATTAAGATATCAGCACCAATTTTTTTTCTAGATGTTTCTACATCCAAAGGAACAATTTAAAGGGGTGAGACCTAAAGAAATCAAGTTTTTAATTTTTAGTGGTTCCTAAGCACCACCCTACTGCGCACACAGGTGCGTGTTTGATGCAAAGTTACCACAATATCAATAAACCTGTGTTATACTTAAGCAGGAAATTAAGTGAAATAGAGAAGAAATACTCAATTATTGAATTGGAATGTTTGGCATTGGTTTGGGCCATCACAAAACTAAGCAAATACCTACTTGGTCAAGAATTTGTGGTGTTAGTAGACCATAAACCATTATTGGAATTTAATCATAAAAGTATAAAAAATTCAAAGTTGACTAGATGGTCACTGTTATTACAGGACTTTTCCTTTCAGATTAAATCCATAAAAGGGGCAAACAACCATATACCAGATATATTATCTAGATTGACCTAAGTTAAAATGACTGTTGTAAAATATCACATTGTTTACTTTATATCAATCTAATCTAGGATTGCGTATACTTTTTATTTTGATGTTGAATCACAATATTGTATATATGGTATATGTACATACTATTGACACTATGTATTTACCTAAATTATTAGGTCACGGGGTCAAGATTCTAGATATTTAGAGAATATAAATAAGATGTTTGTTGTAAATAAGATTGGGTAAGAATGTGAAAGAGAGAGTGACGTAGAATGTTCGAGGAGGATGTAAGTAAATTATATAAAGACGATGTTTAGTTGAGAAGGCAGTCAAGTCAGTTGAGTTCAGAAGTTCAGTTCAGTTGAGAACAGAGAGAGAGAGAGAGAGTATTCGAGTACAGTTCAGAAGTTTTAGTTAATCAGTTGAGTTTATTGTCAATGTTATTATTCATTGAGTTGAGGAAATTATCAGTCATTGTGAATTATATTGGATTTATTCTATTCATATTTTATGGTGTTGTTAATAAATTATATGAACCATGGACATGAATCGAGTTTCTCATTATAAACCAGTTCATACCAGTTCTTTGCATTTATAAAAGCAATTTTTATTTAAATGATATAAAAAAAAGCCCAATAATTTCTACCTGTTTCCTGGTTGGACCACCTTTTTTGAACACTCCCATAGAAACAATATGAGGATACTGAAAAATATTTGTAAAAATTATATTTATGTTAAATAAAAAATGAACAAGAGATTTATCACTAACAGTTTTAATTTTCCTGTTAAAGAGTGTGTACTGACCTTTAATAAAAAAGATCTTCCTAATGAAAAATTGGTTAAAAAGAAAAAAACAATGCCAAACAAGATTACTCCAATTGCAGAAAAAAGGCTAGAAAAACAGGTGTATGGAACAAATTCAATCTGCAAATACAAATGAAATATTTAGGACAAACCAATCAAAAGCTTTAGTTTTTGACAGCGACATCAACAATTTTAATAGATTTTCTCATTTCTTTTTTTTTTCATTTACACAGATAATACCTGAAAAATGTAAACTATGTTTGTTCTTGATATACACATACATGTATAATGGGTAAAAAAAAAAGATTATTGTTCATATTAAAATAAACTTTCTTACTGGTTGTTTGAGTTTGTGTGTCTCAAGGCCATCTCTGATTGTTCTATAGACAACCGATTTGTCACTTCCTAAAAATGGTAAACACCATTTCTTTAAGTCATCACTATAGAAGAGGAATGACCTGAAAAGATATTTTTGTAAGGTAAAAATAAAGTCACTTTTAAAAAAATCTCCATAAATCAAAAGAAAAATTGAAATCTTTTTTTCTAAAAGAAATTCTTTTCCAGAACAGTTCATAGTAATTTGCAGACTTGTTTTCTTGTTATTAGTTAGACACATGATAAGCTGCAAGATTTTTTTTTTCAGTCTCTTGCATTTTAAATGGTAGCTTTAACAATGAGCCTAAATGTGTTAACAAAAAAAAAGAAAGTATTAGATATTTCAGTATCAAAACTTTACAACTATTGACCACTTATGACCTAGGAATCAAGGGAATGTGATTTTTTAAAAGTCCTTGAATTTCACAAATTCTTTGAAACATAAAAAGAAAAAAGGTAGAACTCTGTCAATTTGGATTTATTCAAAAATACCAGAGAGTGAGTTTCTTTTGAATATTTAACAGCTAATTTATGCAAACTTTAATCTTAAATGTTAAAAAAACAACAACTCAAAATTAATATATATATTTGACTGAAGTAATTAGTTAACAAAAGTAAAAATGAATCTGCTATTCTAGGTAAATCTAGATAGCTTGATGAGTCAAAATTTATTTTACCTTTTAGGAAGCCTGTATTCCAGTTTAGGCATGGGATCAGGATACAAAGCTTTTCTCAATGAGCTAAGTTCATTTCTGTGTGCAACTCCATACACTGCTGATTCATAAGTGCCAGTATTAATAGCGGCTCCCTGATGAATTCATAGTTTTTATATATCCAAAGTAGCGTCAAAACAAAAACTTAACAGTAATCTAATTTTTCAACATTGTATTAATTTCTAAATTTCAGTTAAACATTCATTTTCTGATGTTTTTTTTTAATTGACCATATTGATAAATATTGTTTCATTTTGCACAAAAAAAAAATACCCCTTTGAGAGCAGACACTTTTAAGAAAGATATACATGTACTGAGTTAACTCAATTTCAAAATTTTCATTACAAATTAATAATAAGCAACTATGGATTAATTTTGAAAAGTGTTTCATTTTTTTAATTGCATGTGTTGATCTCAATTTCAATGCAATTCTCATTTAGTAAGACTAAATAATAAACCTTTTTGTATATTCAATAGCTTTTTATCATTTAAAAGTGAACAAAATTTAAAAATGTCAGGCATGGTAATGGTACTTTTAGCACTAAAACTGAAACATGCTCTACAATAATATAATACATGAAATAAAAGTGTGTGTTAAGTTGATAAGGCAAAATATTTGAACTCCAATTGCCCACATGCCTATTCTAAGATACAAGAAAGAAAGTAATAAAACACTATTTATACCCTCTCCGCCACAATGTGATGTGACAGATTAATGTCAAGCGTACCAAGTACAATCTTCTGTAAGTTCAATTTTATCTATTCAATCTAGAATCGTGACTAAAGTTATACAGCCCTGTCATCCTAACTGGAAATATAGGTGGTCATTCAATTTCTCGGTCATATGTTTTATATTTGCAAGGTAGTCTGTAGTGAGACTATTTCAACTGAATTGTTTTCAAACTCTTGAATAATCATATAGCATAATTTACCTGTTTTTAAAGTTCAAGAGTAAAATATGCATTCATTCATTTAGTTCTACATTAATGTAGTGTTAAAAAAAAAGAACGCAGTAAAAATTCATTTTCTTATCAGTACCTCTGGTCCAGATTCTGTTTCTAGGTAACTCTCAATGTTGGTCAGTTCACCTACGTTTTTTTTTAAAGAAAAAAGCATTAAAAGTAATTTTATAACATATTGGTAGAATAAAATAAAAGGAATGTTAAATATAAACTAACCATTTATTGATCATTAAACATACCATGGATAAAATTCCTGAATTTCCATTTAGTACAAACAATTACATAATTTTATTAGCTAATATCATTATAAGATATTAATTACCATCTTTAAACTGTTGCTTGGTATATTCAATCCCAATTTCTGCAGGAATACTGTCAAAACCCACAGAACCAATCACAAAAACATTTTTATCCGCTGCTTTTTTGTTGTACAAAAGCTGCATCTTTTCTAAATACTAAATAAAAACAATGTAGAGAATCATATAAGACTTTTTTATGTATATTTAAAATTAATAAATAAAAAGTATTCTCTGGTGATTTATCTTTTTTTTAATTTTTTTAGTTTGGTTTTAGTTTTAAAACAAATTTTTTAAATTATTAACAAACAATGAGAAGATTTTGATTGTTTAAAACAAATATACAGTGAAATAATGTTATGATGAGCTCTAGTGTAAAGAATTATTCAGTACTGCACATTTTATTCTTCCCCTTTGCTGATACAATTTTTGTGAAAAAAGTTACAAATTTTGTAATTTCAGTAATGCAAAAAAAAAAAAAAAAAAAAAAAAAGCCTTTTGTCAACATTTTCCCCCCAAACTTGACCAGTTCTGACCTGTGGTTCTCCGCTTATGTCCAGATGATGAGTACCATGTTCAATGCAGGCCTGCACAACTGGCTCTCCATAAAATCTGTACTAAAAATTATTATAAATAGATATTCTGTAATAAATACAATATTTTAGAAGAAAATAATAGTTGGACATTTTATTTTGAGAATAACTTGAAGGTAAATACAATACTCTTCAATTCTGCTACTTACTGGACCAACACAATTCAAAACAATTTTAGTTTGCTTAGCCATGTCTTCAAGAGACTGTGGGTCACTCACATCAGCAATTATGATGGGTGTTTCCTCTATATTCTTTCCTAAAAGATTATTATATACATTTAATTTATCAATAATTGATTACAAAAAATTTAATCTAGAGTATATTTTTTAGATACAAAAAAACCAAAATACATAAACATTGATCAAAATAAGATTTTTAGCGGAAAAGTTCATCATACTATTAATGTAAGGGGCATTAATATAGTACATGCATGAATTACATGGCAGATCTTATTAAATTAATCTATTTCACTTCCCTTGCATATTGAAAAGAACTTGTTCTCAGAATGTGGAAACTAAATCTTTTAGCATATTTTAAAGAATAATAAAAAAATTTACATTAAAAAAACTTTATAAAAAAAGTAGTTTTATTATAATGCACTAAAAAGGAACATTATATCATACAAATATTTATATAAATCATCATTACAATAAATATAAGCATGGCTTCCCACCTGATAAATAGATTATTTATCATATCAACTAGTGTAAAGACATATTTAGTTTAGTATATTGGAATCACCAATGCTTTTTACAGGCAAAATAATGACACAAATCACATTTAATCATTATAGTAACCCCTTACACTTCAAGCAAATCTCTTAATAGATTTATTATCAATTCAACCAACACAAAATGAAGAAAAATGTAATTTTTACCTTTTTTCAAATACATGCATTAAGAAAAGTCTTTTTTAGTAATTAAAAACAGTTTGATTGAATAGAGCAATATTAATAATGCACATTTTTCCCTAACAGTCAGTTTTTAATTACTAGCCAATTGTATTATTGCTGATGAATTAATTCAAGTTAGAGCACTGCTACACTACGATTTTCAGAAACACCTTTTTAGTTTGAGACTACATAGCGTTCTATGTCCATATATGTTACTGTAACAGCAGGGGGGGGGGATTTACTCTGGATATATTTTATTTACGTTGACCGTTTGATTGAGCTATTTATTAGTGATCGTTGCTTCACTAATTTTATTGATAAGAAAAATAATAGACAAACTAACCCTCTAAACTTTTAACTAATGAAAGCAGCATATTTTTTTAAATAAATTTCAATAAGTGTGTTTTCACCATTAGTTTAAAAACTAGTAGAGAGGCTATTTCTAATGATATGAAATTAGTATGTTATTAAAAGAAAAACATCACATTTATTTTTCATTTTTTTCTAATATTATTACCAATGCGCTTAGATGATTCGCTTAAAACCTTTTGCAACTTTTCCATACTCCTTCCTGCGATGGCCCATGTCAGTTTCTCTTCTTCAGCTACTCGGGCAACTTCATCTACGGTATACTGTCCAGTAAAGCCAGTGGCCCCAAATACGACAATGTCAAATGTACGTCCTTCAGCATTCATTTCTGGAAGAAAAAAATAACAGAATTATTAATCAAACAAAGTTATAGTAACATATTAAAAGAGAAGATCTTCCCAACAGGAAGCTTAATACACAATAATTGAATAAACTAAGTAACATAAAGACCTTAATACACAATAATTGAAAAAACTAAGTAACATAAATAGATTCAGACTTTACGATCGGCTTTAGAACAGGCTGGATAAATTAAAAAATGTATTCAATATATATATTTTTATAATTAGTGCCTTGCTTAGATATCATAGATCCGCTAGAAAGAATTTTTTTTTAAAATATGGCTCTTGGAAGTTATAAAAAAAATTATCCAACATTTGATACTGCAATCCTTCATTACCATTTAGTTTGACAGCTACAATAATCTATGTCTTAAATATTTCTGATTAAAATATGAAATGTCCCAGTATAGTATGGTACTTTCAAACCTATTGTGAAAAGTTACAAATTATTGCATAGTATTTGACTACCAAGTTTTCATACATCTGTCTACAAATTTAGCATTTTAAACTATGGACTCATTTCATCTAAAAGTACATATTATAGCTTAGTCAACATGAAACATTTTCCCTAAGTCCAGACTCCTCTGAAAATAAGAATTGTCTTTCTAAACATTGAAGGTCAAATTTAGCATTTTTAATAGCTAAAAGTGGTTTATTATCAGTGAAACAGCGTTCTACTGATATTATTGAATGCCACTTTTTTTTCTTATAAAAAGATTCCTTTTTTAGTTATACATTTATTAACTGTATTATCATGTCATTTTCTTCTAGTACTTTTAGCTGATATCAGACTAATGATAAAATGTGGATAGGTCAAATAAAATATTAAAAAGGTCGGCATATTTTAAAGTATTCTTCAGCCACTGCAAATGATATATTACTAAGATTAAAAAAAGAGTAGTAGCTGTAACAATACTATTCCCAAATTTCTTAAACCTCTCATTCCTGATTTCAATTCATATATAAAGAACTAAAACACACTTTATACATTTGTTCAAATCATAAAGCTATCTGCTATTACATTACAAAATATTGCACTATTCCCATAGCATAGTTATATTTTTAATTTGTATTTCCAAGAATAGTTAAAGTGTATGACATTTAAATGCTGTTAAGGTTAAAGAGCAAGAGTCAGCAAATATTGGACCCAAGAAAACTGCTAAGAAAATGAATATCACAAAATGGATAGTGATGGTGCTATGAAGGCTAGTTGCCCTTGAAAAATGGTCAGGTTGTGTCCCCCCCCCCCATATAAATTGCATAATCAAAGTGAGGAACATGTTGGCTCAAAATAATCCATGACAAGCAAATTTATTATTTATAATTCATTTAATTAAATTTACACATTTTGAACAAATCTAGACGCGTTTGACAAGCAACGGAGCCAAATACAAAAAAAAAATTATGGTCCACTACTATTTACAATCAATACTATTTTTCTTTTTATTTCTAGCCCCATATACTTAGTAGGCTATATTAATCATATAGGGCAGTGGTCTCCAACATTTTTCTTGCTGCGGACCGGCTGACGTTTGATACTTTCATTGCTGCCCTCTTGGGGGGGGGGGGGGGGGGGGAGAATGTTGATTATTTATATTTTGGATTGCTTTGTTTTACAATGTTACTGCTGCTCCCAGCCTCTCAGCTCCCTGAGCTGTGTTAAAAGGAAATAATTTAATGCTTCTTAGGCAACCCAGTAGCATTAGATCCACGGACCGGGACCACTGATAAAGGGCATAAAATATTTTTTTGCAAGTTTGGTTTAATTTAAATGGGAGAGATACCAATTAGATAACTGTCTGCCTCTTTCACTTTTGTTACTGATTTCTTATACTTAACTCAAGAACCAATTGAACACGATGCGCTGTTAACACTTTTATAAATAATGTCCACAGTAATTCACAAAGTCCATAAATGAGAAATCACTCTGCCTCTACTCTGACTAACCAAAGATTCTGTAACTATTCTTAACATCGACTTTCGCTCACTGTATACTTCGCTCAACTACATCTCCCTGCTCTAGAACCCTTCTCAACTCCCTGAAATACTCTATCTCTTAACTACTAATCAGTCCAAATTAAGCTGTATTTATATTACTAATGCCTGCGCCTTAACTACTCTAATTATGCCACAGTCTACTTTGTATTGTCCTTTCTATTCTCTCTAAGGTGCTTCACCTCGTCATCACTGTTTAACTCTCCTAGACTGTCCGATGTCGCCCCCGTCTACTTCTAGTTGTCCCACTGTTGTGTACAGGATCTTGTAGGGCCTCTAATTTGTCTCATTCGTTAATACTTCTCCACAATATGTCCACATTCTTCAAGATCAACATCCCAACTGCCTCTTGAACCATATGCACCAAGTGACACTTGGGAAAAACTCGCATATAGAAACTCAGCGCTGAGCAACTCACAAACTAATACACAACACCACCTTTGCTGTTTTAGTTGTCTATTGTTTTCTCCCCACCTAGTCTTAAATCATCTATCACCTTGTCTACCATTATTCGTCTAATCCTATTTGCTACACATCTTTTATATCACAATATCAAAGGGAATAGCCTTCTGGGACTTCTGTCTCTAAAGTCTAAGCCCAACCCTAATCCCTATCTATTAACAGAGATCTAAAATAAGATCACACATTTGATTCAATGTGTTTTCTCTGAGAGGGGGAGCAAGAGATTTTCTGAAAGGTGCTGCAAAAGAATGGTAAGAAGAACCTTGCAAGAGTAGCAGGCCCGTAGCCAGGTCAAAGTAAACAGGGAGGCACCAATACCCAGCAAGGGGGCACCTTCTCATTTTAGTTGCTTTTTCTTTATTTTTAGAGCATTTTCGAAAAAAAAATGCTCTATTGTCCCCGTTTTGTCTGTCTGTCCGTCATCACCCTAGATCTCAACAACCATAAGTCCTAGACCCATGATGTATATATCATTTTGTAGGTCTTGGCCTGCCATGTGTGCATCAAAAGTCCATTTCGCGATAGGGGGCTTATAAAGTACCGTTTTTTAACTATATAAGCTATATTAACAAAGGAGCGCCCTAGATCTCAGCAACCATAAGTCCTAGACCCATGATGTATATATCATTTTGTAGGTCTTGGCCTGCCATGTGTACATCAAACGTTGATTTCGCGATAGGACCTCTCAGGGCCGGGCTTCTGGGCTCCTAAGGGGCTTATATATTATATATAGATTATAAGCTAAACAAAGGGGCGTAATCATTATTTATTTTTGTAACAGTTATTAAACATGACTTACTTCCCTCTCTATACATGAAAAACGTCCTGTTTTTACAGGCTTAATTTTTGCTTGTTTCCTCTTTTTCTTCTTTTTTAAGCGGGGGGGGGGGGGGGTGGCACTCCACTCCTAACAGGGGGGCACGGCCCCCCCAGTGTCCCCCCCCCGGCTACGGGGCTGAAGAGTAGCAAGATAAGTAATATTGCCTAGTTCACCCTTTTAAAAATAAAAGGTAAGGAGGACCGAATACTCTAATGCCCTGAAAGGATGAGATGTTTGTTACACTTAGATAAAGTAGATATTATAAACCACTAATCCCATGATGGAATGGTTTATTTAAGTGTCCTCCCCCTCCATAGCCATTAGTGTAGTGGTCATCCACTCTGGTAGGCACCACGGGAGGGTAATCTCTTATTTTACCTGCAGAAATTATTTTGATAATATTATTGATACTTTACCTAAATAAACATTACCAAATCATAGTATTAATGATTTCACATCAATATAATCCATTTTAGACAATATTTTCTTCATTTTTATTCCTTTATCGCAAAAAAATTGCAACTTATAACACTTTTCTTTACTATTTTCTTTCGTTCCGTATATTTTCTGTTTAACAATTTTAAAAAACACGACCCAATTCCAGTGATGTTGCTGCCAATTTAGCATTTTACAATGAAGAAACTAATGGGGCATACTTAACAAAGGATTATATAGGAAAAACAGTACCATGAGAAGCAGTAAAGCCTGACTCCCATAGGGCATGAATAAAATGATTAAACACATTATATGTTAGTGGGATAGACGCCCTTGGTGCCCCAATGGGCCATTTATTTTTTATCACTATATCTTAGGTGTAGAATGGGGCCCTGAAAAAGACATAATTAATAAAGCTTATATAGTAAAAAAAGGGTACCCTTACAAACACTGATTCTTAGCCCTTAGGGGGCAAGACAAAAATTATTTAAACCAATTTTATGTTAGGGGGATAGCTACTCTTGGGGCCCTTAGGGTTGTTTATGTTGTACCGCTTCGTATAAGGTGTAGAACGGGGCCCTAAAAATGACATACTTATTAATATAGCTTATATAGTAAAAAACGGTACCCTTACTAACACTGATGCTTAGCCCTCAAAAGGCATGACCAAAATTATTTGAACCATATTTATGTTAGGGGGATAGCTACTCTTGGGGCCCCTAGGGCCCTTTATCTTGTACCGCTACGTATAAGGTGTAGAACGGGGCCCTAAAATGACATATTTATTAATATAGCTTATATAGCAAAAAACGGTACCCTTACAAACACTGATGCTTAGCCCTCATGGGGCAAGACAAAAAATTATTTAAACCAATTTTATGTGAGGGGGATAGATATCATTGACGCTCGATGGGCTTTTTATTTTCTGTCACTACGTTTAATGTGTAGAAAGGGATCACTGCAAATGACATAACTACATAATTGTTTATATGTTATGCTAGAAAAAAACAGTGCCTTAACCTTTAACCTCCAAACGGTTAAAAAAAAAATTGAAACAAATTAAATATATGTTAAGGGTAAAGAAGTCAAGTAAAACTTTATTATCTAAATATTGTAGTTTTCACTAATTACGCAAAGAATAGTGGAGAACTCATCTTGGTGTTTAAATTGATTTCGAAACACAAACTCTTGTAAATATGAATCAAAGAGAGCCTCGCTTGTCCCAAATTGACTTCTTAATTTTCGTTTTGCCCTCATCCACAGATTTTCGATATTTTGAGTATAGATTTCAGGGTCATGGGGGTCAACAAAATGTTGTTCATGTATAATTACAGAGTGTGAATAAACTCTGCCACCAAGTCCCTCTATCCCCCTATACGCGGCCCATCCATCGGATATGATATGGGTGCCTGGCATTACATGTTGCAATATAAGGGCTTCTAAGGTTTCTGCCCTTCTATCGGGAACTTCAACTAAAAAGCATTTCCCTGTTCCCCTTTCTACACCACCAAATACCCAATGGCCTTCCCTCCAAGTACCCCTGTGATATTTACGATGAAAGTACTTTGATTCATCTATTTCCACAACAATAGGCTCAAAGTTTTCATTTACCCCACCAATTTCTATCGGCCGGCGGTTCATATAAGTGGACATTTCCTCCCTAAGAAAGTTAAACCAGTCGACCAAAGTGTTCTCATTGAGTATGTTCGTTTCACGTTTGGTGGATTTTTGGGAAATGTTGTTTGCAAAGCAATAAATAATTTGCGTTATTGTTTTGAGAGACAAATGGCTTCTCGTAAAAAAAGAATTAAATCTAATGCTCTTTTTTAAGTGACATGTCGGACAAACCCAGCGAAACCCATCGATACCGGTATTATGATTTCCAAGATAACATAACACATTGCACGTGGTGCACTGCATATTATTTCTCAATAGACGCCTAACAGCTAACCACTGAATAGACGATTCTTGGTTATGCATATCTCTTTCTAAACCAGATAGATTCCAAATTTCTTGTAAAATGGCTGCATGGTCCATAATATTTTGTGGATCTACTATGTTGAAACGAAGATTTCTAGGTCTACCTGCCATTACAAAGTTAAATTCGACACTGCAATAAATCTTGTTTTATGTCAAATAAATGAGCTAACTTCAATTAAGTTCTGATCACTCGTATTGTGATAACAAGTTGCAATGTACTAAAAAGATTTACTTAATTGAAATTGTATTGACCAAAATTGTTAAGATTGAAACTACAAAAGCTTTTTTTATATCGGATGGTCTGTCTATCAAAGAAAAAAAAACAAGGATGAGGTTAAATAAATTAAGAACACAGTGGAAGTGTACTTATCTGAATTAGCAGCTATAACAAGGAAATTCAATAATAAAGCAATCACTATTTCCAAGATGAAGAATGAAAATCCAAAGAAAATCAAGCTCTCTCATCAAATTAGTATGAAATACTGAAGTGAAACTTTACATACTGCTTATATTTCTAACAAAGTTTTAAACTGATCTATCATGGAATGTTCCAGATGTCACAATGATGTCACGCTGCATAATTTTATGTAAAAAGTCCCAAGACCTAGCCCCCACCCCCTGCCTTATTTCACCTGTTACTCACAGAAAAGAGGGGGGAGGGGTATTGGATTAAACAGATTATTCGAAACGTTTAACGAAATAATCCCACTTAGTCTTTGTTCCTCCAATTCAGACGCTATCTCCTCTGCCCAGGCAGTTCGACCACTCGAGCGCTGGTCAACAGATCTAAGAACTTTCACATCAAAACGTGAAATTCCTGTTAAGATACCGACCGACAACAAACGAATTGCTAGACTGAAAAGAAATCTTACTTAGTCTACCTTATCTGAAGGTCCATTCCACCACCACCCCTTCTCCATTTCACACTCACCTCCCAAAAGGGGCGGTCTAGCTGACCATGAGTGATTAGCGATGACAATTGTAACAGTGTGGATAAAAGGTGATAGAGATGGTATTCGTCCAATAGGCTCATACTTCATACTGAAGTGGTCGTAACAGACAGGCCAATGAAGGTGAAACTGATGGGAGGCTAATATGATAGGTTTGATTTATTTTGGTCATGCCCTCTGAGGGCTGGGCAACAGCGTTTCTGATGGCTCCGTTTTACTTATATAGCCTATATTAGAAATTATGTCATATTCAGGACCCCATCCTACACCTTATACGTAGCGGTACAAGATAAAGGGCCATAGGGGCCCCAAGAGTTGCTATCCCCCTAACATAAATTTGGTTTAAATAATTTTTGTCATGCCTTTTGAGGGCTAAGCGTCTGTGTTTGTAAGGGTACCGTTTTTTGCTATATAAGCTATATTAATAAGTATGTCATTTTTAGGGCCCCGTTCTACACCTTATACGTAGCGGTACAAGATTAACGGCCCTAGGGGTCCCAAGAGTAGCTACCCCCCTAACATAAATTTGGTTTAAATAATTTTGGTCATGCATTTTGAGAGCTATACTTCAGTGTTTGTAAGGGTACCGTTTTTTACTATATAAGCTATATTAATAAGTATGTCATTTTTAGGGCCCCGTTCTACACCTTATACGTAGCGGTACAAGATAAAGGGCCCTAGGGGCCCCAAGAGTAGCTATCCCCCTAACATAAATTTGGTTCAAATAATTTTGGTCATGCCCTTTTAAGTGATGGGCATAAATTTTCCGAAGGTACCGTCTTATCTTTCAGTTTTTTTTAATAATCTTGTAGTTGGCAGCTGCCTTTTTTGTAAACAATTCAGGTCATCTCTTAACATGGCTGGCAGTATTTTATATAGAATATAGAGGACCATTTTTTTAAATTTATTTAATGCATTTAAACACATTTTTTTATATTTTTTCTTATTCTTTTAATAAATAACAATCAATACTATGATTTTGGAATGTTTATAGAGGTAAAGTATCAATAATATTGATCAAAATTATTTTAGTAGGTAAAATAAGAGATTACCCCACGGGAGACATGCAAATTACTGGGACTTGCCCGGAGTCGAACCCGTAACCACACTCTACAGCATGCAGATTGAAGATCAGGCTGTGTTAACACTAACAGGAGAGAGTCCTAATTCGAAAATGCAATTACTGTGTTCGTTGCTTTTATTTTTGAGTCGGCATGATTTCATTCATTTCAGTCGTTTACAAGCGTAAGAGAATAGTTACTGACTAATCATGATTATATGACTAATGACTCAAGTAAAAAAAAAGCACCTGGAAATAGTCTAAGACTAAATAGATTAATAGTAGAAGACAAGAAGAATAATAGAGAGAGAGGACACAAAATGCAACCAAAATTACACAGTTTAATGTTACGAACAAACCTGTAATTTTACGTTGCACTGTTAGTGAAATACAGAGACGTCATTTATCGAAACTAGTGGAAACAAAAATTGTTCTATTTATACTACCAACTCCGAAAAAAAACACACGATTGAAATAATTGTTTTTAAGTATAATTAACCATTCATGGTGTTTTAAATTTTATTCTTTAGTAATTGATATTTAAATATAATTGTTAAATTGATTAGCTTGCTATAAAAAGTCTAACAAAAAATCGTTAGAGTATTTAAAAAAAAAAAGATTTTTAAAAGTATTAAAGAAAATGTAAAATAGCTATATTGACAGGTAATGCTATTTATAACTCAGCTATTAGTTCAAAGTTTGTATTTTGTCCGTTATCAAAGGAAACCTTTCCTTTTTTTTTATTTCATTAACGAGAAAAATAGGACTTGCGATTATTTCACAATAAGAAATTTATTTATTTGTTAATATTGTATTAATATTTTTCGCTATATTTATACTTTGATATTTTAAAAAAGATAAGATTTTTATTTTTATCATTTATTCCTGTCTCCGCTCAATTTTTTACTTTTGTTTCACTCACGAGTCACAGCTCACAAATTTTAAATTTTGTTTTCACGCTGACATCACCCATTCAGGCTTTCATTGACTGCATTATTTATCTGTTTTTGTGAGTGTTTGTTTGATATAAATTTTAGATGGAAAAAAGTTATAGTTTTGACGATGAATGATTTTTTTTTAATAATTGTAATGATAGTTTTCCTGAAATATATGTATTTAGATTTGCACATACTCAACTCACTGGTACCGATTCTGCTGGAGCGCAAGATAAAATAAATAGGTTGATAGATTAAATAATAATAACAGAATTGTCAGAATGTAACAGATTGATTAGAAATATGTTGACAATGATTTAAATGTTAACCTATAGTGCTATACATGAACCAAAATAATTGCATTATTCAGAGTAAGGTTGACTTTTATGGCAAATATTCCTTAGTTATATTCAGTGGCACATGACAGGTTTTGACACAAGACACAAGTAAAATGCCAATCAATGACAATAATTACTGTGATCCTGAAATATGATGACTGGATTAGTCTTGATTGAAGAAGGACATAACTTGTTGTAACGCAGTATAGTATAATAATCATTATTATTATTGTTACCATTATTTACTCTTTCAAGCTGATCCCTGAACAATTGGAAATTAGTTCAATATTACTTTATTCATTACACATAATTGTATTATTAAATGTGTTTTTAATTAATTTATTTTTTACAATAATCAGTTGACAGATTCTATTTTATGTACAGCATTCCCTCATTTTTCGCAGTTAAACGGCTACAGAATTTACTGCGACGGAGGATAAATGAAATAGTTTTGTATTTAGAGCACATAAAACATGATTACGACTAAACAATACTGTTTTAAAAATTACTGGAGCTGTCTAGACATGAAATAGTATTATACAACCACCATCGTGCTCATATTGCTTAATATTTTCACTAAATAAAAGGACAAAACGTCATATAAGAAATTAAAATAATCTGGTTTTATAAAAGAAATTAAAAAAAAAACAACGCGCTTGATGTGATGTATTTGGAATTCCACAAATCTATAAATAGTCTTGCAGGCTGGTGAAAAAATGCGAGTTGTCGAACGTGGTTGAATGTGTCTTGCTTAATGTGATGTATACGGGAATTCCACAATCTATAAATAGTTCTGCGTGGCGTTCTCGAAGTTGTGAAATATATATATATAGATTGACTTTATCTTATGAACAGTATGCTGTAAATGTATGGGTATACCTAGAATCCTATAGAATGATTTTAATAATTTTCCTCTTCTTGCTATGTTAAAACATTATATTGTTGAGATACAACTTACTTCCTTATAAAAGCGATAGTTCAACTTTAGTAATAGTTAAACCTTTGTAAACGACTTAGATTTAATCAATAGACTCTTAGCAGTACTTAGGACTACAAAGTTAATTTGTTTCAGAAATCTGAAACATTGCAATCGATGAAACAGAGACAATCTGTTTTAAGAGGAATCATTCATTTTTATTAGCACCCTTCATTTACCAAACAAATGCTAACAATATGTGTATTTTACAAATTAAATAAAGATAAAGTACCAAGTAAATTAAATGTAAAATAAATAAAACCATTTTAGTTTTACAATTCCATGACAATTAACTAGGTTAATGCCATACTTCATAGCCCACCAGTATGAATGGTAAAGGCGGGCCATCTGGGCAGATGAAGTGTAGGATTCATCTGTTTCTATAGCCTCGGCATAAGAAGGGATTGTGTAGTTACCACAACGTCCGGCCACCTTTACTTACCCAACTTAAGTCAGGTACCCATATAAAGCTGGGTGAACTTGTGGACGACTTCAAAACAAATTTCACCTGGAAAAATGACCATGGTTCTCACTGAGGATTGAACCTAGATCTCTCAGGTCGACAGTAAAGTATCTACACCACTAGGCCATCCGTCCCAGTATGAATTGTAAGGGGAGTAAAATAAATGAAGGAACTGGACTGATTGTGCAACATGAGTGTGTGGGTTTGGGTGATACATATGTAAGTGAAGAACTCCATATGTTACAAGCCAAATGTCTGTAAACATACAAATTTATAGTGGAAATCTTTATATATACCATTAATGACTTTTATATTCTTATTTTTTACGGTAGTTTCTTCGCAGGTAGGTTAGAAATAATGGGTCACAAAACCAAAACTGTTGTCAAAGTGAATCGTAAAGCATACATGATTGTGACCGATGTATAAAATCATTATAAATGTTTATTTTTGTTAGGCGATTTGCTTGGAATTTTGGATAAGATCTAGTTTGCTATATTTAGCAGTATGGCTTTGACACAGGTATAAAATTGAATTCATTTAAAATCATTTTTATCCAGTCATCTGTGCCAGTCTGTGGCAAAATAACAAATATTGAGGCTTTATGAAAACATTATAAAACAATTTAATCTTCCAATGATCAGCTATTAAATGACTAAGAATTTGAGGGCATGGAGCTTCAATAGACAGAAATGTCAAGTGCCAAAGATTTACTAGTGGCAGCCCTGGGTTAATTAAATCTGTCACTGCCCCATTTATAAGTATGCATAGACTGCCACTGATCACTGTATTGGTAATTGAATTATTTCCTTTTAAATGTTGACAAGCTAGACAGTAATTTTTTTTAATCATTGTAGTAAGATCTCTTGTCATCGACAATTCCTGTAAAAATCGTTACTGCTAAATTAATGTTTTTATACTGAAATCTATATTAGAGTGAGTTGCAATGAATCATTTTGCTAGATAGTTTACATGCTTTAGCCTTAACATCAGCCAAGCACAAAGTAATCAACTATACCATTATCAAATTGAGCAGTTGTATATTGTTATAATTCATAAAATTCTTTTTTTAAAATAACATATACATGGACTAGTCCCTGGGAGCAACATTACATATTGTCCCAAAGCCATAACTTGCCTTTGGAAACTGTTAATAGTTCATATAGATAAAATGTACTAATAATGTTTATAAAAAAATAGGCCCCAACAAGTATAGTTGTCTGGAGGTTGGGAAACTTAAAAATCAGTTATCTCTTTTGATAATTACTGTTTATGAAACTTAAAATTAACCTTCTTTTTTTCCGTGTCTCATGCAAAAGAAATTCCCCATATTATTTGTATTACAACCCCTGTTATTTTGTGATTTAGCATGTCTTGGAAGTAACTTGGTTGGGAATGGGAAATATTTTTAAAAGGTTATCTATTTTTATCTAACACTTTTTAAAGGAAATATTTATTTATAACTTTTGCCGCACATACTAAGTAGTATGTGATATAACATTTGATATTACCAATGGACTGTATATTATGATATGTATTTAATATATCTCTCTGTTGAAATTTCAGGCTGAAAATTTACTGCCAATGTTAGAGCTTATTTCATTTGAATATGATAGATAACTGGTCAGAAAGGTTTTGCTTTAATGGAACTGCTTTATTCACTTTATCATAATGAAATTTCGCCAACGAATGGCTTGGCTACTGCTAACTTTATTTTTGGCAGCATCATTTGCTTTTGCTTACTACCTATTTGAAATCAATGACCATTTTAATACCATGGCTGTTGAGCATGTGCAGATAGAACATGGCGGAGATACTAAAGCAGGAACTTTTCTTGAACATGCTACACATTTACCTTTAGCTGTATGGCTTTTGATTTTCCTTCTCCCATACCTTCAGGTAAGTGTTTTACAAGGAGATGGGAACTTGTTTAATGTACTTCTGTTGTTTGATTGTTTGATAAATCATTTGTTCGAGAAATAACTATTTTTATCCAGTCATTCACTTAAAACAAGTAATTAAAGCAAAACTAAAATCTGAAATTGTCAATTGAATTATTGAAGATTTTATCAAGGAAGATAATTACATAATAAGATAAATTCACCTCCTCGCCTTTAAAATGATCTTTAAAGTAAATGTTTATAATGATTTTTTAAAATGCTGTAGGGGTCAGAATTTTTTTAAATTCATAATTATCCATTCAGTAAGTTATCAAATTACTTTTTCATGCAAACAGCAATTGATATTTAACTTCCTAGCACTCCTTACTTATGATTAATAGTTAAAAAGTGCATTTGTATATGTTGTAAGTTGTTATCTGGTACACAAATATTTCTGTTTTTAGTATTTATTGTATGTAATTTTTAATGATTTCACTTTTGAATAAGTGCAAGCTAATTAGGGATAAAGAAAATTTCATTTACTGCATATTTTTTTTACATGCATTACATTGCCTGGGGTGTCACTCTTTAGATTGTGTCACATGTCCCCTCTAGATTAGTAATACTTTTTTTATATAGTTTAAAGCATCTTCAAAGTTAAAACAAATTACTTTTTTTTGATGTTCTCTAGTCAAGTATGAGTTAGAAAAAATATAATTTACTTTAAAAATTTTGGAAATTTTTTTATACCTTGTCCATCTTGGAATTATTATTGTGATTCCAAAATATTCCCAAATGAATACTAAGTAATTAGTGAATTATGAAATTACAAAAAAAATAAGTGATATTTAAAAAAAAAACACTTTTGGGTGTAAAATCATCAATTGTTTTTAACAAAAAGAATTAATTATTTCTGATTACAAACGTTAACATTGTTTAAAAATCAAAAAAATTTGCTTTTTTTATATAAAGAGTAAACTATATTTCTTATATCAATTTCGTCACCCTTTTATCATTCAAAAATAGTTATTCCAGATAACTTAAAAGTTGTATGAATAATCCCTGGTGTGTTTTTTTTCATATCAATTTTATTTTAGGTATTTGGTTTGCTTTTAGCCTGTACTCGCCCAGAGCCACGATTAAGTTTGGCATACATTTGGCCAGGAACATTGTTTTTCAAGTCTAGAAAACTCTTACGAAGGTATCACCCACATGATAGTAAATCAATAAACTCCAGTGTTGTGTTCAATGGACATGTTGTTGTTTTTGATGCGTGATATGAGATGCTTTCAAATTATATTTTTAAATGTGTACAGAAATCTTTAAAACTTGTTTGGTTGTAACTATGTAGTAGTAGACATCGTACAGATGGAAAATTTAAAACCGAATGTTTTCTTTTTAGGATTGAAGGGTTGTCACATTATTTGAAATCCATTCAGTGTAAAACATTTCACAAATTAAAGTGATACTTTTTATTTCATTTTTTAATGTAATATTTTATGACTAGTCAAGCTTGTGACTTAAGTTATACCTATATTGACCTATTTCATTTTAAGCTGTATTGATTTTAGTTTTTTTTTTTTTTTTTATTGTAGAATGATTTAAAGACAATGTTTACACTATAACTCTTTGTGATTTTTGTTGCATGTATAGGATAATCACAGCTTAAACTACTAGTAAGGAGATTTTCCCTCGACATTGGCCATTTTTATTATTAAAAATAGATATTAGCATATTTATTTCTAAAGACTATTTAGAGCAATAATGGTTTTTAGTGAAAAAAACTTGTGTTGTGAGGAAATTTAGGAATTCTTTTTTTAGTTTGAAGGACCAATGTACATTTCATTCAAAATTTGGGATCAGGCTAAATAAAAGTGTATGCAAACACATAAGCAATTCAAGCATCTGAATATTTTTGAAACTTATTGTCAGAATGTATATGTCTTTGAACATTCTGCTATGCATTTCTGCAGTTACTCAAAGAACATAAAATCTCATTTAATAATTTACTTTATATTAATGTCTTAAAATTTACTGAATAATTATCACTCTTTTAAGCTATTATTCTATGAATTGTAAAGTGCTAACTATTTAAGATAACATGTTTACATCTAATGGAATTTGTAACTGAATTGTTAAATATAAGGGCAGTAAATTTTAAATTACACGTGCTTCCCAAAATTTTTTACTAAAAATCTATCTTTGAACATGTAAATATAACTGGCATTTAACCATTATCATTTAATTAGCAATCAGTATGTTTCAGATGAACTTAGTAGATTAAGGCTCTGAATAATCTTTTAGTAGACATAAATTGTAAGTTGTATTTTTTTTTAAGATGTTTGCATTTGTTTTTGTAATACATTATTTGATTGTTTTAATTACATTGTGAAAAAAAAATGTCTGTAAGGATTCACCTTATAAAGTGTTAAATTGTGTCAGCATGCCTAGTTGGTCATCAAAAAAATTACTGTTTTTCTTTGTTACATTTTATTATTTCTCAAAGCATGTTAATATTTAAGTCAATAAATTATTCATTTTAATATCCCCTGGCATGTGGTGCTTCATGATGTTGACCATTTAATATCTATAGATGTATTCCTTTTTAAGGTCTTTGTTAGAAGAGCATACAAAATACTCAGATCAAATATTTTTAGAATGGATTACTACTTGTTCAACATTGAAATGTATTTTCCAATAGCGGGTGTTTTAAAGTCAACTTAAAACCTAGTAGTCTGAAAAAATCCTTTTTATACTTGGCTGAAAAAAATATAGCAAGTTGCCATGTCTTGGTGGGTTTTATTAATTTTATAACATAATCATTCAGAGATCCCTCACTCAACTGCACAGAAAATCATTTGAATTATTATTTAAAATATTTCATTCTCATAGCCAGAGAACTTGACCCAGTCATGCTTTGAGTTTTTGAGTTAAAAAAAGAGGGCAACATTTTAAGATTGACATCAGCGATAAGGTTTTGTATTTTTCATTAACACATTTTAGTGACAACAAGAAAAATATATTGCTTTTGTGTTCCCAAGTTCATTAGCACAGTAGTGAACTAAACTTTCATTTAGAATTTAAAAAAAATATTTTCTTCTTTTCTTGTTTTATTATGGATAGGTTTAAAATGTATTTATATATATTACACTTGTTTAGCATACCTTTACATTATTTTACTCTTAAGTCTGCTAGCATTTTTGTTCTGAATCTCATAATAAAATCTTGTCATCTATTTTATTTCTTAGCTCTGCATTTTGAGTCTTATATGTTTTCATTATGTGAAGGAATTTCAAATTTAGGTTCATATAATTTATATCATTCCCCTATATTAGAGGCTGGTTAGTTTTCTGCCTTTTTAAATGTTTGACTCAATACCGGTATTTTACATAGCAGTCAGTATGCTTTATATATACATTTTTTTATGTTTATTATATAGCTACAATCTTACAAATAGAAAACAACAAACTGAAATGTTTGTATTCCAAAGGAGGCCTGGTTCTCAGCTTGTGTTGTTGTATCATCACAGATCACTTTTAAATTTTTAGAACGCAGTTGTTACTCGACCAGCAAATTGGAATAATTTTTTTTTTTCGCCGACAAGCAATAGATGTGCGCATGCGCGACTAGATGGACTCCGTATTATTATTTTTTAGGGGTCCATCTATAGATATTGTGCATGCGTGACTATACGGACTCCATATTATTTTTTTCGGGATTCGGCTACAGATATTGCGCCTAACCCTATTTCTAAACCTAACCCTAGCCCCGAAAACAAAAATATGCAATAATATGCAGTCCGAGTCCATCTAGTCGCACATGTGCACATCTATTACTGGTCGGCAGAAAAATAAATTATTATTCCAAATTGCTGGTCGAGTAACAATAGCGTTTTTAGAAATACAAGCAATGGTGCATATTTTTGTTTTTTTTGAATTCATGTTAAGTTTGTAGAAAGAAAACTGTGGTTAACCAGTTTGATGTTCATTTTAAAATTTCTTCTCTACTAAAGCATTACTATTGATTTATCTCAGATATTGATACAGCTTGCTCATATGAAGTATGTTTTGTAATTATTTTCTTAATCCTGTACACAAATTTAAAAGACTTTATTTTATTTACTTTATACATTTAAAGCCAAAACCAAAGTTTATTCTTGATAAAATGAAATTCTTTTATGTGCATTTTCTTATTTTTTTTCTTTTTTTTTTTAACAACATGTTTTTGTTTATTATTTGTACATGTTTTATGTCATTACATCCCCATAATAAGTATTTGCTTCATTGTCATTGTGTTTTAGCAATGTGCACACCAAGTCTTGTCATATACAAATTTAGCCTTGTACACGATCTGCGTGTGTGTTTTAATATATTAAGTTTTTGGCATAATGAAGGTATTATGATATTAAACTTTGACTATTGTACATAATTGTCACATTTTTCTTGTTGGTCAAAGTGGCCTTGACATTGATAAATTGCCATTGTTTTACAAATAAATATTTCAACAAGTCTAATGGTTTGGCTCCCTTGGTTTTACTTTTATGCAGCATATACAATAGTTATTTATAAATTCCATGTCTTATCCAGTCCATGAAAAGATATTGAATTATCATATCTTAGACTGATGCACAATCAGATGTTGAAAAAGCATTTTATAAATATTTAAAGTTTAACATACATTCATGCATTTTTGTAACATACAATTCAATCTACAATAAATTTTATAGGCTGATTAATGTTCATGGTAATCAGTACGTAAAAAAAAATTCAGCTTGTAATACTTAGCTCATTCTTAAAGTACTGGTACCAGGTGTATGAAGAGTTTGTAAAATTTAACTAATGCTCAAATTCATTTTTTAAACACAGAAATTGTCATTGTAAACACAGAAATCTAACATACATACAGATTTAGTAATTAATTATGGTAATGTCAAAAAGCGAGATATGAATATTACAATGTTGACATGTCTACACACCTTACACAGTGATGTGGTCTGTCATTTAAATGTAACAAACCACTTACACATTCCATTGAACCGGTACATTGTTGATAATTTTCGAATGTTTACCAGTAGAGAAAATATTTTCCCTCATTACAAGAATCAACAATGAAAATTTCAAAGCTGAGACAAGTCTTTCGCTTTTCTATAAAATATATATGCCTACTAATGTTAATATCACAGACTACACATATATAAGCCTATATAAATTCTATAGTTTGTTTAGTCTCTAACTCTTGTGTTAATTTCACCACAAGATCAGACGAAGACCTAATGCCAAAACCAGCACTACAACAGAGATAATGGCCGCCGCAATCACCGTGTCAACATCCCGCTTAACTTGCACGGCACGTCTTTTATTTTGGCACCTCCTCTCCCACTGCACCATCATGTCCTGACAGTCAGTGTGCATCATGCTTAGCATCTTCCATCTTTCTTGAAGCATTTCTACAGCATTAACAATGAAGCGATCCGACACAATCCTGGCATAGATTGCTTCATAGTCTGCCTTGTCATTGCCAAATTGTCTTTTCATTTTTTCCTCTTTTGTCAACTTGCGCTGTGAATTGAACGAAAAATAAAACAATTGAATTCCAATTTAATTTTAAGCACCAGAGACACATACGGCCACACAATCACAAATGGACTCAAGATAGTGTTAAGTCCAAACGATATTTCAAATATTTACGCACAGGCAGCCGTGAATCTAGACAGTTATATATTAGGTTTACATGATTCGTTTATTCACTGGATTTGTAGGTGTAGTGGCGTATCATGGTTGACCTAGTTTACTGCTTGATGTCTTCATTGTAATGAAGGTTATATTTAGTCATTTTTTAATTACCAAAGTACCAGTACTCATTTATAATGCAGAAGTGGTTCTCCGCTTTTTTGTTACTACAGTGCTCCCCATAATTTACGAGGCAACACTATTCCTCAACTTTATTGTGATACCGTAAGTCGTTAGTAAAATTTCAGCTTTCAAAAATGTATAGGCCAGTCTTCTTATTTATGTATGTCTAGACAAAATATGCCTTTTAGATCAAAGAGTTCAGGGAATAGTTGGCCGTATATGTCTATGGTTGACCGTGTCCATAGATATATAAAGACGGCTGTGTCTGTCAGTCAACCGTGACTTAAGTACCGTGGTATGTTTCTTTGCCCGCCACAACCGTTAGTAAAGCAGGCCAGGCTCTGAAATACGGCGACATCAATAAAGTCTGTCGTCTTTGAGCCCATTCCCACCCATATCTAAAGTGAATTAAAGTTATATAAAGCTATTAAAAGTTATCTAAAGCTACCGTTGATACTCGCGTATAAGTCGAACTCGCAGATAAGTCGAGAGTATTTTTTCAGCCGAAAATTACGAATTTTGTTATGACCCTCGCATAATTCGAAGGTAAAACTTGACAACTATCATATTCTTTAAATTTCATAATTATGCAGCTGTACTTTTATTGCAATTTCATTTAACTTTGCAGTTATTAACGCGCTTTATCCTCACGCACTAGGCACAGGGCCGTTTTAAGATCATCATAGGCCCTAGGCACTTTCAAAGTCGTAGGCCCTCCCCGACTTCATTTTTAATATTTTTCAAGAATGCACTCCGTGCTTGGCTGGGAGGCCCCGGAATCTACATGATCTAATAAATAGTAATAGTTGTTATTGTAAAAAAACAAATAAAAGAGGGGCCTCACAAGCATCCGTTAAATTGGGCCCCGTAATTCGTAAGGCCGGCCCTGTTTCGCTAGATCGTATCAGACATGGTAAGTAAAATTTAACGCGTTTAGGTGTTTGTGTTAAAAAATGTAATCGCATATTTTCAACGCATTAATTAAGCTTTAATTGCTGTAAATCAACAGCCCTATATAAAATATCAAATTTAACTCAGTGTCACAATAATTCTGAAAAATATAACCACTGTCTGACTGTCTCGTGCACAAATGTGTGCATCAGCCTAGTCTAGACACTGATTAGAGGTGTCATGTATATGAAACTATTAGTGCAGCTGTCGCAGACAGGGTGGGGGTGGTAGATCTACTTGATAAGTCAACGGACGTTAACTTCAAATTCTGTTATTTATCGATTTGGTGAACTTTCAGCATTTTGGTCAAATTAACGCATTTAGGTGTTACGTTAAAATTTTTAAGCGCAAAATCAGCAGCCCTATATTATACCCTTACTGTTTGCCTCCCTTACCCGCCCTCCCCCACCACACACACACACACACATCTAACCAGGTATGAGCTGGCTCACAAAGGCCCGTGACGACCAGTGAAAGGCCTTAAAAGTGAAGCCATATTGTTGGATTGCTCGCTAGTTAGGTCTGTTACCATTGGACTTAAGTGGGATTTCTGCTGTTTTTTTTTAAATGATATAATTAGTTAAGCTACTGGTTAAACATTCTATAATCAATTAGTTGAAGTTTTATTTTTCTCATACAGAAACATTCATACATTCAATCACTTTTCCTTTTTATTGATTAAACTGTATTGCTGTATAAATGTTTTTTTTTTTTTTGTATTAATGTAACTGTTTCCCAATCTAAAGGGCCCATGACAAAAAATCGTTGCGTCATCCTAGACCAGCATTTCCCTTGCCCCACCTCACCAATGACTTCGATAGTAAAATTTAATAAGTTGCCAGAGACTCTGTCAGCTAAATGGACCATTCATACACACACACACGCGCACACACACCCAACTTCAAAACCATTTTTGGCACAGCACGGCGCACTTGAGTCTGCATATCAATTAGAACGCCTATGTCCGCCAGAATATAGAATTCAACCCTATCACGTATCACCATAGCTAGTAAACACCTCTGTCCGCCAGAATATAGAATTCAACACTATCATGTATCACCATAGCTAGTAAACACCTCTGTCCGCCAGAATATAGAATTCAACCCTATCATGTATCACCATAGCTAGTAAACACCTCTGTCCGCCAGAATATAGAATTCAACCCTATCATGTAGCTAGTAAACACCCCTAAGCCTGTGAGTGGCCGAAGGGTTCAGGACATTTGTACTTTTAAAATTAAGAACTCAATAAACTTTATATTTTGTAACGGGACAAAATAAAAAATGAAATCCCCGGCAGGTAGCCCCCCCCCCCCACCTTTCCCCCCCCCTAGCAATGGAGGATGGGGGCGGGAAAGAGAAGGAGGTAAGGCGGCAACTTTGCCTTTCCACCAGAAAGGCTGTGACTGTAGTTTATGATATTTCAGTGCACATAACTTTGTTAGCACCCTACGTCATCATTGTAAAATCATACCTTAATCTAAGATGAAATCTTGTGAGAAGAAAAGTTAAAAGTTATGTCATTTTAAACATCGGCTTGGATTTAAATAGAGAAACGATATTTCTGTTTTCCAAGATGTCCTTCTAAAAAAAAAAGATAATGCACAAAAACGTTGTTGGCTAGCATTCTATTTTATTGTAGGCCGATGTCATTTAGTCTTTATGCAAATTTGAAAAGACACATATTCGCCCAGTAAATCCTTCTTCCAACCTAACCTTCGCCACTGACAGCATTTGAAGTCAATTTATTTTTGTTTCTCTGTTTAGTTATTTGATGTCTTAAGTTAATGACCGGACTACGGAATAAGAGATGAAATGAAATCTCTTGAATTGATTACATCGCCTAATGCTGTATATGTGGTAATTAGAAGTGACTCGCTACAAATTCACGAGAATAAAATAAGCAAATAGAGAGTTCTCAACCTATTTCGAGACTGTACCCCAAGGTTGCGAAAGTATTTCCACAGGTACCCCTCACATATAATTTCTTCAAATTTTTGGTTGTTCTAAACGTAAATTAGATGTCGTTTGCGTACCCCCCACATATACTCTCTTCAAATTTTTGGTTGTTCTAAACGTAAATTAGATGTCGTTGCGTACCCCTCACATATACTCTCTTCAAATTTTTGGTTGTTCTAAACGTAAATTAGATGTCGTTGTGTACCCCTCACATATACTCTCTTCAAATTTTTGGTTCTTCTAAACGTAAATTAGATGTCGTTTGCGTACCCCTCACATATACTCTCTTCAAATTTTTTGTTGTTCTAAACGTAAATTAGATGTCGTTTGCGTACCCCTCACATATACTCTCTTCAAATTTTTGGTTGTTCTAAACGTAAATTAGATGTCGTTTGCGTACCCCTCACATATACTCTCTTCAAATTTTTGGTTGTTCTAAACGTAAATTAGATGTCGTTGCGTACCCCTGCATAAACTTTCTCGTATCCCTTGGGGTACTCGCACCACCGGTTGAGAACCACAGCTCTACGTGATGCCTATAGACTGGGGTCCATGACATGTGTTCGGGTTGCTTCCCCTTTCTTGAAGCGGCCATGGAGCGTTACATAAAGCGTTTGGATTGAATGTTTTTTTGAGAGAAGAGTTGGGGAGTAAAATTAATAGTTCCTGTTCTTTTGCATGCAATGGTTGCTGTATTTGTGGGTGTGGTGTGTGTGTGTGTGTGTGTGTGTGTGTATGTGTGTGTTATAGAGAAAGTAAGATAATAGAGTGAAGGGAGCACCCTACTCACCTTAAAACTTCTCTTACGAATGACACCTGTCTCCGTTACACCAATAATTTTGGTTTCAGTTATCTCGTCATCCTCATCCTCGCTTTTGTCGGCTGGGCTGATGACGATAGGCAGACCCAGTTTTGTACCCTGTGGGTCCAGCTCTGCAGATGTTTTATCCCCACACACGCCCAGTGCAACATCCCCGGGTAAAGGCGTGTTGAGTGTCTCTGCAGGTGGTAAATGTAAACACTCTGGTGGAGTCACTGCCAGCTCCGAGCCAGACATGGTCTAGTGTCGAGTTCTCTCACAGAGCTATCACATCGATGTTTGAAGTAAACTGTTTGAAAGAATGTTGTGTACTCATTTTGTTAACTGATTCATCATACTGACCATTGTTGTGGTTTTATGTTACACATGCCACTCTCGTCATTAATACATTACAGGATACACTATGTCAGATTTGAATATCACACTGTCATTAATACATTACAGGATACACTATGTCAGATTTGAATATCACACTGTCATTAATACATTACAGGATACACTATGTCAGATTTGAATATCACACTGTCATTAATGTATGTTATCAAAGCCGTTCTTAGTTGTTTGCGGCCCTGTGCAAACTATACGAGGAATATGAGGGCCCTAGGCGGTTGCTTAGTTCGCCGAGCCATAAAAACGGCTCTGCACGTAACATTGTCAATAATACACGCAACACTGTCAATAATACACGCAACATTGTCAGTAACACACGTAACACTGTCAGTAATACACTTAACACTTCAGAAATACACGTGACACTGTCAGTAATACACGTTACATTGTCAGTAACACACATAACACTGTCAGTAATACACGTTACATTGTCAGTAACACACGTAACACTGTCAGTAATACACGTTACATTGTCAGTAACACACGTAACACTGTCAGTAATACACATAACACTGTCAGTAATACACGTTACATTGTCAGTAATACACACAACACTGTCAGTAACACACATAACACTGTCAGTAATACACGTAACACTGTCAGTAATAAACGTTACATTTTCAGTAATACACTTAACACTGTCAGTAATACACGTTACATTGTCAGTAATACACGTAACACTGTCAGTAACACGCGTAACACTGTCAGTAACACGCGTAACACTGACAATAATGCACGTAAAACTGACAGTTACACACGTAAGACTATAAGTAACACACGTAACACTGTCAGAAACACACGTTACACTGTCAGTAATACACGTAACACTTTCAGTAATACACGTAACTCTGTTAATAAAACAGCTAATACTATCTCAGTTATACTTTTACACTGTGAAATTGGTTCATTTCAAAGCCAAATAAATACAAATTCAGAAAGAACTAATGAACAGTAATTACCTCTCGTAGTATCTGCCGAGCCAGACTCTGATAAACTGGCCGAATGTGTTCCACTTAGATATGGCACAATTTATAGAACGTTATTTTTGTTTAGTATCGAATCGAGGCAATAAGTAAATAATGTTTACATTTGTCCTTCAGAATAGTCAAAGTATACGTTCAAGATTACTTACTAAAGACATTTCACTCTATTATATTAACAAGCTTTCTTAAGAAAACCGACCCATTTTCTCTCCGCCTGAAACTGTGTTCAAGAAAACATTCTGGCATCAGAAAATACCAACAGCGAATTTCACTTTTTGATGGTGTTGTTGGGGAAAGGGGACAGGGGGAGCTAACCAACTCCAAATATCAACTGGTTCCTATACAGTGAGAAATTATTTTACCTGTGTGCTCACAGTCCCCCCTCCCGTGTATTTACCTCCCCCTGTCCCCTCCACATGCATTATATGATCTCAGGGGCAGTAAGAAACGTATGGAATGTAGACCATTGGTTCTCTGCTAGTGGTCTTGCGGTAGACTCCGTGTACTGGTACCCCCTGTGGCTACGCTACAGACACAATAAAATGACAGTATACACACACACATAAACACAAGTGTAGTTTTGATTTACACACAAAAAAACATCTTTTTTTTTTCTTTACATCTCATTTGCGAGCAGGCACTGTATATTCTTTATGTTACAGGCAGGGCCGTCTTAAGGTCTTCAGGGGCACTAATCACTTTTGTATCATAAGGGTAAAGGAAGCCCCTCGCTATAGAGTCAAGTATGAGGGGACGAGTGGTCGTGAGGTGAAGAGTGCTCGACTGTCGACCGTTTGAACCTCGGTGGGAGACTTGGTAAAAGTCCTCAAGCAGAACAGTTTTTGGTGGCCCTCAGTAATGTTACAATTGGGGGGCCCTTTGAAAATATTGAGTCCCAAATTATCTTTAACATCTGGTGTCCATTTTAGCTCGCGGCCCCTGAAAAGTGTTCATATTGTTTTTTATTGTGGCTGGAGAAAAATAAAAAGTCTTGACAGGGTGACTATTAATGTGATAACAAAAAACAAGCAATTAAGCCTGTTCCATTCTGGACACAGGACGTGTTAGCGCATTTTCATGTTATGTATCAGTACTTATGCTATCTTTCAGTAAATATTTGTAAATTTTAGAAATGTTTATAAATTCAATTGTGTAATGCATATATCTGTAAAAAAAAAATTATAAAGACGTTTCTTTATATTTGAAAAAAAATTATTTTCTCTTAAATCTAACTACAAGTGGTTTGTGGTCACTGAAATAGGACTCATAATTGAAAACATTCGAAATTATAGTCATTTAATCGTCCGAAAACTCCGTCAATTGTTGCATAGCTCTGATACTTTCAATTAAACTCAGAACACAAGCTTACTATTTCATTTGATGAGTTTCTTAATAAATCTTGGTGAAACTACGTGCTGCAGTATTTCGCACCAAATGAACGGGCTTTTGAACGTACAAGGTGTATATATAATATATAAGCCCGTTAGGAGCTTTGAAGCCCGGCCCTCAGAGGTCCTATCGCGAAATGAGCAGGCCAAGACCTACAAAATGATATATATATCATGGGTCTAGGACTTACAGTTGCTGAGATATAGCGCTCCTTTATTAATATAGCTTATATAGTAAAAAAACGGTACTAAGGCCCCTTTTACGGCCCTGAGAGGTCAGATCGCGAAATGGAAAAAAGTCATTTCTTGGCAGGCCAAGACCTACAAAATGATATATACATCATGGGTCTAGGACTTATGGTTGTTGAGATCTAGGGTGATGACGGACGGACGGACAGACAGACAAAACGGGGACAATAGAGCATTTTTTTTCGAAAATTATGAAACCACTTGCAATCGAGGAAACTTTATGTGTAATTTAAGAATATAAATTGCATTTTTAATTATTTTGAAAAAAATTCCCCCACCTCCCCGTTTTTTGGAAAAAAAAGTGAAAAAATATTTTTTTTTCAAAAAGGACATGTTTTTTTTTAGCTTAATTCAAAAGAGTATTAATAATAACTAATCAACTTTTATTAACACATAAGATATAGAACAGTTAGTAATATGTACAGAATGTACAAGAAATGTTCAAAACATATTTTGTCCTATGAACTTCAGAATCAAAAATTCAATTTTTCTCGATTTCGCATGAAGTTCCGCCATCAGTTTCACAGCACGTTCAGCAATTTGGTTAGATCTGGGAATGTCAATTAATGACTTCTCGACTGACCAATGGGTCTTTAAACACTTAATTGCCTTCTTGCATTTTATCTTGATGAGTGAGGTAAACAGTTCATTGAAGGACGCTTCATTGTAGTGTTGCGAATCGAACCAAACATTTGCCCATTCGTAGCATATGAAGTTGCAGGCAGAAGCGAGAATGCTGCGACACTCTGGTATCAGAAATAATGCTATAACAGTTAATATTGCAAGTGAGTTCCATGTTGCCTGGTGTAAATTTGGTCATTTATTCCAGCTGATGTGAGGCCAACGTGGGTTCTCGCCTGTGCTAACATCTTCTGTCGCAAGAAGCGAAAATCAGCTTGAAGAGTGACATAGTTTTGTGTTAATTTGCCAATGAAGGAATAGTTGAATTCTGGTTTGCTCGTTGGCTCTTGAATAAGAAAATTCATGACATGTTTCAGAAGAAGGTCGAGTGCATGGTGCTGTCAATATATTGTGGCTTCTGAAAGCCATTGCTCAAGACATCACCCTGTATGAGCTTTACAATCCCGTGCAAATGGTCAGTATTTCTGCGGTCGTGTTGCAAATTAACATTCAAATATTTTCTCAAGCATCATATTCATCAATTAGCCGATGTAGTTCATTGTGAATGGCCGCGGCAGAACCACTCTCACATTTGAGAATACCGAGTTTGATTTCGGTTGGCATATTTTTCATCAAACCTACTTGATACTCTTCCCCTTGCACTCTTTTACCATCAAACTGGAGGCAATAGGGATCTTTGCTTTGAAGTTTTTGAACAATTTTAGTTTTCTTTTTCCGTCCTTGAGAGATTACTCGTTTTCAGACACCCGCCTGATTTGGAACCGGAACATCATGACCCTGTTCAGCAATGGTTGCAAGAACGTCATGTGCTTTATGTGTGGAAATGTTTTTCAGTACTAGTAAACCCGCCGTTCTAGTGCTTCCTCTTTGGTATTTCGGTTTGCATTCAGAAGATGACGTTTAAGAAATAGTTGGCGACTCGGGTGAAGAAGCAGAGGTTTCAGAATCCGAAGATTTTGAGACAGTTGTATGTTTTTGTGTAGGTTTTGAGACAATTGTATGTGTTTGTGTAGTTTTTGAGACAGTTGTGTGTGTTTGTGTAGGTTTTGAGACAGTTGTGTGTGTTTGTGTAGGTTGTGAGACAGTTGTATGTGTTTTTGTAGGTTGTGATTGAGAAAAGCTGGCTTGAGATTGAGTTTTTGATAGTCGGATTCGTTTTCTTGGGTGGATTCCAAATGGGCTTGTTTGACCATTGAATAACCAATCTTTCCTCCACTGTTAACTTGCCTCTGGTAGAGCTCTTTATCCTCTGTGCTTTTCCATTCTCCATTAACGTTGGTGACATCAAATAACTAAGAAAGTGTTATCAGATGGTTTCTTTTTGTTTTTGTCATTCTGATTAGTGTGCTGGATAATAGTAGAAAGTCAAGAATTTTCCTCCAGATCAATTCTATATCAGTAATCATAATTTTGATTCGATCCAGTCGCCGTTTCTGGCTATTGAACAGAAAAGTGAAGTTTCCAAGAATTTGACGGTTTGTCGGCATCCGTGAGAGATTGATTAGCTTTTCAACATAGAATTCTTGGGTACCTCTTCTGTTTAGAGGATGAGGGAAGATGAGTATAGTAAATGCCTTGTTTATAAACTAATGGAAACAGATGACTGGAATGTGCTTAAAAGCAGTCTAGAAAGTCATATAAAAATTCAGTGTGAAATTAAAACCGAGCGTCAAACTGCGCGATTTGAGAAAAAGAAAAATTAAAAGGTGGGGGAACTTTTTTCAATTAAAAAAAAAATTAATATTGCTACTGTCATCTACATACAATTGTTCCTCGAATGTAAGGGGTTTCAGTTGTATTACGAAAAAAAATTAAAATAGTTATCACCCTATCAAAAGTCCTGACAGGGTGCCTCTATCAAAAATCCTGACAGGGTGCCTCTATCAAAAATCCTGACAGGGTGCCTCTATCAAAAATCCTGACAGGGTGCCTCTATCAAAAGCCCTGACAGGGCGACTCTATCAAAAGTCCTGACAGGGTGCCTCTATCAAAAGTCCTGACAGAGTGACTCTATCAAAAAGTCCTGACAGGGTGCCTCTATCAAAAGCCCTGACAGGGCGACTCTATCAAAAGTCCTGACAGGGTGCCTCTATCAAAAAGTCCTGACAGGGTGCCTCTATCAAAAGTCCTGACAGGGTGACTCTATCAAAAAGTCCTGACAGGGTGCCTCTATCAAAAGCCCTGAGAGGGGTGTCTCTTAGCACTGGAGGCCATAAGCTGCCGCCTAGTTTGTCTGCCCATAAGAACGGTCCACTCTTCAATGGGTTAATAGAACGATACTTTTGATTACAACAACATGTTTTTATTTAAAATACAATGAGTGCAAGTTTCTCAGGTTTTTAAAAAAAATAAAAAAATACAACGTCAAAGCACAATTTTAATGCTAATCACTTCACAATTTGGCAGCACGTAAGAATACCATCATTTCAAAATGATCATTGCTTAGCCTAAAACAGGGGTCGGCAACCTGCGGCTCGCGAGCCGCATGCGGCTCTTTCGATGTAAAGTTGCGGCTCTCTCGATGTCAAACGCCGGCCTAATCAAATACCATAATCTTGAAACAAAAAATTTCAGTGGCTCTTTAAAAGCTTGAGAAAAATGCAAATTTTTTACTTTTGGCTCTTTTTTTAATTAGTTTATGTTCATGTATTTATATTCAATTAATTGTTTTCAACCACCCAAAATTGTATTGTTTGCTGAACTCAGCATATTATTTAATAATATAATATGTGTTAATTATATGATATTGTTTTATTACACGGTTTTCAATTTTCATTATACATAGTTTTAGAATTTAATACCATTCAATTAATTATTTTTAATGAAATGTAGTAAATACTAAAAAAAAATGAATCAATTAATAAAAACAACTGTAGGCTATAAATATAAATAAGTACAAATGAATTAACAACGCAATTAACATACACACACACAAGCATACAGTACGGTATATCATTTATTGCTATATAACTTATAAACACTTACAGTATATACTTAGGGGCTGTCCATTAAGTACGTCAACAAAATAGGGGGGAGGGGGGGTCAGAAAATTTTTGACAATTGTTGACAAGGGGGGGGGGTCAAGAAAAGTTGACGTCAACAATGTTAATTTTTTTAAAATTTAATATAATTACTTAAATAAAGGAAAATTAAGCAGCGTTTGTAGTCCTGTGTTACACACTCGCTTAACATTCAGTATTTTAATTAAACTAACTATATTCCTACTAATTTTGCCACATAAACATTTTGGAAGCCACCTTTTTTAGTAGGGGGGGGGGTAATCAAATGTTGACGTAATTTTATAGGGGGGGGGGTCTCTGGAAGTTTGACAAGTTGTTAACAAGGGGGAGGTAAAAATCGCCCAAAATTTGTTGACATAAATAGTGGTCAGCCCCTTATATATATATATATATATATATATATATATATATATATGTGTGTGTGTGTGTGTGTGTGTGTGTGTCTGTGTATATATAACTAACAGATCGATAAAAAAATAAAGTTTTCTTTTCTGTTGTTCATTAAAACATTGAACAAAAAGTTGACAGAAAGAAAGTAAATGAATTAAAGAATATAAGAATAACATTTATAGACGTCGGCGCACAAAGCAAAAACTTCAAAAGAAGATTAAAACTACAGTTTTTCTTCAACTCGCCGACCGTGGTTGTATTGGTGGGGAGCAGTGATATTTTAGTTTTGAAATTCATTTTAGTTTTAGTTTATATAAGTTTTGGCTTCAATCATTTTTATTTTTATATTATTACAGCTTTTCACAGTGCAAATATTTCAGTTTTTATAAGTTTTGACAGCAATTATTTCAGTTTCAGTTTATTTTTTGCTAACTATCATTTCAGTTTCAGTTTTATCACTTATGAGCGATACATTATACAAGTACATTAAAAGTCACAATGTTATTTCGAAAACTCACTAAAATTTACTGTTATATTATTATTACTGTCATTCAAAATCCATTCTCCTTCAAGAACTTTAAGTTCAGTTTTAAGACTGAACGCATTTCGAGCGATTTACTCATTCTATTGCGTCTTCCAGCAGTAAACAGTCCACAGACAGAAAATACACTTTCGCGTTTCCTACCAGAAAATTGTTTAGTAAGACTTGCCATTTAATAAGACTTGCACAATAATTATTATTTCTCATAAACAATGGCTGGCGGAAAAGAATAATAGTAGACTATAGTGGACTTCGTTATATCTCACGTCCACTCTCTACGCTTGCCTCAGCCCGATTGCCTACTCTATCTCCAAATCTACTTTTATATCATCGGGCCCTCTTAATCTGTTCCCTACTTCCCCACATAAATCAGACAAACTCAGGTGGGGGGGGGGTGCTATAAGTTACATTCCATTCCTCGAAAAGAAAAGATATCAGATTTAATGGTAAGGCACTCTGGTATCCGGACGCGATACCAGTGCAATTAAATCAGAAAGGGAAAAAAGATGGAGTGCGGGGCGGGGGAACAGGATGGGGGACAGGTACGTGCGTTTTCACTATGTCCCTCGTCACGGGCTATTGGTTTGATCCGTGCCATACATTGTATTAGGAGAAGTGGTGGGGTTGATATAGTCCGTGGCAGTCCGGTGATTTATCTGTTTTTCCGAATGTTAATTGCAGGGTTTTTTTTGCCATGTAGCGCGCCGGATCTGCGATCCGGCACCTCTGAAATGCAACCCGGCACCTCTTATAGTTTTCTTCATTTGGTAAAATGTTAAAAACTTCAGAGACCCACCACCTCTTATTGAAGAGACCCACCACCTCTTATTGAAGAGACCCACCACCTCTTATTGAGCAAAAAAACCCCTGGCTTAATTGACTCTCTCTAACCAATGTGTGAGAACCCTGTTCTGCACAATTTTGTATTATTTTCGTTTCTTGCACAAACGTTTTCGTTTTTATAAGTTTCTACACCCAACATTTTTATTTTTATATTATATTCGTTTTTCTTTCATTATTCGTTTTAGTTTTCGTAAAACGGGAAGCAATCATTTTCGTTTTCGTTATGTAAATATCACTGGTGGGGAGTTGGGTGGTGTTAATATTGGTAGGGTTGATGGCTACTTGTAGAGATTGAATTTTTGTAGACGACAATGTATTAAAATCGCTATTGTTTTCTGCAAATAGTGGCAATAGAAAAGTATCGGTATCGAGTATCGAAAATTTATGGTTTAAAATGTATCGGCGATACACAGATCAATACTTGATACAAAAAGGATCGGCAATACAGCAACCAATACTAAAAAAAGTATCGCCGATACTGTATCGGCCGATACCGATACTAACAACCCTGATACATGCTATAAATAGGTTATTTTGATATACTGTCTGATTTGATACTTTTCTACGGGAATTTACTTAGAACATTGGAGAGATACATGCAAGTGAATGTTTCATATATTTTAACAAACATATGTGATGAATTCATTGATATATTAAACTGGAGGGTTTTGAAACAAAAACTTTTTAAGATAAAACCTAAATATTATGGAATCATCATCGACTTAGATAAAATTTAGATTAGCTTACACTTCTAATTCAAAATGTTCTCAAAAATGGATATGTAATTGAGCGATTTATCTGATTTATTCCGATTGAGCACCATAATGGAAATATATATTTGATGTTCTTAGTACTATTGTACTTATGGAATATTGGGAACAGTTTTGGTAATATACAGTCAGTTAATTTTTTTTTTACCGCTTCACCAAAGAGACGGCCAACTCTTACAGAATGCTGACAGGAGGATAAAAAATGTATTAGTTCTACAGTGTTTTTTAAAAAACATTGTGATCTCAAAGTTATGCTCCAAGAGCTTTTAACGCAAATTACTTATACATTAGTAGTATGTCTAAAGAATTAACCAAAAGCAAATTACTTATACATTAGTAGTATGTCTAAAGAATTAACCAAAAGCAATAAACACGTTCTTATGGCATCAAGGGAAAAAGGTGCACTGCACAAAATTTCGTTACCGATGTTACCATTAAAATAATTTTAATTAAATCTAAAGACATTTACAAAAATAAAGTTTAAATGAACATAACTCTTGTATAAAAATCGTTTTTTCTTAACCCATTCAAAGTAATGTACATTATGTCCTCAGATAGGAAGGTACAGGCTAAACGTTTTGAACATATCTAGACGCGTTTGATTCGCGAGGGAATGGTACTAACACTTCTCATTTAAGTTCTTCAGGGCCGCCGCATGTCAGGGGTTTCTCGGGCACATTAATCTGCTATACAGCGATTGGAGGGTAAGTATGATCAGGAGACCGTTGTTCATGACAGCAGCCCCTATTTATATTCTGCGAGCCCCGAGTTATTTTAGTAACCAATTTTGATTGGTATTATGAAATTTTTCGAAAGATAGGGTTGAGTTTCTTAATATATTTTTACCAACAGTGTATAATTCTATACATTTTTCCCCGGTAGTAAAAATTCTGTAGGACTGTTTAATAGAAAAAAGGTGCAGTTTTCTTTCCCCGACCTTAATCTGCATCTGGTGCTTTTTTTCTTTAAATGACGTTTTCCCTTTTGTCCTACGGTCAAGTGACTAATTGTTTTTTCATGAGTCACCCCAAGGCAAGACATGATTTAAACCAGGCGGTACATTGGAAAAAGATTTTCAGTTTTCTAATTATGAAGGACATTGAAACACGTTGAACATCAAGAGACATATCTCATGACTTAACCGGCTTTACGGAGTTTGGCATGACTGTCATGAATTACTTGACTATACAGGAGTGCCTGATCCAAGGCACCGAGGTACACACAAGCTATGCGGTTCTCATAAACAGCTAGACCGGGGGGGGGGGGAGGGCTCTTCCAGATAACAATAGGTGTTGGACAAGATAGTTAATGAAGCATATGACCACCACATTCCTTCGCGGAAGGATCCTCTGAAGCCTGCGCTTTACAGATAACATTGCGGCATAAAGGTAGCAGCAACAATGACCTCAATATCAAACAATGCAAAACCATTGGGCGTGAAGGTGAGTACGAAGAAAAGTAATGTTTTAGTCAAAATAACAACAGGAATAAAAAAAATACCGAAGAAAGGAGATGATAGCATCTGGTAGACTGTGCCACAACGTGTATTCCATGGGCTGTAAACGTCTCTATGGCTGCGAAACAATGACGTCATAGACACTCTGTACATTGCCATTGTGCAGGGCACCTGACAGGCAGTAGTCCACCGGGAAAAGCTGGCAACGTAATATTGAGGATGAGACATGTCAATTTTTCTTAAATATGATGTTATAAAGAGAAGAACGGACGGAAGAATGGTGCAAGGAGAAAGAGAAATGGTGAGAGGACATGAAGAGAGAATGGTGAGAGAAAATGAATGTCAAATGTTTATGTACTAATGTAACTTGAATTCAACCCATCAACATCTTTCCTTACTGAACTAAGTAACAATTTTATTAACAAAAAGAGGCAAACATAGTGCTCATATTGACTTTCTGAATTATGTACTGCTTGTCACATTAAGATTGTGGACTCAAGTTAAAAGTATTCAAAATTTCATAATATGATTATGGACAAGCGTAAAGTATTCAGATATTATAATGTTTCAGTTTTACTGGATTTTAAAAAGTTTTCATTTATCTCAAGTGATGTGTGTGATTGTGAAATTTTATAAGCAATTCTGAAAAAGACAACACTTTTGTAATTATTTTAATTTTTAGTGCATCAGAATTAAAGGGGAATCAAACTTTAATTATTTTAAGTAATAATCAAACACAACCACAACAGAAAATAATAACAAATGAACACAATATAGGATTTAAAACAATTTCAAGCAAAATTGGACATAACAGTTTAGTTCAGATTTGCATGTACTAAAATTGGCAGTACTCCAAGTACATGTACTAACACTGGCGGTACTCCAAGTTCTAACATTGGCTGTTTATCTTTCACACTCAAGAAATCCAATCATTTCTAAATGAGAACATTATAACATCCATTACATTCAATCATCACATAGATGCCTACATGTAAACACAACCCTATCATCCATTACATTCAATCATCACGTAGATGCCTACATGTAAACACAACCCTAACATCCATTACATTCAATCATCTCATAGATGCCTACATGTAAACACAACCCTAACATCCATTACATTCAATCATCACATAGATGCCTACATGTAAACACAACCCTATCATCCATTACATTCAAGAAACATAAACCTAGTCTACAAGTATACACTGATAGGTTCTCCACATTGCAACAAGAGATCAGTCAGATTTGAATCTTGACTCCAGTCCTGGCCTAGACCAACTATAAGTAGCTTGATAATATTCCTGTAAATATCTATGGACATACTTTTCATCTCCAGCTGTTTCTTGAGACTGAATAAATAAATAAATAATCAAATATTCACTGTGTGGAAAAACAAATTTATTGGTAAATAAAATATATAGTTTTTATGATTTAGAGGAAAAAAAAGGAACTTAAAATTATTATTAAATGCATTCTCTTTATAAGTTTGGGTAGATGTGCTTTACAGAAACCAATGCTTGTATAATGTTGTGTTTACATAAAATGGAAACTGTTGTTTCATCTACTGGTGCCTTCAAGAGTGCAATTTCGATTTTAACTTACAATGGGAAGTTTCCACTGATAAGTTCAAATTAAAGACAGTTGATACATTTTTCAGCATTTCATTTTAAACTGACCAACAGGATTACTTAAAGTACAGTAGACTCTGAATGCCTAATATGTGATGATAGGGCAGACAAAACCAGACATGCAGGAACAAAAAAAAACTTTAAATGGAAACTTTAGGCTTATACTTACTCAAATTAATGAAACTTATTTTACTGTTTTACATGGATGAAAGATTAAATAAAACGGGAAAAGGGGGCCTAAATTGAAAGAATCAAACTGACAATTTAATTTTTTTAAACAATTAAAACCTGTCGGCTTTTTATTTTGGATGAATAGTCAGAAAAGATACAACATATTTATGCAAACTGATAGATGAGAATTCATCATCTTATTCCCTTTGTTAAATTTCATACCACAGTACATTGTTATTATGACTTCTTTCTTTTCTCTGAAATTCATTTTTTTTCAAGTTTAAATACATGTACTAATTCATTGATACTTTGCTCATAATAACATAGCAAATTTCTCCTCTCCATCAAACTAAATCCAATTTTGATATCACAGTTTATTACTGTGATTGTCCCATCATCTTCCCTTCTTAAATTCCATTTTCTACTTACTGTTTAAAGATTTAGAGAAAGTGGCTAACAAGTGTATAAATTAACAACACATGTAATATTTGTTTTAATATAGTAGAGTGCTAGATGAGATGTTACACAGTCAAGTGTCAATTTACGCATCTTTTTAAAATGTGAACTCAGAATTATGTGGGTTGTATTCCAAAAAATACATTTTGTCCAACATGTACACATTGGCTCTTTAAATGTAGCTCACATAAAGAAATTTACCAACTAATTTGCTAGGATTTGCTTCAAAAGCCTATTTTATTAATCAACTGCTTGTCCTTTTCAAAAATTGATCTGCATTCATTTAAATATTTTTCACAATTTTTTATTGAATCCATTAAAATAAATATTTCATTTTTTTTTAATAGAATCTTGTTGATGCTTTGTCATGTTAGAAATTTACAAAACATATTCCTAATTTTAAAAGTCTTTTGTAAGGTGAATTTCTTTATGCCGCATTTTTGTGGCTCATATATCCTTGTATAAATTGAGGACCTGACTGTATATATTTACACCATTTCAACCTTAAAGTCTACTATCACCTTTTATAATCTTCATTCTCCTCAACATCAACTGACAACTTCTGCTTCCTTTCGTTGTTTGTTTTCAATTTTGTCATAAGCTCAAGATTTTCTTTGTAAAGCTCTGTAATGACAAAAATAATTATCAGAATAAACGTTTTAATAGCTTATAGATACATTACACATTCAATATATAAATGACCAGCTGTAAAGCCTGCTAAAGCAGAAGAGTTGATGGAAAACATGATTGTAAGATTTGATAAGTAGCCAGAAAAATTCAGACCATGTCACTAACTTAGCTTTCACACACAATGTTTTTAAAACTGTAATGTTAAAAACATATTCATCAATACATTATACACCTCTCCTTTATTCAACCTTCCCCACTTCATCCTGAAATCCTTCCCCTCCTCTCCATCCCACCAACCCTGTTTCCCCAGTCGTCCAACCCTCCATCTTACCACCCAATCCTGCCCAGCCAGGACTATAAAAAATCACAACAATTTGAGAACCGCTGGTACACTGACATATATTTTCACACAAATAAAATAAATAATAAAAGGTGAATTAAACTAAAATGAATAACATAAAAAGTTGAAAACAATTATAATATAACCTTAGCATAAGACACAAAACACGGTCATATATCTTTGTACATTGCAGGATGTTTTGAAGCAATTTTTATTGTTTAGCTCCGTCCACTACTCCCATAATTTAAAAAAAAAAATATTTTTCCTTTAAAACACAAAACCCTTAAAATATGAAATGCTCATTTCATATTACACTAAGTTAGTTTAATACTTCTAATGTACTTTTAGGTCTGCACAACAGGCAGACATAGTCACCATATAGAATATTAAAGAACATAAAAAAATAATGAAAATACAATCTTTGGATAAGACACGCAACAATAAAATGTACATCAAAATATTCTCCTTAATTACCAAACCTAATGGTTTGTTATTTAACATTCCCATGAAAGTATTAAAACTAATTGATTTACTAATTTATCAGATTTTAATAATTGTTCTGCTAACTGTTGTGGATTTAAATTATCTATTATGACACTAGTAGTAATGAAGAAGTAAATACCATACAATGATTATTCTACTTAGTAATTCCAATGAATGGCATCATCAGAACATTTTAAAAAAAGAAAACACAATTTTTTTTAAGTTGTGAATAAACATTTATCTAAAAGTATAATATCTAATTATCACCAATCCATTAGACATTATTAGAAGCTCTATTAAAAATTGTGACTTTTAATTCTCAAATGTGAATGAGAGTTGTGAGAAAGTACATACAACGGAAAACAAAGTTTAATTATAGACTTTGGAGAGTACAGGTTGAAACAAACTATTTATTTAAAAGTCATCAATAGGTATTAAATACTTCACATTTATGGTAACATAATTATTCATCAATTACAAGTATATGCATTAATATATGAACATTAATATAAAGCATAGAAGTTAAAATAAAGAGCCAAATAAAATTAGTTATTATTGATCTATAAATAAAAAAAACATATTACAAATGTTTTGATTCAAAATTTGTTTGAATCAATTAAATTTATTGATTAAATTTGACAATCTAAAAAAAAATAATAAACATTTTAATACATGATATTAAAAAACAGACCAACACTTACTAATATTAGCTAACTTGACAGTTTCCAACTTTTCTTGATATTCATTGGTTTCCTTAAAATGAATTGCAAACGCAAACTTGATTTTAAGTTAAATATAAGTTACAATATTAATGTATTATTACTGAAGGAAACAAATTTAAGAGATTGTCTTTTTTTTTTACCTTATGAATTCTTAAAAGCTGTATGGCAAGTTCCAACTGTTTCAGACTGAAATATTTTATAGAAATGTTTAATAATTATATAGGAAGTATTATAAAGTAAATAAATGAAATACTCTCAACTATCCAGTCTCTTTAATCTCTGATCCAGTTAAAAATTAATTTGTGGCAATAGAATGAGAAAACATTATGTTTGCCACCTGTCCATCACTCTAATGATAAAAATACATTTTGTAAAAAAAATATCACAAGGCACATTACTATAAAGTCAGAAAATATGAGTAGGTTTGCACAAAAAGGCAACAAGTGAGAATCTGTCTATACAAATTTAAGGGTATCCTGCACATCTTTATACCAAATGTACAGATAAAAAAATGTTTGAAGAAAATTATTTTCCAAAATATGCACATTATTTACAACAATTTTCACTCGTTAAAAGTACAGTTGGCTCATTATTTTTTAATGATTTTCTCCAATAAATTACATGTTTTCCTACAGATATCTATGTTGACGGAACACGCCTCTGAAACATTACTTCAAACTCAATAAAGTGGCTTTGCCGAGCCCTCCCCCTACAAATGTAAGAATGGCTTTGGATGAAGTAGCTCCAGTTTGATAAGACATCAGTTTTACAGACAACTCATCTACGCATTGTGGAATATCAGTGAAAAGACCGTCTTGGCATTACAGTTATAAGGTGCATATTTTTTTCTAAAACATGTCAGCGATACTGTTATAAATAGCTATATTTTTTTTTTCTAAAACCTGTATTGTAATAAGTGCAAAGAATATACAAGTATAAAGAACAATTCACACAATGAGACACGTGAAGATAAACTCAGTTTTTGGAATACATCAAAAAATTAAATTTCAATATAGGTTGTATGTAAAATAATCTATCCACGCCACATATAGGTGACAGATATAAAATTCTAGGCTGTTAAAAATTACTGGTGAATATTTATCTTACCTTCTCTCTAAGAAATGATTAGATTTATCCTCTGAATCGAAGATTTTCTCACACAATGTTTTGCCAATCTGAATCCTGTATAGAAAAATATAGATGACTACTTGTTTATATTAATTTTTGTTTATTTTGTTACACAATATCTACAACCCAGTTCATTTATAAAGTGGTAAAAGTAGGTGTTGATCTACAAGGCAAATTATTATTAACTCTTAAGTTATTTTAGTTATTATTATTACAGTATTTTTTTTTAATTAACAACTTGTGCATTGATAAATCATTAATAAAGACTATCAAAAGGCAAATTTTCCAGTGTACTTTCTCAGACTTTTGTAATGAAAAAAAATGTCATTACATCAAAGTGAGAAAGTCTATTCTATGGCTTTTAAAAGATGTCATTACATCAAAGTGAGAAAGTCTATTCTATGGCTTTTAAAAAATGTCATTACATCAAAGTGAGAAAGTCTATTCTACGGCTTTTAGAAAATGTCATTACATCAAAGTGAGAAAGTCTATTCTATGGCTTTTAAAAAATATTCTAAAAAGATAAAAACTATTAACTTTTTTTGTTAAAACTGGTTCAATTTGTCAACTTATTAAAAATTATTGTGTCACCAATTCCACAATATGGATTCCTATGCCGTTTTTTCCAAAATAAATTCATTTTAATTGATGAGAAGATTTTTCTCCTTAATGATATTTTTTTTTTTTGCACTTGCGAGTACAAAAATTACGGCAAACAAAATAAAAATAATTAACCCACTCACAAAGCAGAAATGAACTGCAATGCAATGAAACTCTAATAAAAAGTTTAGCTCAATGTAAGAGAAAATACTTTGGTTGTGTTCCAGTTTTATAATGGAAATCTCATATAAAGGTTTGGTCTTACTAAGAGATATGAACTGAACATAATTGCATACTTGTTATATTAATACACATACACATAAAACAAAAAGGTAGATTTGAATTTCAACAGTGTATGTATATAAATATTACAATGAAGAAGAAATAATGTAACAATCAAATGTAACAACCTTTTTAAAACTAGTTCATTTCTGGAATTTTTAATAGATGCCTCCAGCAAAGTTTCTTTCAAATCCTTAATCCTATAATAGGAAAAAAAAAAGAGTATTTTAATCCTTTCATTACAACAAATTAGAGTTTTATTATTCATACATATTAGGTTTGACCTAATAGTTTTAAGTGGGACGGATGGCCGAGTGGTGTAGATACTCGACTGTCGACCTGAGAGTCCTGGGTTCAAACCTCAGTGAGGCCAATGGAATTTTTCCAGGTGAAATTTGGTGCAAAGTTGTCTCACAAGTCCACCCAGCTTTTAAATGGGTACCTGACCTAAGTTGGGGAAGTAAAGGCGGCTGGGTGTTGTGCTAACCACACAGTCCCTTCATATGCAGAGGTTATAGAAACAGATGAATTCTACACTTCATCTGCCCCGATGGCCCGTTAGGGCCAAGGGAAATTTACTTACTTACTAATAGTTTTAAGACATGAAAGCAATAAAGTCAACCATAAGTAATTGGCTATGCCCAATTATAGAATTATGGTTTTCAAAAGAGATGTGGGGTCAGTCAAAAATTTTATATTTTCATTTATTATTAAATGAGAAATGAGAAATGATTTAACAAATATTGGGTATTTAAATCAGTAACTTAATCTAAAACTATAATATCCCAAGAAATTCAAAGATTTATTAATACCTTACCGACAGAGTATATCATCAAAGTTACCAGCTGAACTTTCTTGATTAACTGTAACAAAAATTATTGTCCTTTTAAGTTTTCATAAATATCAATTAAAAATATTAAAATAAATCAATTACAATGTATTTATTTCCAGTAACATGATAAGTTTACATGTGTTTTATGTGCATACTAGTGTTGATCATTATATAGTTCTATAAGATTGATATGTACAGAAATATTAAAATTCAATTTACGTTTACTATCAAATTTTGTTAATTTTTTTTTAAACTTATTTGTTGAGTTACATTAACCATTTTTTCACACTTTCAATTTACAGACAAATAGAAAAACAGCAAAACATGGAATTTTTATTGTAAAAGTAGGGTTATTTTGTGTTGTGACACATTTTAAAAATAAAAAAAATATGAAATACTACTGTACATATGAGAAAATATCGAGTTATATGTGCCTAACAAATGCCCAATGTCTTTTTGTAATATAATTACAAAATAAAACCGCAATAAGTAAATCAAATGATGAAAAAACATGTAATAATCAGCTGAGAATAGTGTAAGAAGTGCTCCCTGTTGATCATATCCATACACTGTACCCTCTCTTCCCACTAGTCTTATGTCTGGCAACAACCAACCATTACAAAAGAATTGGCTAGTAGCAGCATCATCATGTGCTCAAGGCTTTTTATTGTCTATAGTTTTATGTAATTACAGAGATATGCTACTAGACACTGCAACCTTCACAAGGATACCAGATTTGATTCCGTACTACCAGTACTTTACTTAGTATTGAAAGTTTAAAAACATTATTTTTTTCTAATCTCAAGAAAAAACACAGGCCTACCCCTCCCATCCCATTTAATTTTTTTTATACAAAATTAATAAATTCGAACTCTAGAAAACGATTACTGAGATATTTTCTACAAGAATATGTAATTTTAAAAACTGAAGTGTACAAAAAAAAACTTGAATATATTTCTAAACATTGTTCTTAAAAATCAGCACCTGAAGATCGTGCTACCAAAAGACGATGAAGTTCATCTTCTAGTTTATTTTTCATTTCAAGCCATTCTTCTCCTGTCTGCTCTTCAGAATTTCTCTTATCTGTTAACTCCCCATTTTTTTGGGACAGAGGATTCATAATTTTGAAATAAGAACAAACTTTCTGAAAGGAAAATGAAAGGATAACATTTAAATTAAAATATAGATAAAAGAAAATTAATTTAAATATTAATCTTATGCATGCTAAACTAATTATTTTATATCTCACTTGGAAAAAAAAACAGTCTGTAATTAGCTTTAATTGATAGTTTACAACAAATATAAATATGAAACATACAGACCAATGCTATGTCCACATTTTTTAGAAGGCTATCCACAACATATTTAGAAAAACATGTACATATCAATATTTGTGGCTTAGCCTTGGACCAAACTACAAAAGTGACTAAATGTCTAGAATTTCCTTATAGAGACGTAATATACCCTAGCAACTAGAAAAGTGGCTCCACAAATGCCCTACAGGCTGAACGCTAACAGTATAGATGGCATCATTTTCAATCATTTCATTTTTTTGGTATATTTTAGAAACAATCCTAAATCTATCTACATAGGCGAGAATCAATATGAATTCAGTGGACATGTAATTAGTTTTAAATATACCCATCTTACCCTGCCAGGAAAAGTAGCAGCTGGCATGGAAAATAAAGGAATAATTAGTCAAAGTGCCAGTAAGTACACATTTGACATTTTTGATGGTTATGCAGTATTTAATTTGTACAGTTAAATTTTTTATTTGAATGTAAGGTTAATTTTGACTAATTGATTGCAGACTATTTAGCAGAAATATTGCTGTAAATATTAGACAATGGTATTTATTAAGTTTAAACTAATCCTCAAATGATAAATGACTATCAAATAATGCTGAAAATTGTCTTAATGGAAGTTAAGAGGAAATCATTTATTTTATTGCAGTAAAATTGTTTAAATTTTTTCCTAACGACATGATTTAATAATTATAAGAGAAATAGCGAGCTACTAAAAAAATGTTTACACTTATTTAAAAACAAAATAATACTGGTAATGAAAAGACAATCAATGGTCAATTTAAAACTGAAAATAAAACAATAAGATAACTCAGGAACTAAAGATTTGTAAACAAGTTGCAGATGTTTACATAGTGCAAACTATACATTTCATGCATACATAAATAACTCTTTGTTGACTTTATTCAGTCATTTTCAATTTTTAATGATTAATACATATGCATTTTGAAATATAAAAATTATTTATACCATGGTAATCGTGAAAGTGTTCTGGTCATCAAAGCCTATAAATCTTTGGAGGGACTGGTGGCTGTGTGGTGTAGATACTCGACTGTCAACCTGAGAGTCCTGGGTTCAATCCAAGGAAATTTTTCCTCGATATTTTCTGATATGTACAGTAGTATTTGATATTTAGTCGATGAAAGTTGGTTTGGTAAAGTCCAAGAAGTCCACCAAGCTTTAAAAGGGTACTTGTTTTAGGTTGGGGAAGTAAATACAGCTGGGTATTAAGCTATACACACAATCCCTTTATATGCAGAGGTTACAAAAACAATTGAATTCTTCACTTCATCTGCCCTGATGGCCTATTTGTGCTAAAGGAAGTTTTTTACTTTATTACTTTTAGCATTTCATCTTCTGTAACATAAACATTATTTCTCCCAGATTTATTTCACTGAAAATATGGACATTAAATCCACTGAATGTGAGTGTCCACAAGAAGGCTACAGATTAATTTTTAAAATTTGAAGGGACTATTAATTTTGAAAAAAAAAAGTGATTTATTTTTTTTTACTCCTTTTTTAGCAGGCTGATTTAATTTGATATTTACATTTTTTTTTTTTAATATTTAAAAATCAAAGTGTAGGAAGTGAAACACATTGCTATAGACTATGGCATAAGACTAGTCACAAGAATAAATAAAATGATTAACTACAGTGCTGAGCTAGTAAGAAGGGCATTCTAATATCCTTAGATTTCATAGACTGTAGCTATGAGTATTACGACAAATGTATGCTAGCCGGCCAATGTCAGATATTGGCTAGCAAAATAAGTTTATGTTCACATTGGCTGGCCATTGTTGGAAACTGGTCAATGGGAACATTAGCTGGGTGTGACTGGCCAATGTCGAAGTAACAATCTGAATAGTATTATATGAAGGAGATATAATCAATTATAAACTCTTTGAGTTAGGAAAACATTAAAGCAAGATACATTTATTACAAACAGATTGCCTACTAGATGTGGCCAACTGCTTATCTGAACAGATTTAGTTAGGTTTGTATCTCTTTTTGAGATAATTAAAACTGCTGATTATTTTTTCTGTCATCCCTTGTTTGACATAAAGGAAATAAAAGATCATAGATTAAGCTTTTTTCTTTTTGTAACTCTCTTGTGTTACTGAGTAAAAATATTTCACTTGGTAAACTATCTTACATTTCATATAATTTGTTGGGATGGTTGTGTGATCAGTGTGAAAGGAAATTTACTCTTTTTGAGCTATTTTAATTACTGAAAGTGTTGATCTGAACAACAATGGATCAAAGGTTTGAGATGATAACATTTGTTTTGGTGCAAAAAGACAATCTGGCTAATTTAACAAAACATGGCTGAAAAGCATGGAATGTTTATGGGTAAAATCAAAGATTATAGCAAATGTGACCATAATTGTGTTAGATAGGATTACATTTAGGCCGATGCTATGTCTTTGTTTGTGTGCTGTGACTAGTTTGATATTAACTTCAATAACAACAGTTCAATAAAAATGAAAACAAAAAATCAGACACATTGCATAAATACATTTTTATATTTATTGTAAAATTTCGAAAATATGATTACGGCAAATTTCAATCGCAAACTAAGATGATGACTGTAAGAATCCAGTCCCGGCTGTATTTTTTCGTGGACATAGCCTTTTTTCCGAACTGCGTCCATGAAAATTTATTGCCAACTGATTAGATGAATGGGATTAGTCTTCTGCCTCAATTTAAAATTGATAATCGGATAAAGTGATCGGTGTGGAGCATATATATATACATATATGTGGTGTGATTTCAAGTTGAGGTGATAGTGATTATTATTTCAAGGATATTACTATTATTTGTACTAAGTGTGCATGATGTAAAAATAGAATATTTTGCAGCTCTAGATGGCATAAAATGTTAAATTGTAAAAAATGATGACAGAAAAAGCAGATTTATCATTTAAAATAGGCAGCGGCTACGGATACGTAAAAAAGTATCCCGTATTTTTTTTATTCGGGGTACGAAAAAAGATGTGCGTATTTTTTAGCGATATGATGCTAACCCTAACCCTTTTTTTTTCAGATAGCGATATGATGCTATCCCTAACCCTAACCCCCTATCCCTAACCCTTTTTTTTTTCATAATGTATCCTTTTAATAAAACAAAAAAATATGCGCAAAATTAGTATCTATTATTCTGAAAAAAAAAAAAATTTGAAAAAAAAAAATTTCTCTGACGGGATTTGAACCCATACATAGTCGGCCAAAATCGAGTCACGGCCAAGCGTGTAACCAACTGTGCTAGCGAGCCACACAAACATAGCCTCAATTTTTAATAGGTTATGTTTTCAATTCCAAAGTCTATTTTCGTATCCCGGAGAAAAAAATACGGAGTACTTTTTTACGTACCCGTAGCTTAAGCCTTTAAAATACTTGAAAAAGAAGCTCAATCTAAATGTGTGTTTTTTTTATTTTGTTTAACATGGATGTATCATGACAGCAGTCTGCCACACCCATTGGTTTGCAAATAAACTTCTCTTACTGTCTTTTTTTCCCCACACTCAATGTAAGTTTGTAATTGAAGATATCTCTTTCATACAATTTACATTGGTAACATCCTAACTTCAACGTAGGCCAGTTTAACTAGCCAATGTCTGACATTGTCCGGCTAACAAACATTGGCCACAACATTTAAATAAGCTCTTGGCCTGTTTATCTAACATTTTAGACTGCAATTTTTATAATATTGTGAATGATGATAAAGTCAGATAATGGTTTTGTGACAATTTTCTCAAATCATGTTATACTATTTTACCTATCGGCGCTATGTCTATGATGATGACTATATATTAAGCTACACTTTAAAAGTCGATTCGTAACAAACAGTGTTGTAATGCACATCTAACATCTTAACGATATTAGAAATGTATAAATTTGTAGGCTTTTTATGCAAACGTACTTGCGCATTAGTTTGAAGATCCCTCTTTCCACGGAAATAAAACGGAAGTTTACATGACATGATAAACATCCGGAAGATCTAAAGACAATATCTATTTTCCTTATAACGAGAGCATAGAACAATATGCCCATAGATATGAATATGCCCATGGATGTCTATGACATAGTATATACATACCATATACATACCATTCTACCCAGGGCCGGCCTTAGCACTAGGCATACTAGGCATTTGCCTAGGGCCGCTAAATTCAAAGGGGCCGCCAATTTTGTAAAAACTATTGAAAAAATTTAAAAGATCACAAATTATTTACAATGTTTTAAAATTTAAAAACACGATTTTTATTTTATTTTCGTTCAATAGCTTTGCGCAAACTAACGATCACAATAATATCATTGTTATTAAACTTTTTGGAAGTCCACTTTTCACAAGCTAATGTTTTTTAACAAACACAGCACTGATAATTTGCTTTTAATCTTTTTAAAATTAAAAATTTCCGCCATGAAGCACTGGCGTCGGAGCAGGGGGTGGGGGCCGCCCCCCCTAAAACTTTTAAGGGGTGGCGGCGCCCCCCCCCCTTGAATTTCCAGTCTGCCCCCCCCCTAAAATTTTACCTTTGTTTAACTTTTATAACTTTGTAATTCATTTTAGTTTATATGTTTCATTTTCATAATTCATTTGATTTATTTCTTAAATTTAATATTTGAAATAAATTATAATTAATTCACATTTTACAGTAATCACATTATTGAGAGTTGTTGTGGCATATTTTAAAAACTGTTGCCATCTACCGAATGACGGCAAATGTAATTTTTAAAGTAAATGCAATTATTTATTATCTTTTCATAAATTACTTTTTGTTAATGGAGATTCCGGTTTCAGTTTCATGTTCATCTTCATTCATGATAATTATTTTCTGATCTAATTTCACTATTAAATTTGTAAACAAACTAACATTACGATACAAAAAAGATTAAAAAGCAAGGTATGTGTCAACATTTTATGTGTATCATTCATAAAGTTAATAAAAATAGAGTAATATTCAGTGGCGTAAATATGGTGGGGGAGCGGAGTCCAAATACAAGCGTCCCCCGGGCCCCCCGCTTTTTATTTTAGCGCTAAATATTAAATACTAGCTGTACCCGCCACACGCTATAACGAGCACGGTCGGTAATGTGTTTTTGTAACACACTTTGGAAGGGCCGGAAATTATTACAATGTGGGTCATGTTTAGAGAGAGTTTGTATTTTTGGGGACACATACCTGTTAAGTTAGATGACCTAGTTAGGCTGGAATTAAAAGCAAGGCTAAGTGTCCATGTATTATCAAGAAACAAATGTTGTGATAAGCTAATTATCTACTGTCTGGTTTCGTATGTATGGCGCCAAACTTTCACATGAGCTTGATTAATGATACAAAGAATCAGTGTCCCAAAGTTTCTAGGTTGAGCATTGTATTTACAAGAATATAGGTCAAACATTGTATTTTCAAGAATGTGCCCCCACCCCTTGAATTTTGGCTTGCCCCCCCCCCTTAAAATATTTCGTTCCGCCGCCGGTGCCATGAAGGGTACTAAATCGGATTCCGGAGCACAAAAACGAAAACGAAAAAAAAGTCGAAATGGAACTATTGAAATCACAAGAGGGTGCTATTTATAAACACTTGAAGATGAAGGATAAAAATACAGACGTTGTTCTAGAGTCCTCCTCCGAGTTACTCTGTGAAGCGTCCGAAGTCGAAGACAATGAGCAAGAACATATAGCTATAGCATATCATGACGCATTGAGAAAAGATAGCATTGCCGACAAAACAGAAGAAACAACATCGGAAAAACTAAAAGATCAAAATCAAACAGAAATAGACGTAAAAAAAAGTATCAAAAAAAAAAAAAATAAGTGTCTCAGAACTTGAGATAACGAATCCAGACAAGGCAGTCGACTGGACTGACATTAGTTGTTGGCCATCATCTCTCAACAATCAGCAGCGTGTTTTAGTTGTTAAGCGGGGGTCCAATACATATTGAAAATTTTAACAGCATACTACAAAAGGAAACTCTGCAATCAGGAACCACTTGACAGACGTTGGCTAGTTTACTCTGTCAAGCAGGACCGGGTGTACTGTTTCTGTTGTAAACTTTTTTCTAACGCTTCTAACTCATTTTCCTCTGACGGTTATAATAAAATTTTCTTGCAGTTGTCAGCCTTCATGAAACATCATGTAACCATATCACTGCGCAGATAAACTGGATCGAAATGGAGAATAGATTGAATTTAAATATAACGATTGATAAAGAAACTATTAGATTAATGAATGCAGAAAAAATGCATTGGCGTGGTGTACTTGAAAGGCTGTTAGCTATTATCCAATATTTGGCTAAAAATAATCTTGCATTTCGAGGAACAAATGAAAATTTGAATTGTGCTAACAATGAAAATTTTTTTGGGATTGGTAGAGCTATTAGCTAAATTTGATCCCGTTTTCCAAGAACATCTTTGCAGAATAAACAATAATGAAATTCATGATCACTATTTAGGTAAAATGGGTAAAACCATGCAAAATGAATTTCTGCATTTGATCAGCCAGAGAATTTTTAAGAAAATTGTAGCCAGCATTATTGAATCAAAGTATTATTCTGTCATGTTAGATTGTACACTAGGGTGATAACAAAATTTTTTTTTTATGAAATCACTTGCAATCGAGGAAACTTTATGTGTAATTTAAGAATATAAATATCATTTTTAGTTGTTTTTTTTTTTAAAAGTTCCCCCACCTCCCAATTTTTTTGGGGAAAAAAAGTGAAAAAATATTTTTTTTTCAAAAAAAAAAAAAAAAAGGACATGTTTTTTAGCTTAATTCAAAAGAGTATTACTAATAACTAACCAACTTTTATTAACAAATAAGATACAGATCAGTTAGTAATATGTACAGAATGTACAAGAAATGTTTAAAACATATTTTGTCCTATAAACTTAAGAATCAAAAATTCAAATTTTCTCGATTTTGCATGAAGTTCCGCCATCAGTTTCACAGCACGTTCAGCAATTTAGTTAGATCTGGGAATGTCAATTAATGACTTCTCGACTGACCAATGGGTCTTTAAACACGTAATTGCCTTCTTGCATTTTATCTTGAGTGAGGTAAACAGTTCATTGAAGGACGCTTCATTGTAGTGTTGCGAATCGAACCAAACATTTGCCCATTCGTAGCAGATGAAGTTGCAGGCAGGAGTGATGCTGCTGCACCACTCTGGTATCAGAAATAATGCTATAATAGTATATATATCGCACGTGAATTCCATCTTGCCTGGTGTAAATTTGGTAGTTTCTTCCAGCTGATGAGAGGCCAACGTGGGTTCTCGCCTGTGCTAACATCTTCTGTCGCAACAAGCGGTAATCAGCTTGAAGAGTGACATAGTTTTGTGTTAATTTGCCAATGAAGGAATAATTGAGTTCTGATTTGCTCGTTGGCTCTTGAATAAGAAAATTCATGACATGTTTCAGAAGAAGGTCGAGTGCATGGTGCTGACAGTCAATATATTGTGGCTTCTGAAAGCCATTGCTCAAGACATCACCCTGTATGAGCTTTACAATCCCGTGCAAATGGTCAGTATTTCTGCGGTCGTGTTGCAAATTAACATACAAATATTTTCTCAAGCATCATATTCATCAATTAGCTGATGTAGTTCACCGTTAATGACCGCGGCAGAATCACTCTCACATTTAAGAATACTGAGTTTGATTTCGGTTGTCATATTTTTCAGCACAACTACTTGATACTCTTCCCCTTGCACTCTTTTACCATCAAACTGGAGACAATAGGGATCTTTGCTTTTAAGTTTTTGAACAATTTTAGTTTTCATTTTCCGTCCTTCAGAGGTTACTCGTTTCCAGACACCCTCTTGACTTGGAACCGGCACATCATGACCCTGTTCAGCAATGGTTGCTAGAACGTCATATGCTTTATGTGTAGAAATGCTGTTTTTCAGTACTAGTGAATCCGCCGTTCTAGTGCTTGCTCTTTGGTATTTCGGTTTGCAATCAGAAGTTGACGTTTACGAATAGGTTGGCGACTCGGGTGAAGAAGCAGAGGTTTCAGAATCCGAAGATTCTGAGACAGTTGTATGTGTTTGTGTAGGTTTTGAGACAGTTGTATGTGTTTGTGTAGTTTTTAAGACATTTGTGTAGGTTTTGAGACAGTTATATGTGTTTGTGTAGGTTGTGAGATAGTTGTATGTTTTTGTGTAGGCTGTGAGACAGTTGTATGTGTTTGTGTAGGTTGTGAGACAGTTGTATGTGTTTATGTAGGCTGCAATTGAGAGAGCTGGCTTGAGATAGAGTTTTTAATAGTCGGATTTCTTGGGTAGATTGATTCCATTCCAAATGGCTTGTTGGACCATTGAATAACCAATCTTTCCTCCATTGTTAACTTGCCTCTGGTAGAGCTCTTTATCCTCCCTGCTTTTCCATTCTCCATTAACGTTGGTGACATCAAATAACTGAGAAAGTGTTATCAGACGGTTTCTTTTTTGTTTTCGTCATATAAATCAATCAGACCATTGAGTTTCATTCTGATTAGTGTGCTGGATAATAGTGGAAAGTCTAGAATTTCCCTCCAGAGCAATTCTATATCAGTAATCATAATTTTGATTCGGTTCAGTCGCCTTTTCTGGCTATTGTACAGAAAAGTGGTTTCAGAGAATTTGAAGGTTTGTCGGCATCCATGTGAGATTGATTAGCTTTTCAACAGATAGAATTCTTGGATACCTCTTCTGTTTAGGAGATGAGGGAAGATGAGTATAGTAAATGCCTTGTTTATAAACAAATGGAAACAGATGACTGGAATGTGCTTAAAAAATCTTGTTTCCGGTGAGTTGTTTCGGCGCTCACCGTTTCGTCCCGGTGGATCTATAAGAGTTTCGCTAAGTTGAAACTTCCGCGCGGAAGGTTCCGCGCAAAAGTGTTTCGTGTTGGTGGATCCAGAACTTTAAAGTAATGTAAACATTTTCTGCTTCCTTATATGACATTACTTTATATTGTAGAATTACAGTTTAAGGAGTTGCTATTAACAAAATTTTAACATATATCAATGTATTATAGTCAAATATGTTATAAGCTAATATAATATCATATACTGTATTAAGTAATGTGTAAAATTTACTTGCTTCTAAAAGTATTTAATTAATTATATATCTGCTATCTCACAGGTTGGCACAGGAGATAATAGAGAGAGTTTGCAATCCCGCAAATTTGGCGGCCACCGACTGACCGACCACAAAAGCAGCTGCTACTTCTGCAAAATGGATCCTGCCAAGAATGCACCCCATATCATTTATTCAGACATTCCTTCTTCCATTGCCCCAGGACCACACTGCCCCAAGCTGCCTGTTATTACTCCCGCAAGAGGGATCAGCCATCTTCAGGAGACAGCAGCAAGACAGACAACGAGGAAGATATTGGAGATACAGATTACGATTTCACAGATGCGATTGAGAAGGCAATTCCTTCCTAACCAGAAAGACGCCAACGACCTGATCAGAGATCTTGGTCTTACCTAGTCCAATGCTACGCTTCTGACATCCAGGCTCAAGCAGTGGAACTTAGATAAATGCGTGCAAGTCACCGATCAGAGCAAAGCGTCGCCAAACATTTTCCGACTTCTTCAGTTGGCAAGATGGGCTGTACTTCTGCAACAATATGACCGGGTCTATTCGAGGCTATAGGTATCACCTGTAACCCGAGTGAATGACACCTATTTATAGGCAGCTCATCCCAAAGCTGGGCTGCTTCACAATGGAAACAACTACTCTTTTCTCTCTCTCTATGGCCGAGAACTGTGTGCAGTTGGTTCAGACTCTCATAAAAAATGGGATGCAGATTGACTCTCTAAGTCCATATCCTTGATGCTCTTCACTAATTCAAGGAGAACATGGGAACTTACTCAGAGGAGCAAGGCGAACGCTTTCATCAAGATATTGTTGTAACTCCCGAAAGCGTGGTCGTTCTTTCTATTGAACCACGACTCTGCGCCATTTATCACCTGGACAGGTGTGGTGCCTGACAGCAAGACAACGACATGCGTGTAAGATGGAGTGAAATAAGTGTCGCTCCCCTCCCCTCCCCTCCTCAACTGACGCTAGCATCAATAAGGACTATTCAATGAGAGACACCAGTCACGTGACCTTGTTTAAAAAAAAAAAGGGGTGGGGGGTGTGGCGGGGATCTACTTCGGACTCTATTAGTTATAAGTTAGTGACTAGAGAGAAAGGACAGTTAGTTATTTTTAGCACAGCGCGTTCGTTACCTCAAAAAGGCATAACAAGTTCGACTGCTTGTAGCTATTTCATACTGGATATATTTAATTTAGTTGTTTAGATGTTCCTATTGGATTTGTAGTAAATAAATAGTAGGCCTAGGCCTATTAGTGTAATTATTAAACCCACGTTTCTGGTGTCATTTTTATATATAAAGTTACAACCAAGGGAAGTATAACGAAAACATGACGGGGGCTTCTTCGAGTAAACAATTTGCAGTACGCTTGCAAATCTAGAAAACCGAATCATTTCTGAACCAATTTATGGGATTTTCGGCTGTCTTTGTCTATTTATATACGTTTCCTTGTTTTGTCACAATAAATACATTTTTCAGGGCTGTGGTGAAAAAGCAACAAAATTTGTGCTGAATGTAGTTGTTTTTCGATAGTTTTTAGACATAAGTAGTTGAAATAAAATGATTAGAAGCCATGAACAAAAATTGTGTAATTAATTAAAAAGTAAATAGCTGACACCTTTTTAAACCGTGGTACGTGACTGGCTTTGTTTCGGCAGAAAAATATGGAATATTTTTTTTTATCTTTTTCCAACTTCGGGGACCACCTTAACGTGCCCACTTTGCCTGTTGGATAAGACGGTCCTGCATCGGTTACGGTCTTGCATTGGTTACTATACTTGCAGGGTCAAGTCTAGGAATATCTCTGCATGATAGTAGGCCTATATGATACTTCTTCTTCTTCTTTGTTCTCGAATATTCGTCGAGGTTGCGTGGCTGTATGTTTTGCGCCATTAAGGCCTATTGCCTCCGTCTTCAGCCTGCTGTTTTTCTGGATTTGCTTCCATAGCCTTTGGTCAGCCAAGACCATCTGCAAGGCAGCAGTTGATTTAATTTCGGAGTTTTCTCTCCTAGATGTCTGCTATCCCTAGCTAACGGCCTCATCTGACCGGGTTTAGAGTTTGAGCGCTCTATGTTCGCTTTATGCTATCATTTCTTAGGGTTTTGAGGCATTTTTTTTATAAAGGTATCCTTACCACGGGATACTTCACCTCACCCTCCATGACAGCAAACCAGTTGGTCCGCGACCGCTTATTTAGTATTCACGGCTAACCCTTATATCTAAGGGTCTTTCCCCTATCCGCCAGCTGGGGACGCGCTTGGTAGGAGATGGTGGCTCCCCCAAGCTATATGATACGAATGTATAGTATTTAAAGGAAAATAATTCAAATGCGCGCTAAATAAACAAATAGGCCTACATATGAATTATCAATGGATTTAACAGATCATTTGATGCAGCTCCTAATCTACATTTCTTTTTAACAACGACTAAAAGTTACATACAAAATAAACCACCTGAAATAATATTTTTTAGTGATAGGAAAAGATTGAAATATAAAAAAAACATATTTCTGGAAAAAAAAATTTTTTTCAAACTGTAAAAAAAACAAGTAAAATGTATAAACTACTATACTGTACATGAATCCTAATTTTATAACATTTTATTATCAGAGCATATTTTTTCTAGCTTGTCTGCAAAGTATTTTAAATCTCGTCTAGGTTTATCATTTCAGACTCAATAGGCATACCTTCTAAATTGTTCATCACTGTTTTATTGGCTGAAATTCTTTCTGTTAGGAATTTCGCGGAACCAATTGAGGAAAAACTAATGTCGAACTAATCTATTTACATTGGTTTTGTCCATCTATTTGCCTTTGAACTAACTTTTAGATTACAGTTAGGTAAAAAACATATCTGCCATCGTAGAGCCCGTTTGATATATATATATATATATATATATATATATATATATATATATATATACATATATATATGTATATATGTTACCGGCAAAGTGTGAAATCCGGCATTCTATAGAATGCCTAGGCAATGTATAGAATGCCTAAATTTTTCAGGCAAAGTATGAAATAAATTGCTATTTCATACATTGCCTAGGCATTCTATAGAATGCCGAGTTCCCGTTCGGCAAAGTATGTAACTATTGGCTGGTGAAACACTATGATGTCATGATGGTGGTAAAAGAAGGTGTGAGTGCCATTCAGTTTTACGCCGCGTACTCCGAGTTATTTGACGTACTTCATAATGCCCATTTGGCTATTGGTCATGGAGAACGGGACAGAATGTTGAAAGAACTATCACTCTAATATAAGAACATTACACGTCATGAAATTGAACTGAATGTTAACCTTTGTGAACCTTGCCAGAAAAACAAAAAGGCATTGTAGTCAAGCCAATGTTTTTTTCAGAATTCAACTCCCGTTGTCAGGTCGATCTCATTGACTTTCAATCCTATCCTGATGGGGAATACAAGTTTATAATGGTGTATCAAGATCATCTCACCAAGTTCGTGGTTCTCAGGGCCCTGAAGACAAAGAGGGCAGAAGAAGTTGCATACCAACTCGTAGACATATTTACCTTGCTTGGTGCTCCAACAATTCTACAGTCCGATAACGGCAGAGAAATTGCAAACAGTGTGGTAAGCAGCTTAAAGGAGTACTGGCCCACCTTGAAGATCGTTCATGGTAAGCCGCGCTACTCACAAAGCCAGAGGAGCGTCGAAACAGCTAACCAGGACATCGAAAATATGTTGTGTGCTTGGATGCAAGATGGAAAAACTGGCCGCTGGAGTGAGAGGTTACGGTTCGTCCAACTCATGAAGAACAGAGCTTTTCATTCTGGGATTAAAATATCACCATACGAAGCACTCTTTGGCTGCAAAGCTAAAGTAGGCCTCACAACGTCGTCCCTACCTGACGATGTTTTACAAGATGTGGAAACAGAGGAAGACCTCGAAAAAAGAATATAGAGCATACAAACAACACAAGATCAGATAGACAGAGATGAAGGAATGCAAGAGACAGCCCTTTCTGCAGAAGACATGCACGAGGATGCAAACCATGATGGAAAAGTATGCACAAATTAAAAATTGTATACTTTGCCAAAACGACACTAGTCATTCTATACAATGCCTAGACATCGTATAGAATGCCTAGGAAAAGTATGCACAATTAAAAAATGTTATACTTTGCCTAAAACAACCAGGCATTCTATACACTGCCTAGGCATTCTATAGAATGCCGGCATTTCACACTTTGCCGGTAACAAATATATATATTAATTTTTAATCGCAAATTAACGCATATTTTAATCGACACAATATAATACATTTGTTTGTATTCAAACTAGTATGTAGTAATATCATTGCATAATATTGGCATAACAAACAATTCAGTTTAATTTACGAAAGAGGTATAATTAATTCAGAAAGATGTATTAAACATTTGCACATTTGTCTATTGATATGGTTATTGAGACCGGTTTATTGACATGTATTAATCACGTCCAGGCACGCCGAGGGGGGGCAGGGGGGTCATTGCCAGGGGGCCCGCAACTGTAAGGAGGCCCGGGCCGCCCCTACCATGTCAATTTTTTCACGATTTATGTTCCCGCCCTGAGGCCCGTGTCGGCTCTCGGCGCCACTGATCACGTCAAGTGATGCAAATTGTTTTCTTTTTAAATTAACATCAATGCCAAACATATTTTATCTCGTTCCATTATTTCCGAACTAATGACGTATGTCAACCGCTGTTCCCCCCCCCCCTTCCCTGTCATATTTTGTAACACTTCGCCTCGCATAGGTCTTGTTTACCCCTACCCTCCACCAACCGCACCTACCCCCCACCACTTCCCCCCCCAAAAAAAATACTACACGTCATTTGTGCCTTTTTCTTTTTAAAAATGATAGTATAAGCCAGAATGTACTTGCTCCCTTATTATGAACGCGTTTTTTTTTATTTTCCCTCCTCGCCCATCCCAATTTCATTTTTGACACTTAGCAGCCCCCCCCCACACAAGATGACGTTACATTTATTGCTTCCCAACCACCTTACCCCCTCTGTCCCAAACGATGGCACGTGCCGAACTATATTGCACGCGTTTACAGAATGATGTTAACTAATGGTATTCAAGGTCATAAATTAAAAATGTAGTCTGATCTGGTTATAGAATTGGGTTATTTACTAATTTTTTCTGCAACTCTGAAATGCTAACATTTGGGTAAAATGTAATGCATTTAAGTGTTTGTGTTAAAAATGTAATCGCATATTTTTAACGCATTAATTACGCTTTAATTGCAGCAAATCAACAGTCCTGTATAAAATTTAACTCAGTGTCACAATTATTCTGAAATATACAACCACTGTCTACTGTACAGATGTGTGCATAGCCTAGTCTAGCCATGTCTAGGTACTGTCTAGACACTAATTATAGGTGTCATGTATATGGAAATATTAGTGCAGTTGCTGCAGACGTGACAAGCAAGATGCTGTTTTATCCAAATGTGATACAAAATTATGTGCAAAAAAAAAGATACACAATTTCTGGCATCTCGTTATTTTGATCTAATTAGAACCGGGTTCATTATACACTTGTTTTTTTTACCTTCAACAATACACTATAGAACCTCCACCAATACACTACAGTATATAATGTAAACTAGTGAATGAAACTTTTCTGTTTTTACATCGACCGGAAAGGGAGCAGGAGGATTACTTGTCTTCATTTTATATTACAAGTGGGGCTTTTGTCGACATACCTGGCGGTTAGGATGTGAGCGAAATGCGACAGATTAGGGTGGTAGATCTACTTAATAACCCAATGGACCATAACTTTAAAATGTTGAGAGAAATTATGTTATTTTTCGTTTTTGGTGAACTTTCATCATTTTGGTAAAATTAACGCATTTAGGTGTTGCGTTAAAAATTTTAATCGCAAAATTATTTTGACGCGTTATTCGCAAATTAACGCAGTTTAATCAGCAGCCCTAATATAGATTCCGCTTAATTGGGACACATCGGGACCGATGCTTTTTGTCCCAATTAAGCGGCTGTCCCAATGAAAAATACAAATTTACTATTGGCTTCTTGGTTTGGTTTCTTTGAGATTTGTCCCAAATAAGCGGCTGTCCCAACTAAGCGGTGTCCCAATTAAGCGGAATCCACTGTATATATGTATATATAATATATATATATATATATATATATATATATATATATATATATATATATATATATATATATATGGTAGAGCTACTCTCATACTTTTACCATTGTTTACCGCTTTTTAATACCGCCACGGATGTTGCTAATTATATCATAACAGCCAGAATTGATTGACGCGATAAACATTTCCCTTGTCTAACTAATGCTTTCTTTCTTTTTTCAATGTTCTTTAAATATTGGCCAGCAGTCTATAGTAATCGACAATAGTCGCCAACATTAAAAAATTGCTTACTGGCCCATCTTTTAATTCAAACAGCGCGAAAAAAAAGGCCAGTGAATGAGATAATATCGGTATAAAAAGCAAGCTGAATAAATAAGTTATAATTAAGACTACTTCCATTTCTTCACACATTTGTGAAAAGTCTAGTGCATTCAAAGGACGGACTTAAATAAAGTTATTGATTTTTCTGTTGGTCAGCGGGTATCTTACGTGTTGCCATGGCATCTCTCGGCAGCGATGCGTACATAAGACATTTGGGACAACATTCTTAATTCTTGCTATATATGAGTCCTTTAAATGCCGACCATCTGGCAAGGAATTCCGGGCCCCAACCGAACCACTCCAATCAATCACGTTGTTTTGCATCATTTCATTAAAAGTATTTTCTTCTCCTATCTAACCTAATATGGGTCTGCAGAATCAAAGGGAGTCTTAAATTTTTTATCTTTTTCCTAACAAACAGCATAAGAATTTCAAAACACGCAATATCTGTAGACTTATCGACATAAGAACTTCAAAACACGCAATATCTGTAGACTTATCGACATAAGAATTTCAAAACACACAATATCTGTAGACTTATCGACATAAGAATTTCAAAACACGCAATATCTGTAGACTCATCGACATAAGAATTTCAAAACACGCAATATCTGTAGACTCATCGACATAAGAATTTCAAAACACGCAATATCTGTAGAGTTATCGACTTAAAAATCATAAACATGACTTTGAGAAACATAGGTTTTATCAAAGATTCGTTGATAAACCGTATCATTATAAAGGGCAACCGACCGTGCATCTGTTTTGTCCTATCTCCTATAATAAGGTTACCAAATTTTCTGGAGGTCTCTGTACGGACAGAGGGGGGGGGGGGGGGAGGAAGTGCAGTGGTGAAATGTACGGACTAATCGGACGCAAAAAAAACAACAAAGTACGTTGAGGGGGGGGGGTCAAAAATATAAATTTAAAATCACACATTTAATTCTTATATTCACGAGAAATAGTTGACGCAATTGTTTTCAAATTAGTCATTCCAATGGTCACTGTGGCAAAGTAATAAGAGATTGCAAATCAGGCAAGTTGACAGTCGATGCTAAAAGTACGGACAAGCCGGACAAAGCTTCTACGATTTTTTTTTATGTTTTCATCTCTTGTAAACCCCGCATACCCCACACACAGTCTTCGAGTACCCACCTAGGATTCGCGTACCACACTTCGGCGATCTATGGGCCATTATGGAACTAGGACCATGACCAGGACACTAGATTTTTTTTTCTCATTACGTAGAGTCAGCATATCCGGGTAAAACCGGTACACACATGCATGACTGAAAAGCTTCTAAAAATAGAACGACATCATTGAAGTGGAATACAACGAATATTTTTCTTGTCCATAATTTTTAAATGCATTTTTAATGTGCATAGATAAACAAAATGTATCAAATATATTTAGAAATCAGTATTAAATTAAACTAATTTACCGCATTATTTTCAAATTTCTTAAAATATTTCTAAGAGTTTCGAATCTGAATGTCTTACTATGGCGCATGCGCAAATGAAGGTTGACAAAATATATATTTTGTTTCTTCATAATGTTGTGGGAAATATGGGTTTATCTAGACGAAAACATAACAATGTTTTCTCTAGTAGTGTAAATAAAGGTAGAATTTTACATTTATAACCTGTCATCATGTCGATGAGTGACCAGTGCAGCCGAAGTGTTGGATGCTAATAAATAACCGTAAGTTATCTTTTTAATTTGGAGGCTTACTATACTTACATTTAAGTATGCTTTTGAGCTTGAACTGAAGTATCGAGTGCATATTTTTAATTTCAGTGCACATAAGGGCACCTGGTGGTTATAGCTAAATTATTATATATGAATTAAAAAAATAAAAGTTATTTAGCAATTCAAGGAAATGTGGGCTGACTATACTTGTATTACTGAGGCTAAAGATGAGGATATAGGTCCAATGTTAACAATAAAACTTCGCCCCAGTATGGAAGATCAGTGGTCCTTTATGCCTTACTTTACAGTACCATGCTTTTGTCACTTTTGAGTTAGTTTACTATATGATACTGTAAATGTGTCTGTATATAAAATACTTCATATATGATGTATTTTTTCGCTCTGTAACTAATCATGCCTTGACCCCCCCCCTTCCCTCCAGTCCCTATGTAGAATGTATGCCAACCCCAGAATCACACAATTTTGACAATTCAATAAATGTTTCTTGTTAATACTCATGTCACTGTTATAAAAAAATTGTTGTAACATTTTTAAATGGACAAGGTCTAAAAAAGAATGAATTGAAAACACCATTTTTCAAATATTCCATTAATATATTTAATATATGGGTATTCAGTAATACTCAAAGACTATCATTTAACTAAAAATAGTGATACTACAAACAAAAAAAGCACTTAGACTTAAACATAAAATATAAAAATTAAGAAGAAAATAAAACTTCAATAATTTGTGATGTTGTCTATTAAAAATTCAAAATCAAATATTACTGTAAATACTTAAATGCAATTTGTTTACTAGCCTACCTACTGAAAAAAAGAATTCTTTATATTAATTTATAAGCTTACATGTTACATTGTTAAAATAAATAATTATTCATATCGTTTTCATGTTTAATGCCCTTGCTGTTTAAATTTAATATAATCATTATTCATTTAATTTAAATTAATTTTATGTGAATACAATTTCTTTATTTTGAATTGATTTTTCTATTGCACTTTTAATGTGATGATTATTAATTCTGCATTATTACATTGTGTTATATCATTGCATTACATTTTATTAGATCTTATATCATTGCATTAAATTTTATTAGATCATAGTCGTCATGTCTCTGGTGGTTCTCCTCAACTTAGCAGAACTGAAGTGGAAATTTTTATTAAATATGCAATATCTTGGAACAACAAGTGAGTTTATTAAAGATATATCTGTGTATAGAATTTATTTTATTGCAAATTACTTTTTTTATTTGTTTACTTTTTACATGCCTTACCAAGCTAACAGAAGTATCATATTACTAAGCATTCCTCTTAATTGTTTTTAGAATTCAAATATATTCAGCATTAGTATTAGGAAATTGGTTTTCTTTTTGAGTAATAAAACTTTTAAATTTATAAATTATTGCATTTAAATATGTACAATAAGAATAGCCGAAACACATTTTAAATTTGTTCCTCTTGATATCTAATATAATTTAGGAGATGTCTTTGCATATACAAAGATTTCAAGAATTTTGACAAACTCACCAATCTCGTTCAAGTTATTTTGAATATGGGTATGGAGCTGATTCAGTATTTGCCTGAAATACTCCCTTATAAACTCAAGTCGAAAGGGATTGATAATGTCAATAGAGAATCTGCCCATTCACATACATCTACTGATGATGAGCTGATAAGAAGAAATAGTGAATCTGCCAGTGATGAAAATAAACCTGTTGAGGATGAAACAAAAGATGAGTCATCGTCAGAACCTGAATTTGACAGCATATGGAATGACTGGAGTGTGGAAGAATTGAAACGTTTGTTAGATTTTCAGACTCAGCTTTTCTTATCAAATTTTGCTGTTTATGTTGCCCACAAAGTTATGACTGCTCATAATATGGAGGTAATCTATTTATTTAAAAAATGGTCAATTGACAGCTTTTTATCAGAACTATTTAAATTAAAATTTAAATTAAATGACTAGAAGAAGGATTAGGTGAATAGTAACTGAGAGAATGTAACGATTAAACCACAATAGCTAACAGTTAAGAAAACTGATAAAAAAAGGAGACATTTAAAAAAATATAATAATAAGGGAGCATGATCCAAACAAGTAAGCAGACCATTAGTGTTACCTAGAAGATGATTGTCTGGGCTATTTCAAAATGATTTATTGTAAAAATGAAACAACCTCTTTTTCTACCATTAGAGTTATTACTATACACAAATTTTAGTCATGATGAGACGCATTAAACAAAAAATGATATTTTGTAACCATCACTAATGAGTAATTTAATGATTTTTAAATATGTGATAGGTAGATAGCAATCATATACAATTATTTTTTTCACTTTGTAAAAAAAAGGGCATTAGAAAAACTTCTTAATAAAATATTTTTTTCAATCTTCCTAGCATAAGTAGACATTCTGCCATGAACAACATGATTAAAAATATAAATATAATAAAAACTAAAGATCAAATATATCAATATAGTGCATAAAAGATCAAAGAGGTGTATAAAAGTGAACACAGTATGACTTGTGAGCTGATAACAAAGAACTAAACAATACTAACAAGTCTGAGTAATCAAAAACATGAACTGTTTTTGGAACACACATGAATATTCATACATATCAAGTTAAGAAGCAACAGCTTAGGAGCTACAATGTAGTTTTTAATTTTCTTAAAAAAACATTTATTCAACTTATTATGCAATTTCATTTCAAAGAGCAGTACATAAGTTAATTGACTAATGAGATCATAGCAAAACATTTTTTCATTTTATTATTTGTAGACCTATTTTAGTTTTGAAGCAGATTTAAAAAAAAATCTGCAAAGAATCATAAAAAATATTGTTATAATTCGTAGCATAACAAAAACAATTTTACTAATATGATCCAGACAATTGATGAGATGTAAGATAATGTGAAATTATGATAGAATGCATGTAGTTTGATAGTCAAAGAATTTACATCCAGGTGAGCAGCAACAAATTTTACAGACATCTCAGATCTAAAAAAAAAAAATTACTTTTAACTGCGGTTTACTATCATTAATGTTAAGATAAATTACAAAAAAAATTCCATGAACAATAAAATGTATTTTTAATGCATTTTTTTTCTTTTTAATTTTACTACATGTGTCAGCTTTGCTCACTTCAATATGATGTTATAAAACTATTTTATACAATATCTTTACTAAAACTGTTAAGTAGCTAAACAGAAAAATGTCTACATTTCATAAAAAGTAAAAAAAAATAAGCCCTCTTAGACAACATATCATTACATCTCAAAATTATGAACAGCAGCAGTTATATTTATAATTCTAGATTTAAATGGAAAAAAAATTCCTAAAAAAAAAAAAATCTATGGTCTGTAAAAGGGATTAAACAACGGGAAGAAAAACTTAATTTCATAAAATGTAATGTTCTATAATAATTACAACAAAGAACAAAATACATTACAATGTCAGACAATCTTGAACAGCAACAATCTCAACAAAGTCTGTATATTATTAGCCGCATGGTTTTAAACGCTAATGAGCATATCATCATCTGCGAGTCAATGTGGATCTGGGTCTGACTTCCGACTCCTCAGAGGACAGCAAAAGATCGCAGTCAGGATCATCAGTCCTCTCAATTCGGCTGTAGCACCTGACTGTGTCAGAATTATGGAAGTACTTCACCTTCCCTTCAGAAGCTGAGTTCACATAAATGGTTTTGGAATTCTGGATAGAATGTTTGAGAAAGTTGTCCACAACCCAGAAAACTATGGCCTAGTGTTAAGAAAATCATTTTAAAAAAACAATTACAATTTATATTTGAATTAAGACAACATCATCTGAAAAATGATTTTCAAATAACTAGGAATTTTTTTGTCTGCTTCCTGCATCAGAAGCAAATAAATGAAATATGGTGATTCTATTTTAAAAAATAATGGAGTTGACAAATGAACCAAGCCAAGATGTGTCAACATTGTTTTGTTGGCTGAGCATTGTGTGTTCTTGTGATAATCATACACTGTATTCAATATTTTTGTAGCATTTGATGTCTGTACTCAATTGAAAGATGAGAGCTGATTCATATCTTTATTTCTCAACCAACAAAAAAAAAACTTTGAAATATAAAATAAATAAAATTATACATTCCAAAATGAATCTTCACTAGAACATCAACTCTGTCCTGTCATGTCAAAGTGTATGCCCACTTGATTTGATGAACAGTCTCTCTTCTGTCTGCTTGATATGATGCACAGTTTCTCTCCAGTCAGCTACTGCTTTGTTTATAAAACCTTAGTTACTGGGTCTTCTCACTCATGTCCTTTTCTCTGATTGGTCAATCTCTAATTTGTTATTTTCTATTCACAGTAATTTAGTTTAACACAATTTCAAATGTGACCTAATTTTAAATATGGTTGATAATACAATGTTCAATCTTCAAAATATGGGAACACTAAACTTTGTTATATTTATCTAATGGGGGGAAAGTTGGCACCATAGATGTGGGCCAGACAGTAGATAATTATATCATCACAATTTGTTTCCTAAAAATACAACAGTGGGTACCTTTTTAATTAATAACAGCCTAAATATGTCAAATTATTATGTGGTGGCAATAATATACTACAGGGAACCACACAGCCATGGAAAAAACACTACTGGCTTGTTCTTTTCTAATCAATAATGCTGTTACAGCATGGATATATAAATGCAGGTTATCTGTAGACAATTATCTATGGCTTTTTCTGTGTAAACTTAGCAATGCAGCCTCTACTACCGTGAGCATGTAAAAGGAGATGAAAAACTGACTCAATTGTTCTGTGGAAGTCCCTGTAAGAGTGGGATGAAATATCTTAGATCCTATAATCCACTATTGGGATGGTTTTCTTTCATCCCCACCATATCCGATAGTGCAAGGGCCATGGAGACACCACGGGAGATAAAGTGGGGACTTTAAACCATGACTGAACTATCTATTGGTCCTCACCGGAGATCAAACAAAGGATTCTCAGATCAACAGTCTAACGGTTGACCACTTGACCACCCCTCCCCATGTCACATTAGTTGTGGCAGGATTGGCAATAAGTAACCTGACAAAGGGCATCATGAGATGAACAATGAGATTTTTTAAAATCACTGACGGACTTTCTCAATAAATGTATACTAATATACTCTGACACTTTGTCTGGTTCCAAAAGACACAAGCATTTAATTTTACACTCTAAGACTAAATTAGTACAGTTAATAAAAGTCATCAGTTATATGGCCATAGGCAGAAAAAATTTGGATGTTAAACTTCTCACTTACATTCACAACAAGTGGGACTAGGAACATGACTAAAACAATTTCTAAATCTGGATTTGTGATGGGCGCCATGATGAACCTTCGAACCTGCTCAACAAGAAATATTCATTTTCTATAAGTTCAACGCTATTATCAGCAAACAGATTGAATTATTTGTTTACCATTTACTAATTACAAAAGGAAAAAAAAACTAGTATCTTTGGAAAAAAACAACTTACTTCTGTCCAAAATTTAAACAAAACTAAGAGTGTCATCAGAAGCTTGGTAATAACCATGACTAAAATGTACAAAGCACACTGACCAACCCAAGCATTGCACTTTGGGGGCTCTGTGGGAAAAAATTGAATGCATCTAAATAAATTTAACAATCTAAAACAGTTATAATTTTCAGAACATAACAGTATACTGAAAGTTATTCCAAAAAAAAATTAAGAAACATTTTATGCCTAGAATTATTTATTTTTTGTACAAATGGGAAAAAAATGCATTCTTTTAAACATTTAAAATTAAAAATATAGAAAGTATACTGCTATTGAATGTATTGAATTACCATATTCTCCAAAGTAAAGAGACTTCCACCCATACCGATGAGCCAGAAGCTGACAAGACTTTAATCCAATATAAATAACTAAGAGACCAATGGTTGAATCCAATAAAAAGCTGATGAAATACCTGTAAATCAAAGAAATAAAAAATTTAAATGGAAGACTTTTCAGCACCCTTCATTTAATGTGTCTGTATTATATCCAATATAAAAAATTTTATCAGTTAAATTCATGTTAGTCCTAAAACATGGTTCTTTTAATGGACATTAGTCATTTTTTTTTTAATCTCCAAGGATGAAAAAATATTTATTTCAACTGTATGTTTCATGAAGGCAACTTATTCATGCTTTACATAATGATATGAATGAGTTGTTCTTAGTTAAGATAAATTGAGACTAAACTCCACCCAGTTGATGAGACTTTTTATTTCCTGTCATTAACTAGCAGAGGTGGAAAGGGAGGGGGGTCAGTCAGCAGTGATAAAAAATTGCAGGAGACAAAATATGTATTAAATAAATTTAAGTTTAAGATAATTTTATGTATTCTGTTCTGTGTACAATTTACCATGTGCAAGGATCTCCTTGAAAAACTTCAGACAAGAATAAATTAGCAAAATGTAGAACAGCAGCACCAACTCCTTGCTTGGATGTGTCAAAGAACCTATATAAAATTTAACATGTAAATTCAGATACAGCATCTGTGACAGTTGAAGCAAACAGGGGATGGATGATCATGTGGAAAATCGCTTATCTGTCGACCTGAGGGTACCTATCGATATCAGGTGAGGGGCAATGGATTTTTCAGGTCTTGGTTAAAGTCCCCGCTGTGCCTCCAAGGCTATTGCACTATCGACTATGGTGGGGAAAGAAGGGCATCATAAAACACTGTCCCATTAGTGGATTATAGGATCTTAAAGATTTTATCATCCTTACAAGGGACTTCTCACACAGTTAAAGCTCATGAGATGTAAATAAAAATAAATGAATGCTTCACAAATGTTTGTTCATACAACAAGAACAGATTTACTTAAAGCCTAAGATCACTTTAAGAGTGTGGTATGTCTTTATATACTTTTTCCCTTACACTGTCTTTACATGCTATCATGTTTGATTAAATTCTGTCCAACAAATTTTTTTTTAGAAAATCACTCATGCATTTCAATGGACTAGATTTTATTCTGATTTCAAAAGTATTAAATTCTTTGCTAGTGTTCTCACCAAAGGCCAAGTACATTTTGTATAGAAACTGACATTTTGAATTCTTAAAAAACATTTTCCAGTGTTTGGACATAGCTCAAACAGTTCACAGCTATTGATGTAAAGGTCATTATAAAAAGTAGATTCCTTGTCATTCCAGACTTTAGGAAATATTTTTTTTATATTATTGATTCTAAAAAAGTAATATGTATCAATGAAAATGAAAACAATTAACAGCTATCTATGAAGAAAATGGCAATAAAAAATAAATGACTCATTTTTATTAAAAAAAAATCATATTACCATATCTTCCACGGGCGTCTCGAGGGTTGTGGCTCACAATACCTTTTAACTAACAATGGGGGAAAAATATAATTATTATCAGTAATGAAACATATAACCTTCAGAGAAAAAATAAAAAGCAAAAGGTGATATATCAATCAAATCAATAGTAGCAATGTTCCATCTAATGTTCTGTGTGCTGCAAAAGATGTTGGTCGTGCAACTTTGGAAATCAAATCACAGTTCCACAACATAATATTTTAATGGTATATTGCATACTTTACTAAAAAAATGTGCTGTCGTAACTTATGTGCATGTGTTTTGCAAGTTGAGTCCATGTACAGCTTACAGATACCCTGAATTGTAAAACTTGTGCACACAAAAATTGGCTCTTTTTTAAGCTTTCAATTTATGTAAAACTAAGAGTTAGAAATTATTATAGTTTTAGTACACTTACCTATTAAAGATGTGAAGGCCAAAAAGGCAAGCAAAGCCTGTACAAAGAGCCCTAGACTCCAGTTAAATCACCACTAACACAATGTAATACAGTATCATTGCCAGGATGCATTCTTTGTGATCCAGATCACTTGATATCATTGTTGTATTTACTGGTGAGTAGACCTCTAAGTGATGTGTCTGCATATCATTAGCGTCTACAACATACCTTATACTCTTTAGCAAGGTAGACATATCACCTTAATCTCTCCCTCCCTTGTCAGATGTTTTGGTACATAAACAAAGTAGTAAAGCTATGACTATGGTCACATTTTGATTTCATGTTTTCTTTCCTGCATAATCACATCATAATGATACAATGTGATAATAAAAGGTACAAAAAAACAATACATAGCACCATTAGTATGATCATATTAAAAAATAAACAAAATTAAAGTTAAATTGAACAACTCTGTAAAACTAACCATAAACAAACGTACTTTTTGACACTTTGTTTACTATTTTTTTTTATCATGAATAAGTTTCCTATTATATTTCAGACTGAGTAAAACAGAAGAGAAAAAATTATTTGTCTTACCCTTTTCGTGCATAATGTAAACTAGTTATTATTTTTTTTTATATTTATTTTTTAGGCTGACTAATTAAATTATTAATTCAAGTAATTCCCGTATTGTTGGTTTCTAATCTCACCGGAAGTTCACAAATTAAGCCGGATATTTATTTATATACAAAAGTAAAATTCGATTCTAATCCATAAACGAAAAAAATATAAATGATTGAATTATTTTTTTTTTTATAGAATATACATTTAAGTGGATAGTATCAATGGTGATAATAGTGTGGGTGTGTATATGAATTTGAAGGTGTATATTTTAATGTGAAGCTGTTTAATTATCTATATACTATAAGGGCCTATGTTATGGGACATGCAGAGCAAGGACGATCTCGGCCTAATTGTTCTTTATAGGCCAAGGACGACCTATTATATATAGTATATAGATAAATGCAGATGTGCTTCCACCAGCTTATCTTGAGCAACCGCCAATCTACACCAACTGGGACCTCTCTGTCACACGGGGTCCCTTGTTCACTGACAGGTGTTCTGATCACTTTCCCTTAAATAGGCGGCCCTTCTTGTGGACCCAAAGAAAAAGTACCTGCCGGAGATGTTCTTTCTATCTGGTGGTGGTGTTGTTTTTTTTGTTATCAATCGCTTCTTGAGTGTTTTTTTTGTAAGACTCCAAGAGTGATATTGATTGAGAAATGCGAAGGAAAAATTAGCTGACGCCCTTACCAATCATGTTCTTGGGGCCTCAGTGTTGACGGTAGGATGATAATCCTTTACTGAGTGAGTGAAGGTTGGGGAGGGGGAGGATAGTCTCTAGGGAATCAGGCCCGTAGCGTGTGGGGAGGGCGCCCCCACCTGCGTTTTGTCTGCCCCCTCTGCTTGTTTGATCTACTTATTAACATTTATTTCCCCCCCCCCCGCGCTATTGGCCTGGCCCCTGCTGTAGAATTTTCACGCTACGGGGCTGTAGGGAACCCGGTATATAGTAAATGCAGATAGTGAAATGGACCAGTGAAATTACGTTAAATTAATAAAATACCAAAAAAATGTAATATTTAATCATTAATAATATCCTTAACAATAATTTAAATATTAGATTGCTCTACAATATAACTACAATAACTAATAACAATTATAACAATTCAAATGTTTTAAAGAATGCTAATGAAAACAGTATATAGTTTATACTATAGATATAAATATAAGACTAGATAGCTTACACTTACGCTTATTTAATAGAGATGTTTATCCACAAGTTTGAATTACTTTACAGTTTTATGACTTGTCTAGTGCTTTAACTTTTTATTATTATTAATGGTACTCTTGGTACTAATTTGTACACTGCATTATCTGCTTCTTTGGTGGTTGCAACTAGGGTGACCGGCGGATTATGGGGTCCCACAAAAGGGGATTTTTTTGTCACTTAGCTCATTTAGCTGTAATGCCCCCCCCCACCACCACATCCCACCCAGGCGAAGAGCCACCTAATCGGACATATTCAGGCAGCCTCTCAGCCTATGTCCACCAATTACAAGAAAAAAAGGTGGGGGCGAGGGAAACATGGGAGTTGCTCAAAAAAAAAAAGTTTCCGGGTTATTGAGTTCACAGAAGCAGCACGGGTGTTCTAATTTTTGTTCCCACAAAACGATATAAATGGATATTCTCAGTAAGCTCACAAAGGGGCGCCAAATGGTATATTTTACATATAATCTTATATGGTTTTCGAGTTGGTGGTTGGGGTTGCTAAAAAGGGTATTGTGCCCCGGGCGAGTTGAGCTCGCTACGCCACTGGATATTCTAATCCTCGAACGAACTTTCACCTCATAGCGCATTAAATTCGACCAGAGAGCACAGCATGCCTATTTTTTTAGCCCTACAAATAACACAGGAACAGTACAATAGTTCATTATAACCGTTAGGCATGTACTATTCGCTTGCGGCTTGCACTATACTTTTAACTCTCTCATGGTGACGAGCTGAGACTAGATTCCTCAAGGCCCGTGAAGTAAAACCTGCAGTGTCTGTCTCTGTGGCTTAAAGCCTAATCGCGAGCGGGGTTCCAGACTCGTCCAGCATGAACTCCGTTAGACGTGGACACGTGCAACAAGTGGTCAACTGTTTCCCCCCCACCCCGGCGGTGGCGACAACGTGTCGTATTCGGGTCTCATGTTCCCAAAATAAGCACCAATCGGACATTACCCTAATCGGTAAATTAGGGTCTGTTCGTCTCTTCGAAGCCTCCACCATGGATCGGATTTAGAAGGTCGCTCCATATTCCTCCTGACTTCACGCCCTGTGGTTCCATTTTCCCAACTCGAAAGCCATCCGGTTTGTTCAAGTGTGTAGCATGTCAAGAACGGACTCATAAGAGGCCCCATGCGGACACGTTCTAGACGTAACCTCCGGCCATCGTCCATGGTCACCCCTGCACTATACCAGTGGTATTCGAATATCGTGAGCAGTGAAATGATATTGCTATCCAGTGGCGTCACTGTGGAGGTGCGGGTGATGCAGGTCGCACCGGGTGACACCAACATAGGGGTGACACCAAAATGAACAATTCTAAATTTCATATCAGAAAGAACTCGGTGTAGTCGGGCTTTATAACCGATCATAGTTACAAACATGAGTAGTAGCATAGGGTGCCACCGTGCAGAGCAGTAGCACAGGGTGCCACCGTGCAGAGCAGTACACAGTGTCACCATGCAGAGCAGTACCACAGGGTGCAACCATGCAGAGCAGTAATTAAGGCGACACCAACCCTAGTGACGCCACTGTTGCTACCTACCTATACAACAGTCTTATGGCTCGCTGAACAACTCACAGTGCTTGATCTCTAGGTTCAGGGATGAACGGACGAGTCTGCTTTATGTAATTACGTCAATAGTCAACTTATGGATCTAGCGCAGGGGTGGGGGGGGATTTTTTTGTCACGGGCCACATATGGTTCGTAAAACTAACCGGCGGCCCCGGACCAAGAGAAATTAGATGGTATGTTAACATGAACCAATATAAATGAAATGTTTGGGTTAAAACATTAGCTGCTAGTATTGTGATTTACCCTGAAACGAGTGACGGTCCACGGGCTGTAGTTTGCCTATGGACGGCCCATGATTGATCGAGCATAGGGGTGGGCAAACTTTTTCTACGGAGGGCCACATTGAAAACTTGATTGTTATCGGCGGGCCGCACACATATTTTGTCTACTTCAATTACAATTTGCAACGTATAAAAATATGAACTAATGATAATAACTATGTATTTGTCATTTTATTACACATTCACACTCTTACACATGCACATAAAAAAAACGAACTAAATCAGTTCAGTGCTAATTTTGGTAATAAGACTTTACTATTCATATTAATTCAACAAAGTTTATTGTTGCCTGTCATAATAATTATGAAGACAAAGGAACTTAATTTACATACAAGCTGACCAGAGTACACTTACAATTAATGTGTGTAACTGTTCACAATTTCGGATAATGTTTGTGAACTGTGGAACCAGTTTACTGGTTATGATTCTTATGACCATATAAATTGCAGTCATTCAACATCGATCTGTTCTTAGACTTGTTTATTCATACAAGAAAACGTTTGCTTCCAAATGTATGTGAACCCAAATAGTGACAAAAGCTTGGCATAATATACTCTGCATGCGGGCCGTAGTTTGCCCACCCCTGATCTATGTTAACTCTACTCCCAACATGAACGCCACCCGAGGACATGTATGGGGCCTTGTTATTAGGAAGTAATAAGCTCTATAATGAATTATCGATTGGTTGATGTGTATCGTCATTGACAAAAAGTTTCAGACACCTTATTTGGTGGAGATTGTAACGGGGCAAAGATTAGCTGCTGACAGGCTTAATAATAACACATATCATTGTTAGGCTGCAGGGCTCGATTTACCACAGGGGGGGGGTGCCGGAGATATCCCCAGCATTGAGAACTGTCATCCCCGGTTTAGCAAATTTCATACCTGCCGGGGATGAAATCATAGATTTATCCCCGGCTCTGCAGACATTTTTTTCATCCCCGACACTGGCTTTTTTTTCTTAAATCGAGCACTGTTAGGCTGTAATAGAGACATAGGCCTAAAGTGTATGATGCTCTATAACTTGAAAATGAATTTAAATATTATTCCATTAAATTATAAAGATACAGAAACATTTTTTTAATTTACACTAGCCATGGGCAAACTATTAGCCGCGGGCCGATTGCGGCCTGCCGTACGGTTTATAATCTGACCCGCCACTCGTATTAGAGAGTGAAGCACGGTGAAGCACATCACTAGCATTTTATGCTATGACTTTTACGTGTATTTTATCTTTGTCGCTCATTATGCTCTTTTGTCCGATCCGCCGGTCAAATTTACATACTCGGTGTGCCCAGCACTCAAAAGTTTGCCCACCTCTGATCTAAGCATTCGGATGGTTCCAAATCACCGGCGGCGGAACGAAATATTTTATAAAGGGGGCACCAAGGGCGGCGCCCCCCTTCTTGAAAATTAAAGGAGGGGCAGGACAAAATATGACCGAAAGCAAATTTTACCCTTAATTCAATAATAGAATATAGTAATTCTGTAGCAAGTATTTAATCGATATTATTAAAAAATAATATATTAAAAATAATAAAAATGAACATTGAGCACTTCTGTCGTCAACTGATTCGTAATGTTAGTTTGTTTACAAATTTAATAGTGAAAATAGATCAGAAAATTACTGATAATTATCATGAATGATGATGATTATGAAACCAGAAACGGGAAACTCAATAAACAAAAGTAGTTTATGAAAAGATAATAAATAATTGTATTTTCTTTAAAAATTACATTTGCCGTCATTCGGTAGATGGCAATACTTCTCTATACTTATAAGACGCATTTGCTATCTGTCTGTCTGTTCCCTTAAAACTCAAGATCTAGACAACCAAATAACGTGAAATTAGGCATGCAGTGGCGCAACAAGGGAGGCAGGAGGGCTTGAGCCCCCCTGGCCAAATCATCAATACATAATTTACGTTATAAAGTTACAAAAAAGACTGTCAAACTGTCTTTTTCAATATGTATTCCCCCCCCAGCATTTTTTGCTGGTTGCGCCACTGGGTACACGTACAAAAAATTACATGGGGAATGTTCTTAAACAGGTTTCGTTCCATCTCAATGGGTACTTTAATTGTAATTAATTATTTTGGATATCAAAGACATGAAAATTGGCAAACTTTTACCCCGATTTCAGATTTTACGAGCTTCTCTCCACATAGCTAACTTACTATAAATATGATCGGTACGGGGAACCAAATATCACATTACTTACTATATTATTACATTCCATTCCTTCATCTATAGGAATTGTCATCTTTGCTACAGTCATGCCTAAGAGAGAGGAAGGAGGGGGGAGGAGAGAGAGGGAGGAGAGAGAGGGAGGGAGAGAGAGGGAGGGAAAGAGGGAGGGAGGTGAGGGAGGGAGAGAGGAACTGCCAAAAATGTTGTGTATCACATCGCTTTAAGATAAATGTACCCTTTTATTGCATGCAAATAAACCCTTTTTTACGCGTCTTATTTTAAATCTTAATTAAACGTCAAATTACGCTTCTTAAATAAACAGAAAACCTTATTTTAAACCGGGCTTTGCCCGATACTTGCAACTAGTTTTAAAATATGCCACAGCAACTTTCAATAATGTGATTACCGTAAAATGTAAATTAATTATAATTTCTTTCAAATATTAAATTTTAGAAATAAATCAAATGAATTATGAAAATGAAAATGATACATATAAACTAAAATGAATTACAAAGTTAAAAAAGTTAAACAAAGTTAAACTTTAGGGGGCCGATTGAATTCAGGGAAGGGGGCGCCGCCACCCCAGTTAGGGCGTTGCCCTGCCCCCTGCTCCGCCGCCAGTGTTCCAAATATTAACTTATACACAATGGTGCACAGCGCGAGAACATATCGTTTCTTGATAAAGTGAACATTTTTCAAATGATAACCTGCCGTCTTATTACCCGCCGTCATTGATTCACACCCAGGCCTGTAGCGTGGGGGGGCAGGGAGCCGCCCCCCTGCGTTTTGTCTGGCCCCTCTGCTTGTTTGCTCTATTTAGTAAGATGTATTACCCGCCCCCTTGCAATTGTCTGGCCCCTGCTTGCAGAATGCATGGCCCCTGCTGTAGAATTTCACGCTACGGGGCTGTCACACCCGAAAAAAGTTAATTTAAAGATTCTTCAATTTTTAGTACCGGTACACTGGTACATGTAATAAATTATTGTGTCTAACTTAAAAGGGTTGCATTATTTTTATTGATTAACTGTGAATAAAACTAATAAATTCCGTAGTTTATAATCAGTGTGAAAAATAAAACATTGCTTTAGTTCTTTAACATATTGTTGTACATATTCTGTTGAAATATTTGAATGCTATTACACGCTCTGTGAGTTTGATGGGTAATTAAAACAAGCAATTAAGCCTGTTCCATTCTGGACACAGGACGTGTTAGCGCATTTTCGTGTTATGTATCAGTACGTTTGTTAGCTTTCAGTAAATATTTGTAAATTTTGGAAATGTTTATAAATTCAATTGTGTAATGCATATATCTGTAAAAAAATATTATAAAGACGTTTCTTTATATTTGAAAACAAAATATTTTCTCTTAAATCTAACTACAAGTGGTTTGTGGTTACTGAAATAGGACTCATAATTGAAAACATTCGAAATTGTAGTCATTTAATCGTCCGAAAACTCCGTCAATTGTTGCATAGCTCTGATACTTTCAATTAAACTCAGAACACAAGCTTACTATTTCATTTGATGAGTTTCTTAATAAATCTTGGTGAAACTACGTGCTGCAGTATTTCGCACCAAATGAATGGGTTATTGAACGTACAATGTAGAATGGGGCCATATATAATATATAAGCCCCTTAGGAGCCCTGAAGCCCGGCCCTCAGAGGTCCTATCGCGAAATGAACTTTTGATGTACATATGGCAGGCCAAGACCTACAGAATGATATATACATCATGGGTCTAGGACTTATGGTTGCTGATGTATAGGCGCTCCTTTATTAATATAGCGTATATAGTAAAATACTTTATAAGGCCTCTTTTTACGGCCCTCAGAGGTCAGATCGCGAAATGGAAAAAAGTCATTTCTTGGCAGACCAAGACGTACAAAATGATATATTATATATATATATATATATCATGGGTCTAGGACTTATGGTTGTTGAGATCTAGGGTGATGACAGACAGACAAAAGGGACAATAGAGCATTTTTTTCGAAAATGCTCTCAAAAAATCCTGGCCAGTGGGTGTGATTCAATGAGAAGTTTGTTTAGTATTAAAAAAATTGTTTTGTTTATATTTTGTTTCGCTTTTTTAAATGGAAGGATTTTAACATTGATTCCCTTCTGAATACTGTACTGATAACACGACTGATTCACGATAGATTACATTTAATCAATTAGGCGTTTAAATATACCATGGTAATTGATATTTAAGAGTTTTCAAGGCTAGAAATAGAACTTCACTTTCTAGTACTTGTCTAGGTCGATATGTCATTATTATTCTGATGCCTTGTCTTATGGTAACTTAAGCACTGGAAAAATCAGCTATTATTTAATCGATAAGAATTTGCAAAACATCACGAACCTCTCCAGTTTTTACGATGTTTGAAAGAAGGTGACAATGCAGTGCTATTCTCATACGAGTCATAGTCATAAAGTATTACCTAGAGTGCCAATCAAAAAGTTAAAGCACTAGACAAGTTCTAGACTCATTATGATTAAAGTTTAGATTGTCTTTTTAACAATTTAAACTTGTGGATTTGGATATACTATTGACAGTATAGACGATATTGTTATAATTGTTATTGTAAATAATAATGATTAATGTAGAGTAATTTAACATTTAGATTATTTTGAAGGTTTACAGTAATTACAGATTGATATATTAATGAAATGAATTGCAGATTACATATTTTTAGTATTATATTAATTTCACTTAATTTGAGTCATGAGTTAAAAATGAAATAACTATTAATTATTGGAAATTTCAGTGAACATCTTTTGAAAGAATTTTTATTTTGTCTTTTTTATAGTTAACTACTGAGTTGAGGGTAATTTTATTTAAGTTATAATGTATGTCTTCCTTTGGAGTATCACTTTTTCCTGTTGTGTAGTTTTTCTATATTTGCTAGATTTAGATACTGAGATAGAAAGACAGGTTAACTGTTAAATGATACACTGGAAAATAAAATATAAATAATAAACATTTAAATTTAAAAAACATCAAATTGATGGCCATATACTATTAGATTTGGAATGAGTATAAAATCTCTTCCTACTATAATTATTTGTGTGCTCTTAAAAATTAGCCCTTGCTGAATGCAGTAGAAAAAGCAATAATCTTATTTGTATTTATTTTGTATAATGCAAATTAAAAGTGCTAAATATTATTTTAGAAATCATTAAATTAATTATATTTTGTTATTTTTTGAAGATGTGGAAAAAAAATGAACTCTCAACATTCGTTTCCTTCATCATTATAAAATGATAAGCTTTTTGAAGTAACTGGAGGAAAATATATAATGGATCAAAAGTAAAAGACTGCTTAGTACATCTTGATTTGTTTTAAAATGGCCACCAATTTTGTGCACATTGGAGACATTGTATCTCTTTATGCTGAAGGCAGTGTCTGTGGATTTCTGTCCACCTTAGGGTGAGTTTGTTTCTTATTCAATTTGATTTGTAAAAACTGCAAAAATATCAGTATATCATTACAAGTTGATTACTTACTTAATATGACAGAAATTAAAATATTGCTATTCACTGAACTGTGTTAACTGTTTGATTTGCAGCCTTGTGGATGACAGGTCTGTAGTTCAACCTGACGCTGGTGACCTAAATAATCCGCCCAAAAAATTTAGAGGTAGCTGGGTTGTTTTGTTTTTTTTTTTGCTTTAAAACTTTCTTTTTAACATTCATAATTTTTTTTTCAACTAATACAATTAGATATGTACAATATTTATGGTTCATTGATAAATATTTCTACTTTCAGATTGTCTTTTCAAGATATGCCCTATGAATCGCTATTCAGCCCAGAAACAGTTCTGGAAAGCAGCTAAGCAGACTTCTTCAATGCCAGATTCTGTTTTGCTGCAGAGATTAAAAGTAAAATTGAGTTAATTATTGAAAGTTATTTCAGATCCTGATAAAAATTAAAAAGAATAGTTAACTGATGTTTAAATTATTCATCAACATAAATTTTTTCTGCCAAATATAGCATGCTGCTGAGCTAGAGAAAAAACAGAATGAAGCTGAAATAAAAAAATTAAAAGGAACAGAAGTACAGTACAGTCATGTTATTCAGGTATTTATTTATACTGTCACTGTGAATGAAAGATACTTTGTTCTTGGATTAGATTGAAATAAAGGAAAATATAATGTAAGTGAAATTTGCTTAACACTAACTAAATGTTCTTGTATTTTTCTGTAGATAGTTACATATTAATAGAATATTGGTAGCAAAACAAAGTTGCAAATTTTGGTAGAAATAGTACTTACGTTTTTTCATGATAGTTTTAAAAATCTTTTTCCCCAATGCAGCTTCTTCATGTTAAAAGTAACAAGTTCCTTACAGTGAATAAACGATTACCTGCCCTATTAGAGAAAAATGCAATGCGAGTTATTTTAGACAGTTCTGGAAATGAAGGCTCTTGGTTTTACATACAACCCTTTTATAAACACAGTTCTCCAGGAGATAAGGTGATTTGGACGTTCTAAGTTTCTTGAATACAAATTTTTTTTAAATGCTTCCATTTTATCATAGTTTTGCATAATGTTTGGTTAATGGGCATTTCTTTAAAAAGATTATTAAACTTTATCTTAGTATTGAAAAATAATTATAAATTTGTATGGATGCTCATATATGATTGTAAATTATGCAATACATAAATGATTTTTATATGAATACAAGAATCACAATTTATGAAATATCTATTTCTTTTTTTGGGCATAGAGTATTAGTATAAATGATATTTTCCTATTTTTAGATCAATTTTATCTAAAAATAGGAATATATTGTCATCAGCTTTTAATGTGTCTAAAATAATTAAATACATGTCGTTGTTTTTCATTTGTTAATTTTATACATCTTAGTTTTCTCTGATCATATTAGTTTAGTAGCCTTTTATCATGAATGTATTTATATTAAAAGACTTTGACTAATAACCTCACATCCTGTCCTTAGCTGCAAAAGATAAGCAACCATCTTTTCATCCTGTTTAATGTGTAACATGTCATTTAGGTTGTAGTTGGTGATAAGGTTGTGTTAAACCCAGTCAATGCTGGGCAACCACTGCATGCCAGCAACTGCGACTTAATTGATAATCCTGGTTGTAAGGAAGTCAATTCAGTCAGCAGCAACACTTGTTGGAAAGTTATGCTATTTATGGATTATAAAGAAAATCAAGATGATGTTCTTAAAGGGGTGAGCTTAAAATCATTTTTTATTCATAATCAAAATAATTTTTTTTTGTTTTGAGTTGTTTATATATTTTTTAAAAATTTATTGTTGACATTTTTGTTTTTATTAAAAGATTCCCTTAAAGAGCCTATACAAATCATTCATTGGGATGAGATAAAGAAAAGTTCAGCTATTTCTGCAGCCACTGAATTCTTTGAAGCTGCATGTCTAGGCTTATATTATAGATTAACATATTACATTAATTATATTGTCTTTTTTTTAATGGAGAATTCTAGTCTAAACAGTTCGCACTACAGGCAAAACAGTAACAAATTAGATTAAAACAAAAGTAGTGAAAAACATAAAATAGTTGATTTGAAATCAGTAATCATCCAATCTTTGAATAAGACACAAAATAATCATATAAATTCTTCAATGTTACAAAAATACAGTGGGACGGATGGCCGAGTGGTGTAGATAGACTGTCGACCTGAGAGTCCTGGATTCGATCCTCGGTGAGGCCCATGGAATTTTTCCAGATGAAATTTGGTGCACAGTCGTCCCACAAGTCCACCCAGCTTTAAATGGGTACCTGACTTAAGTTGGGGAAGTAAAGGCGGCTGGCGTTGTGCTAACCACACAATCCCTTCATATGCCGAGGTCATAGAAACAGATGAATTCTACACTTCATCTGCCCCGATGGCCCGTTAGGGTTAAGGGAACTTTACATTACTTTTACAAAAATACAACTTCTTATAGAGAAGCCTGTTCAGTCATTAATTTAATTTCGCACCAACTTTCATTTCAACTTTACTATGAATGAGAATTTCCTTTCATTAATAATGAGCTATTCTTAGCCTCCCTACAGACTAAGGGGGACGGATGGCAGAGTGGTGTAGATACTCGACTGTCGACCTGAAAGTCCTGGGTTCGATCCTTGCTGAGAAGCATGTGAATTTTTCCAGGTGAAATGTTTACATACTCGACTGTTGACCTGATAGTCCTGGGTTATATCCTCGCCGAGAACCATGGGAATCTTTCCAGGTGCAATAAGTCGACCCAGCTTTAAATGGGTACCTGATAAGTTGGGGAATTAAAGGATGGCCCTTTTGGGCTGAGGGAACTTTACGGACTAAGGACAAGCAGGAAGTGAATTGCGTGTTTTATTTATATGATAATATAAAAAATCATTTTGGTCTCCTGTGCCTACTTTTTGATCATCTTTTTAGTCAGTTGTTTCTTTATTCAGACTGTATCACTGAATTCAGACCATCTGGCGATTGTAAAATTTGCTATATCGTCATAACTAACAGTACAGTAGGTCATCTTAGGGGGAAAAAGCTTTTTTTTTTTTTTTTTGATAATTTTAAAATAAATTTTTAACAGGGAGACGTGGTGAGACTTTTTCATGCTGAGCAAGAAAAGTTTTTGACAGGAGATGAATATAAGAAGCAGCAGTATGTGTTTTTACGTACAACTGGAAGAACATCTGCAACAGCAGCCACAAGCTCTAAAGCCTTATGGGAAGTGGAGGTATAGAAGATTAATTTGTACTTAAATTTTTTTCTTCTTGATGAATGGAATGTACAAATAAAAGCAAAAATCTGTATATTCTGGTAGGTAGTGATAAATTATAATAAATATTGATTTCTTCTTGAATCCAGGTTGTGCAACATGATCCCTGTCGGGGAGGAGCTGGACACTGGAATAGTTTATTTCGGTTTAAGCATTTGGCTACCGGACAGTACCTTGCTGCAGAAGTAAGATTTTTAAAATTTAGGCCACTTTTTTACCTTATTTTTTTTAAAAACTTTTTTTATGACAGTAATTTATAGCATTAATGTGACATAAAAAAACAACATATCAGCTATAGTTAGCTGTAATAAATTGTTGCCATTAAAAAGTTTAGTGAAAGTTATTCAATAAATATTTTTGTAAAGCCATTCAGTAGCCCTGACTTGAGATCACCATTATAAAAATGTTTTTCTTATTATAAAATGTAAGTGCTAATGTTCAAGATCTGATATGCATGCATGTATATATGTAGGCTTTATATGCATGTAAACTTTTTGCTTGGTTTTAACTTTTAGGTTGATGCAGATCCCACACCAGATGTAACGAAGTAAATTACGGGGTCAGCCCAACCTTCCTGTTTACTGCTTGGTCTCTGTCCCACATGGTCATGACATAGCATCCATTTTGAATTAGACCCTACCACAATGATAAGAACTGACTCATTAGTCCCAAGGTAGGATTTTTATTAAAAATAGTTTTATTTAGAACATGTTTCATTATAGCATTGGTTGTAATAAATGTTATAATCTACTAGTTATTCAAAATCTTTATAATTTTTCTATCTGAATTCCACGTAGGCAAACGTATGTTCGTCTTCATCACTTGTGTACAGATTCCTGGGTGCATAGTACTTGCATCCCCTGGATAAAGATGAGGATAAGCCTATTATGAATAAGGTAAGATACATTTTAAGTGGTTAGCAAATAAAATGTATTATGTTTTAAAGATAAATTTTATTTCTTCCAGTTCGTTTATTATTTTTCAAACCTGAGAGAAACTTTGATTATGCTGTGAGCTTATCGCTCTTATTCTGTCAAGCTGCAGCAAAGCCAGGACTTGCATTTCATCAGCAATTAGTGCTGGTCCTATTTATATTTCTTTATTTTACTTGGGATTGATAAATTGATAATTTCTTTAACAAAATATTCTTGTTGCATCAATAATTTATTGATTTGACTGGTACTCTAAGGTTGGTTGTGCAAAAATCAAAGAGGATAAAGAAGCTTTTGCTATTGTTCCTGTATCTGCTCAAGAAGTGAGAGACCTTGACTTTGCTAATGACGCAGCCAAAGTTTTGACCGAGATCGCTAACAAATTGGAGAAATCCTCCATCACTCAGAATCAGAGGAGGTCTGGGTTTGTACATGTAGAAGAAAGCATACAAGTTTTGATTAGGATCAGCGCTAGAGATGGTTAAATAATAGTAGTTCATAGCAAATATTTAATGTATTCTGTGAACAGGATAACAAGCTTGAAATAAATCTGTTTAGAAAGTGTCATATTAAGCATAAGCTATTTTAATATATTATTGCACTAGTTTTTAAATAACCATTTTATCTGTACCATTAACCGGGTTATGATGGATCTTGGGATTTTTTGGTCTTTTATAATTAATTGTTTCCATATTATGAACTGAAGTTCCAAAATAATAATGATAGCCAGTTGCTTTTTTAAAAATAAAAACCATTGGTTCAGGATGGAAATTTTTTTCTTTTTTTTGAAAAATTTGAAGATAAATCATGGAATTTTTCTTCAGTTTTAAAAAGTCTTTTTTTTTTTTAAACTTGTGACATACTTTGCGTTCTCTTATGATTGAGCAGTATACAATGTGTGGTACTTACCCTGGTAAATATATCTTAAGAAGTGTTTCAAAAGTTAAAGAAAAAAGATATTCAGGTTATGCTACAGTGAACTTCTTAGCACTGCATTGGTTTAACTCAGGGTTGAATCACTGGCCACTTTGGGTTCTTAAAATTTACAGGCGGGTTGGGTAAAGAGTAGATGGAGTGTTTATTTGAAACAATATAAATTATTAAATGGTAAATTTCATTAATGTGACAAAGTGGAGAGGAGCAGAGCACAAGCCGGATCAAACAGCATAGTGGGTCAGAAATGGCATGCAGACAATGATTTGCCCATGTCTGGGTTAACTAGTGCTCAGAATGAGATATATTGAAGGCTGCTTCTGCTTAATTTGACATCCATTTATAAACTGAAATAAAAGTGGTCAGGCTTGTTTTCATACTTATTGCAACCTACATAGAATTTTTACATCTGAACCTTTTAACACTAATTAAGCTGTATGCATAACCCTTCAGATTGATAAGGAAGTTAGCTGTATATCTATTTAGGCTACATGTATTTAGTAAATTCATAATATTTTTAAAGCTGTAATTTTAATGCAAAAGTTGTATGTTTGTTTCTATTTAGTTAATTTAATTTGCTGCCTAAATATGTTGAGTTCAATTGATCCTGAACTTATACATATACTTTTTTTTTTAACAATGTGATTTTCATTGTAGATCTGTGATCCAATTGATCACCGATGTGATCTACTTTCTGGGCCACCTAGAGCTTTCTAACCCGACCGGAGATTGTCTGGATCTTGTCATCACCAAACCTGACAGAGAGAGACAAAAACTTATTAGAGAACAAAATATTTTAAAGCAGGTAATTGACTACTGCAAAACAGTTTTCTGTTCACTGCTTTATAGCTAACTTATATATTTTTTTAATAAATTTGATTTAATTCATCAACAGTACTCTAAGGGTAGAAATTTTAATGAAAACCTTTTAATTCATATAAAGAAAAAAGAAACCGTCTGAATTTCACTTTAACACAGTGCTGACCTTTTTTTTTTTACTAAATGCTTCAGATTTTTAAATACTACAAGCTCCTTTTAATGATGTTGGTGATGGTGCCCTTATGCAGTCGATGGAGGAGCTTGCAGATCAGAGACATGCAGCATTTAGGCATTTGTGCCGACTTTGTTACAGGCTTCTAAAGTTATCCTTTCAGAATTATAGGAAAAACCAGGTATGGTTATTAATAAACTAAATTTCAGAGAAATAATGTATTGTAATGTCATATAAATTCATATAATTTCAGTGAAAATTAAATCATGGCTTCTGCTGTGTAATATTTATAAAAAATAAAATAAGTTACGATGATTCCATCTATTGAATCCTTGCATTGGCTATTAGTTTTAAATTTACCTTAACAGTATTTATAATTTTATGCTGATGTTGCCTCCATGATAGGAATATGTTGCCACAAAGTTGCAGTTTATGCAGCGACAGATTGGTTATGATGTACTCGCTGAAGACACTATCACTGCATTACTCCACAACAACCAAAGCTTTTGGAAAAGCACATTAAGAAACCTGAGATTGAAATGTTTGTCTCTTTAGTCAGGAGGAAAAAGAACCAAGGTATTTGACTGTGTTTTTCATTACTTTTTGTGAATTGATTGTTTGTTACACAAGATGTTGAAGATGCTGTAATTAACTAAATTTCTTCAACATTTGGAAATAAAAAAAATAATTATTTGTGCTTTGAATGAACAGATTTTTGGACTACCTTGCTGATCTTTGTGTGTGTAGCAAAGTGGCTATTCCAATTACCCAAGAGCTCATTTGTAAGACTTTATTAGCACCTGAAAACCAAGATATACTAATTGAAACCAGGTATTATGTTTTATTGTTTAGACACAAATTTTACTTTGTTATTAAACTTGTATCTATTTGTTTCATTTTTTTAGAATCCTCTCTAAGCAATCAAATTTACATTAGATTTGATGTAGTTTATTTTATTCTTTACTGACAATGAATTTTTTTTTGAAAACTGTATCTTACAAATTTTGTAATTTTAGACTAATTCGAACCCAGATGGAATATGAAATGCCAGCCGAAGGTGAAGAAGGAACTGTGATGACCATGGATGAAGATGATGAGGTTGTGCTGTTCTGGGATCCCACCTATGACAAGTCTGGGAACAGCAAAGAAGAGAGCAGTGTGAGGCAAGTCCTCGGTTCCACAGGAGCGGAGTACAGATGTCAGAAGGGTATCAGAGAGCTGGCCATGGGAGCTGCTGACAATATCAAGGCTGACAAGGAAATCCTTGACTATTACAGGTGCATTCATGTCACTTTTACATGGGATTGGATTTTTTTATTACAGTGTTGTTTTTTTTTTTTTTAATTTTTCTGATATTTATTTTTGTAAACTGAAGATAAAAAAACATGTTGCAGGCATCAGCTTGATCTGTTCTCTCATATGTGCTTGGACAGACAGTACCTTGCTATTAACAAACTCAGTGAATCTCTTGATGTAGATCTTATTCTCAAGTGAGCATATCCATTTGTTAATTTTGTGTTTGTTTCTGAGGCTTTATTTTCTAAACCAACAAAAAAATGTGCCATATTTTGGTACTTGCATAATTATTTGATATCTTTAAAAATTGTACATGTTTCATCTGGTTTTGATTTGTGAGTATACATTCTTCTCTTATTCCTTATAAATACTTTTTTTTCTACAATGTTGCTTTTTAAGAGTATAATTGAAAATAATGATTAGGGAACTTAAGGTTGTTCTTGTCTTGAGCAATAAGTATGCGCAGATAGGATGGGTCAAGATAGATGAATCAGCTTTTTTCTCATTTGGGCTGAGATCTATTACCTTAACTTGGAAAATAAGATGCTTAACATTGGGAAAAAAAGGTATGGGGGAACCTGTGCTAGCTGCACTATCTCAGTATTTTAATTCACAGTGTGTCACAGCCAGACTATTTATTCACACAATGTGTTCTCTTTCCAAGAAATATCAGTGCAATCTTAATATATACTTTAATATGACAAATATTCACTCAAATAATTTTGTGCAGAATCATTGATGATATCCTTAAATTATGTTTATTCCATAGTATTTAAAATTGTTCTTATAATAGATGTATGGCTGATGAATCTCTTCCTCCTGACCTGCGAGCAGCTTTTTGTAGACTGATGCTGTCTATGCATGTAGATAGAGATCCTCAGGAACAAGTGAAGCCAGTCAAGTTTGCAAGACTGTGGTCAGAAATCCCTCAAAAAATCTCCATTGAAGAGTACGTTACCTATATTATAATTAATGAGCAAATGATTGGCGGGATGTTGGTTGATAGTAACACTGTTCATAAAGTGTATTTTGAAGCACCAGTCTCTACTGGGGCATGGATTTAAATACTACTTCTGCCACTAAGCTAGGGACAGTAATTTATCCAGGAAGGAACACGATACACTGTCTAAATAATATAATTCTATAATGGCTAAGTAAATCACAAAGGCTTGCTCTTTTGCATCCACAAGCATGAGCAAATAAGAAAGTGATGACCCTTACATAATTAAATCATCCTAAACTATGCTTGCATAAAAAAGCTGGCATAATGCCTCTTCTTATCATGATATTCCATTGCATATACATGTATCAGCTGACAAGTTAAGATTTAGAATGCCTGACACTGAAGATCATGAATTTTAGACTCAAAACATAGGGCCCATGAAAATAATGGGGAAGGCATACATCTTAAAGTTGTCATTTAAAGACTTGAAAAGATGGCTTGTTTATTTTGATTCTACCACATGTATCTTAAAACTGTTCCGATTAAACGGGCTAATTGAAACACTTTTTTCCTCCAAAAATAGAGTTTATCAGTAAGTTTCATAGATGATACAAATACATATACAGAAACCTAATGCTATAAAAAACACACTTTCTCTAGCCTCGGATTGGGCTGGTTAAAATAAAGATTAAATATGATTTGTTACTTTCAGCCCCCCCCACCCCCACCCCCCATTCTTCCATAAATTTAGATGCTTCCACAATTTTTGTTCAATAGAATACTTAGACTAAATGCATGCAGACTAAATTTTTGGAATCAACATTTGATGTTGTTCTAAAGCATCCAAAACCTAAGAAAAAAAATAATTTTTTTTTTTTAAAAAGCTACGAGTCAAATATCACAAAAGCCCCTGAAAAGGAAGAGGTTAAGAAAAAGTTTGACCCCACTATAGCATTTGTTGAAGACTACCTGTGTAATATTGTCAACAAAGCTTGGGCTGATGGTGAGCAGAACAATCTTACCTATGAAGTAAGTCCTTTGGTTTATAAATACACTGTAGGTAAATATTTACTAACATTTTTTATTTTTTTTATTTTTTCAAAATAAAATATTCTGCTTCAGTTCCATTATTTTGGGCTAATGGTTATAATTTCAACTATTATTTTGTGTGTATGAATATAATATAATTTTTACACAATTTGTTATGCATTTAAAAAAAAAAATGTTTTCCTGTGAAATCGAATTTATTCAGGTTGTGAACTTGGCAAGACAACTCATCTACTTTGGATTTTACTCTTTCTCTGATCTGCTGAGGTTAACGAAGACACTTCTGAGTATACTGGATTGTATTCCTGAATCAATTGCAACATCAGCAGTCATATTGCCAGTTTCTGTAGTTGTTGCTGAAGGTAAATAGCAGCCTGAAGATATTTCATTTTGATTACTTGAGAATTATTTTATTTACCAAGATTTATAAATTTTCTTTGTCAAAACCAGCTTTTGTACTTCTTATCTCTATATTTTTATGTGTATTTGATTACTGAAACCTACTATAAAGTTCTAAACAGACATTCCAGTTTGTGTTAAAAAAACAATTATATTCCAAAAAGCAGTACATTTGGTATGTAAAATAAAAAACAGTTTTGAGTTTGTCTTAAAAGATGGAAATAACTCTAAAATAACTAAGGGCAAAGGGTTCTCAAACCTTGATGCTTAGTGACCCTCTATTAAAACTATTTTGTTCTTGAGGCCTACCCTATCATCAACAAAAGTTTTTTTTTTTAATTCTATATCTATAGTTATAATAAAGCACACATCTTTTTTTCAATGAATTAATTTTCAATTTTTCAAACGGAGTGGCTACGGTTCTGTCCCTGACAGAACCCGCATTTTTACTGGGTATCAGCCATAGATAATATTGCTCCACACACTAACCCCTATCCCTAACCCCTATCCCTAACCCTAATCCTGAAAAAAAAAAATTCTGAAAAAAAAAAAAAAAATTATATATGCCATGTTCCTTATACCCTAATATAATGGTTTTGGCTGGTGCCGGAGCCACTGCATTTTTCAAAAACGCTGAAAACTTTTCCGTGACCCCCAGACTTTGAGAACCACTGAACTAAGGCCTCTAGCAGTTGTATATAGATATGCATGTAGTATCAGTCACTTATTTCAGCTAATAAAAACTTATTTTGTTAATTTCAGGAGTCACAAGTATATTAAAAAATTCACTCAAAAATGCTAATAAAAAAATAACTAAACTAAAAATTGCAAGCTTTGATGTAACCATTTGTTTTAAAATCCCTGTGACGCAGATCCAGATTTAGATATTCCTATGTCTCAACAAGCCACCGAGTTGAAAAATAAGAAAAAGAAAGAGGAAGAAGAAGATACAAAAATCATGGACACAAAATTGAAGATCATTGAGATACTTAAGGTAAAATATTTAAATGAGCTTTTGAGAATCTTGTTTACTCACCTGTGGGCTGTTAAAAAATGGAGGATAATTAATTAAAAAATTGCTGTTTCTTAAAAATATTAGGCTATAAAAGAAGCAATAAAAAAAACTTGCTCCATTTGTAAAAGTTTCTGATTCACACTTAGAATAAATAGAAACATGTAAACGAATTGCTCTCAGATGTAGGGTGTTACTACTATTTCAGTTCATAATGGACACAAGGCTAGATTTCAGAATTACATCCCTTTCTCAATTTTCAAGAAGGAACATGATGAAAATTATAATCCAAATGAAAAGACTGGTAAACAACCCAGGCATTATTATATCTAGTTTTTTTTCTCAAGCATTTTCTAACTTCTTTTCTCATTTATAAAGGACCTAAAACTGCTTATTTTTTTGCATGGCTTCAAGAAAGCATTCATTGCCATCCTACTAATATTTTTAGTAGAGGCTCCAGAGTTCAACTGTCATGCTCCCACTAAACAACTATAAAACAGACCTAAAAATGCAATATAAAATGAATACAATTGTTCATTTTTTTAAAATTCAGTATTTTGTTTAGTAAATTTTTTTTTCTAATTTGGTTTTCGTGAAAAAGAATTTTTTTATATGGTCTGGCAGCTACATTTTTTATGAATTTTCCTTTTTATTTCTTGGTTATTATTTTTGGATTTCGATAAAAATAACTTACACTTCAAAGAAATTTTTTTACTTTATATACCCACAATATATTGTTGTGATGCTGTTTTCATATTTAACTAATGACTGATTTATCAGCTTCACTAAAACTAAAAGATATGTTTATTATTATTATTTACAAATATCTCTTAACCTCTTTACTCTCAGTGGTGAATAACCTAAGACCCTCAGAGATTATTTTTAATGTCTGTTTTATTATATTTTCTATTTGTAGGTGAACTGTATCACACATAGACATCCGTTAAAATTTTTTCTTACTATTGAAATAATAGTCAATTATTGATTGGTATAGGTTCTTTTTATGATCTTTTTTTTTCTTCTGAAATTACTCTACTAACACTATATGTATATGACCATACCCACTTGCACCTAGTACCTGATGCATGTGCGCCTGGACTATCGCCTGGCCTGGATTTTGGCCATGTTTAAGTCCCAGATACAACCCCAGCTAGATAGCAGCCCTGTATACAAGTCTAATACCAACATACGTAGGTCTTTTGGTTGGGTCTCTCTGTGGTGTCGTTTCCCCTGATCTCTGTGGTGTCGTTTCCCTGATCTCCCCACCATCACATGCTCCTGTGTTGTTTTCCATTGAGTAACTCTGTTCCTTTTTTTACTCACTCTGCTTGTCTCATACCAAAATTTTACACTTCAAGTTTGCAATAAATAAAACTTACTTTTTTGTATTCCTTCACATTTTTTTTAAAGCTGCATATATCTATGTGACTTATTGCACATTTAGTAGCTATATTATGCAATAATAGATTACCACTTGATTTGTAATTTAAAAAAAAATTAAAAACTTGATCCTTCCATCAATACTTTCTAATTTACAATTTATTAAAATAACTTACTGTTTTAAACTTTTCAGTTTTCTCATGTTGTATTTGAAAAATTAATTCCTTGATTTAAATTTAAATTTAAAAAAAAGAAAGGGCAATATTTGAATGACAAAGCCTCCTGATCTCAAGTTTAGCTGCACCACACCTGTTAACCACTAGTAATTTATATTTCTGCTGCATTCAGTCGCATTTTAATATTTCATACCTGTTGTTGAAATATTTTATTGTTACTAATGTACCTTGCTTGCACATTTTTACCTTAATACATGTATTTGTTTGATATTTTCACAGAGCAGGTAAATTTTTCAGGCCACTCTGCTTATTTAACTACTGCAGTAAATAGGTCTCAAAGATTAATACATATTTTTTTGAAATTTGTCCTGCATTTAATAATATTAAAAAACATTTGTAACTTTTTATAGTTTAATATTTGAACCATATTAAAGATTGATGTTGATCATTTAATTCAACTGGGAAACTAATACATAAGGAATAAATTATTTCTTTCCAAGATAATTAAAAGTAGTTAGTGATTATGTTTTTAAATGAATGGCTGTGAAATAATTTCATGTAAAAAGTAATAGGTTGAAGCTCTCTGACTTTTTGTTAGTAAACTATCAGTAATTCATATCCTAAACTTTCTAAATATATATAAGTGTCTGCAATCTGACTAGGTAATTTTTGGGGGAAAAGTATGAAAATGATTTCTTTCATAAGATTTTATCTTAAGCTATATATAAATATTGTTTTTAGTTATTGAGACAGTAACAGCTGATATTTATTCTTTGAATAAATAAAGTTGATTCTGTAAATTGTCTTTTTTAAACAAAGTAAATGTAATCTTTCATTATAGCTTTTCTACCATAGTTTTTTTAACTCATGTGGTATTTCTCCTTTTACAATATTGCATTCCTATTATTTCAAGGGCTTGATCTTGACAGCATATCTACTCAAGCTGAAGATGTTTTTGGTGGAAGGTTAGTATGGATTTAGCCTTGCGAAGTTGTATAAGCTTTCCCAACAATTTATTAAAATGCCAATCTACCCATTTGCAACGAAATTTGTTTATTTATAAGATAATACTTACAACTCAAGTGTATTACTGATGTTGTATTTTTTCTGATCACAGTGATGAGCTAGATCTTGATGGTCAAGGAGGAAAAATGTTCCTTAGGTTTTACTAAACATGGTGATGCACAACTACCCTCCGTTGGTATCTGGGGCTTTGCAGCTCTTATTTCGTCACTTTTCACAGCGGCAAGAAGTCCTGAACGCTTTTACACAGGTTTTATTTTATTTTTATTTTCTGTATTCACATTTCATATCTGTTTCATAGCTTGTAATCATTTTCTGTTGCCTAAGTCTGTAAGTAAAATGCTCAAATGCAAGTGTATGAAAGATTTAAAGCGCTTGAAATTTTCTGTATAATATTTATGCACTTGTACAGCTGTAGATTTAAGAATTTTTTTTATTTTTAATTAGGCTACTGAGAGATGTATTACTCATTTATTTGGATAATTATGATTCATTGGACAGATTGCTTGGTTGTGAGTAGGGTTGAAATTTGTTAGTTTTATTGCTTGTGTCAAGGTTGATTCACTATTTGCTTTCACATCTACAGGTCCAGCTGTTGGTGACCAATAGTGATGTGGAGAACTACAGACAGATCAAGTCAGACTTGGACAAGCTCAGGCTGTTGGTAGAAAAGTCAGAATTGTGGGTCTATAAAAGTAAACATGGAGATGATGCCCCTAAAAAGAAGAAGAAAAAGTCGGCCAACAATGAAGAAGGGGAGGAAGGGAAAGAAAGCTCAGAAAAAAGTGAAAAGAAGTCCAAAAAGAAAGATCACATTGTAAGCTCCTTAGGTTGTATGGTTGGGGTATTTTATTTACATAGAAATCAGCACAATCAATTTTTCTTGTTTGCTGCAGAGTTAAAATTTGAATTTGTTATTCACCCTTTTTGCATTAATTATTTTTTAGACACATTCACTGGTCACCTAGTCAGAAATGATTTATTCTTAGTGGAAGTTTGGGTTATAAAAATTTAGCTGACAATTGTGGCTGGAAGCGGCAGTGTAAGATATTAAAAAGAAAACTAATGTCTGAAGATTTTTATGTTATGTCTTCCACTGTTGAGTAAAGGGTGTGGCGATTTTTATTGAGAAATGTTTGCAGACATTCTTAGATTTTTAGAATTTAAAAGGTGGTTAGAATCTAGTTAAATTTTTTTTTTAAACTTCACTCATATGGTTTGAAACTAGCGATTAATAAACCAATTGATGTGAAATTTTTTTTTTTATTTCCATGGCAGGGTCACAACGACGGTGAGTCAGCCATAGACCTGGACCTTGGGCCACCAATAAGCAGCGACTCCAGTGTTAACTACAAGACTATAAAAGCGGTCAGTGTTTGTTGCTACTGTATCTCACACGTTGCTGGAGTTGCCTTTTTTTCTATTTATTGCTTAAGAAGAGCATGTTCTTCTTAAAAGCATCTTCATAAGACTCTTTTGTTTGTCAGATTTCACTGTTAAGTATCTTTTAATACACGGTAGAATTTGGTTTGATGAATCCTGATGAAATTATTGAGGTATTGGATTGAAAGTATTGCTCATTCTACATCAGGAAGGGGCAGACTTTTAAAGAGCAGATAGATGAAGTGTTTATATAAATTAATATTAGTTAATAGTAAATCTCAAAACGTAACAAATATCAAAATATCACTTAACCAGAAAACCTTTGTTTTCTATCCCGCTTCCTCATTAGAGAAAGCCTAATAAAAATCAATGAACAAAAAATTATGAATGTGAATAATTTTCTTAAACCAGATTTTCCAACCATCTGCTCACACATTTTTCTCTTGCAGCTCTATCTATATTTTCTTGTGATGGTTTGCAATTAAGCTTATTTTTTAGATGGCTTTCTTTCACCACATTTTCAGCACTCATTGACTAATGGCCTTATTTCACTCTCAATCCTTTTGCAGTTTGTTATCATCAGCATAAGCAGACTATTTCTCATTTGGCAATTAAAAAACAACATTGTTTAGACTTCAAAACGTGAATTTTTTTATTTATAAAAAGCAAATTAAGGAATTGTTAGGCCGATACTGTATTGTACAGTATTGATCAGCATCTACGTTTTTCATTGTTTGTAAAAACTAATCTATGGAGTATACTTTAAAATACCTCTACAGCTATTGACGTCTTTATTCTCTCGAGAATATTTAAAAGAGGTGTCATAGATAACACATGTATGATGTTAACAAAAGCGCACAATTTCAAATTTTTCCCAAGCATAAACATTTCTACATTTAAGTCTCTTATTCCGAAAAAATTTCGATTCAGTGTCCTTTGTAATGATTCAGTAATATATAATGAACTACGCTCAATATACATAGAGTTAGAATGACATTCAAAATTGTGAATTTTTTTTTTCTTTAATAAATTCCCAAAGATTTTTGTGCTTTTTTTTTCTTTACCTTACATTAACATTTTTTTTTTCACAATGACTATGATGGTAGTGTCTCATCACAAGCTTAGCTAAAACTTTAATCTGCATTTTCTGTGTTACTTTCTGATAGATTCTCAAGAGACTCACTGATTTGTGCATTGAGCCTACTGACAACAGAAAGGTCTTTTTGTATTTAATGGCATTTTTATTTCTTATTATTATTATTGTCTGTATCACTAAGTAGCTTAGGATGAATACATTTATCAGATGCACCAAGACATCTTTGTTGATATGGCAAACATATTTCTTATAGAACCCGTATAATTTTTTTTTCTGTTTTAAAAATATGTTGAATTAAAGAAACATTCTTATTTCTAAGTAAGCTATCATGATATATGTAGTGTTAATTTTTTCAAAATTTAATTTATCTTTAGCTAACATCCAAGTGTTTTCTTGGATACTATAATTAAATTTCACCTTTTACAAAATCTTTACATTTACATTTCATCCAATAGAATACAAATGTTATTTCTGTATTTATTAGTAGGATTTCAGTTAATGTTCATAGTGTTTTATTAACTCTGTTGTACTAAAAAAATTGTGTGTCTTCTTTTTTATGCTTTTTTTTAAATTTTACAATTTCTAATGTTGTAAAAATTTGTTACAAAATGTCATAAATTATGTAAATTTGTAGGTGTTCGCTCAATTATTGTTTTTTTTTAATCACAGCTTACCTTTCTTTCATTCTAATAACTCACTTTACTTATGCCATAATAATATGTATGTGAAAGACATAAATTTAACAAACATTAATATTAAAATTAAGGATATTTTTATGTAAATAACTATTAGTTATCTTCTCACACTTTATAAATCTCCATTAAAAATATTGTTGGCTCACTTAGTAAAAAGCTTTCTTCTGTCAATTTTTGAAACATTATATTTATTGTGTATATTTTAATGCTAAAGTTAAGACTGACAAGAAATTGATGAAATTCTACCAAAATATATATAGAAATTTAATGAAAAAAGAGATAGCAAAAATATTAGTTTTTTTTTTTTATTTTAAATTACTTGATAGAATTTTGTTTTTGAATATAACTTAATTTTATCTTCTCAAATGAGAATAAAGTAGAAAAATAAAGTAAATCTTTCTAAGGATGGATTGGACATTATTTTTGTAGGATTATTTTTTCTTTGTTTATTATCACTATATCATTTTTAAATTTTTTTAGAGTAGTTCCTTACAAATAATTTTTTTTATATTAATCATTTAATCATATGATTTCCAAGATTTTCTTTATGTCTTCAGATTCTGCAGAGACTAACCAAACTTTGTATTCAGGAAGCTGGAGATTTAAGGAAAGCTCAAACATGAACAGAGACTACTTAGAAACATGAATGCTCATTATGTCATTTTGGAGCTTCTGAGCATAACATATGATAAAGTGAGTGGTGTTTGGTTAATATCTAAACTGTCTTTTAAAAATGTAAAAAAAACAAAAACAAAAAACAAACAACTTCTTAGTATTATAATTATAAACATGGTTCAGTTTAAGGCTATCCTCGCTGCTAAAAATAGATTTTTTTTTAAATGGTCGATTTTTCAAAAGTGGTATATTCCATTAGAACGATATCTTAGTTATCGTTTTGTGAAGTCAGAAACTAACATATGTATCATTATTATATTGAAAATAATTAATATTGAGGGTGGGGGTATGTCTTTTCGCGTAAACTTTACAAAAATGACAATTTTCAACTTTCGGTACTATGAGAAATAACCTGTCTAACCTAGTCGCAAATGGTATCGCCTGAATCATCAAATTGTGTAGATTATATTATTGCTAATGACGTTTTGACCTAAATACCAAGACAGTCAAGGAAAGCCATGCGATTTGATTGGTTGATAGGTCTCGTTGCTGGGTTACAATTGTTTATTATCCCATAACCACACCGAAGATATAAACTATAACGTTATTTTACCGTCAATTCAACTGTTTATCTGCTAAATATAAGCAAATTATTTAAAATAGTACTGAATCTGTGTTGTTTTGGAAAGAACTTATCATTTCTTTTAGCCATTTTGGATGGATATCGCAAATGAAGTTTCTTTTCTTTTTCGTTATTTCTCTTACTATTAGTATTACTATCTTTCAAAACAATGCAATACATACTAGAACATGTACATGTGTAGTGAAAGGTCAAATAGTGCCATCATAGAATCACAGCACACAGTATATAATTTTGCATAATACCATTAGGCCTAGCAGCAACCCACGCCTCCACTGGCACCAACTCGACTCGTCCTCACCAGAAGAGGGAATATCGACAGTATCCTCCTCACCCGCAGCTACCACAGTGCAGACTGCGACATGGACCACGCCCTCGTGGCAAGCAAGCATAACGCCGAAGAAACTGCATCACTCCAAGAAAAGGTCGCCCACGCATCAATATCAACTATCAATGCTGTGCCAGAAACCCGAAATAAACCAACAGTTTATCAGCAGTCTGGAAGTTACACTCAGTGAAAGAAAGTTAGCAGTTGACACCATCGACTCTAGGTGGTCGCGTCTGCGCGATGTCGTATATAACTCCGCCGTCACCACCTATGTAAAGATAGAGTGGAAAAACGCCGATTGGTACGAGGCCCACTGGGAGGAAATGGAACCCGTCACCGAGGTTAAAAGGAAGCCCTACTGGCCTACAAGGCCAGGCCCAGTCCCAACACACTAAAAGCCCTACGGACAGCCAGGAACAAAGCCCAGCAGACCGCCTGCAGATGCGCCAACTCCTACTGGTTGAACCTCTGTAGCAGCATCCAGGCAGCTGCCGATACAGGAAACGCAAGAGGGATGTACGAGGGCATCAAAAGGCAATAGGCCCAACTCCCTCCAAAACCGCCTTATATCCAAAACAGGAGAGGTCATCAAGGACCAGGAAAACAGATGCAGAGGTGGACCGAACACTACCTGGAGCTATACGCAACCCAGAACACTGTGACTGATGCCGCTCTTGGCGCTATCCCAGATCTGCCTGTCATGGAGGAGCTAGACACCACACCCACCGTGGATGAACTAAGCAAAGCCATCGACTGCCTTGCAAACGGAAAGGCACCTGGTAGCGATGGAATCCCACCAGAAGTTCTGAAGAGCGGAAAACCAACACTGCTAAAGCCATTGCACGACCTGGGATGCTGGGAACAGGGCTATATCCCCCAAGACATGAGGGATGCCAAAATTATCACACTATACAAGAACAAAGGGGACCGGAGCGACTGTAATAACTACCGGGGCATCTCCCTCCTCAGCATCGTCGGCAAGCTTTCGCCCGTCGCTCTAAACCGCCTGCAGGCCTCGCTCCCGAGTCTACCCAGAGTCACAGTGTGGCTTCAGGGCTGGCCGATCAACAGTGGACATGATCTTCTCACTACGTCAACTTCAAGAGAAGTGTCAGGAACAGCAGGTGCCACTCTACATCGCCTTCGTCGACCTCACAAAGGCGTTTGATCTAGTAAGTCGAGGCGGACTCTTCAGCTTGCTGCAAAAGATTGGCTGCCCCCACACCTGCTTGCAGTGGTCATGTCCTTCCACGACAACATGCATAGCACGGTTTGCTACAATGGCGCAATCTCCGAGGCCTTCCCAGTCAGCAGCGGAGTAAAACAGGGCGTCCCTGCACCTACACTCTTCGGCATTTTCTTTTCCATGCTCCTCCAATACGCCTTCAAGGATTGCAGCGAGGGTGTTTACATCCATACAAGGTCCGATGGCAAGCTTTATAACATAGCCCGCCTCCGTGCAAAGAACAAAGTCACCAAGGTCCTAATCCGCGAGCTGCTCTTTGCTGATGACGCAGCCTTGACATCACACACTGAAGACGGACTGCAGCAGCTTTCACCCGCCTCTTCCATGCAAAGGAGTGGTATCGCCTGAATCGTCAAAATGTGTAGATTATATTACCTCGGGTCCACCATCTCCAGCTAATAGACCCGGAGATTTTGACCTATCATAACTCTAAAGCACAGTCAAGGGAAAGGCCTTGAACTGGCATTTTGACCTAAATAACTCTAAGTGAGGAAAGGCCTTGAACTGGGTTGCTAGCCTACTGTCCACATCATACATCATCACAAGAGCATCCCCTGCGATTTGATTGAGTTGATAGGTCTTGTTGCCGGGTTACAATTGTTTATTATCCCATAACCACACACGACAGATATAAACTATAAAGTTATTTTACGGTCAATTCAACTGTTTATCTGCTAAATATAAGCAAATTATTTAAAATAAGTACTGAATCTGTGTTGTTTTTGAAAGAACTTATCATTTCTTTTAGCCATTTTGGATGGATATCGCAAATGAAGTTTCTTTTCTTTTTCGTTATTTCTCTTACTATTAGTATTACTATTTTTCAAAACAATGCAATACATACTAGAACATGTACATGTGTAGTGAAAGGTCAAATAGTGCCATCATAGAAACACAGCTGGTTCACAGCACACAGTATATAATTTTGCATAATACCAATTGGCTAGCATACAACTGGTTCACATACTGACCATAACTGGTGGTTACCTGTAACATTAGACTCCAGTCTTCCCTAGTTGTGTTACATAACACCAAACACACAGTCTTCACTGGCTGTAGTTTTGTGTATCACTGCATTCTAATTAGGTCAAGGCGGCAGTGATAGTATGTGTGTGTTATGTTCATTCATAAGTAGCGAAATGGAATGTAGACATTTTTTTTTTATTATGAAATGTTTTTTGATAGTTTTAGACATTTTATCAAACTAAAATTATTTTTATACAAGAAAAAAAGAATAACAGCTGTAAATAATAGGTCTACAATAAAACAACATGTTTTTGTATCATTATTACAGACCAAACTCAAGGATACAATGACTGGAGATGTATTTTTCTATATATGGCATATGTTCATTATATAGGGTGTGTAACTAATAACAAGTCAGTTTTTTTTTTCTGGCATTAATTTCAGCTGAAAAATGATTCACTTTCATTCCTCTGATGTTAATAAACATATTTTAATCATTAAATACCTTTCAAAGAGCTTCAATTTTTTTTTCTCGACGTTTTTAAGTGTTTTTTGCGTTTTTCTCAAAATCAAGTTTTTTAAATTTTCAACGCACACTTTTTGAAATTTTACCAAAACTTCTAAAGATAGAAGCATCAATTTTGTTTGCTTGTTCTTCAATATATTGTTTACATTTCCTCAATTTTGTTTTTCGAAAAAGTGTTTTGAACTTTTTTAATCTTTTTTTTTCTAACCTACCCCCCATAAAATTCACGTTTTTACATTGGCCCTTAGTAAATAATTTTTATTTTTTTTATTTTTTAATATTTCAAAAAACAAAATTGAGCGATTTTGGAAACATATCTGTTTATCTATGTACAAAATATCTTTCTTAAATAAGCAATACTTTTTGAGATTTTTCACTTTGAAAAAATGTCAAGAAAATAGACTTTTTACCTAAAAAAGTCCAAAAAATTTTTTTTTTGACAATTTGAAAATTCTATTGGTCTTCTATTGGTCACTTGATTGTGTGTGCCAAAAATGGTTAGTGTACGTCAATAAAAAATATACCAAGATGGCGGCACTAGAGGAGTACCTTAAGATAATGAGGATAATGCAGCAAACAAAATGAAACCCGAAAGCGTAATTTCCATGGAATATTTGTATAAATACAGAGATTAGTAAATGTGGATGCCTTACTATTTTAGATTTTTTTCAATGTAAATTAAATCCTACATAGAGATATAATTCTTTAATAACTCAAGTCATTGGTCATAAGATAATTAATGTTTAAACATAATGAGATATTGCATTACAAACCTTATATTCAGCACTTGTTCGTGGGATAGTGTGAACTAGACCTACAAAAGCCTCTTTAACATTACTTCCAGTTTTAGCTGATGTCTCATAAAAATGTATGCCCATTTTATTAGCTAGCTCTATGCCTTCTTGACTTGACACTGTGGCTTCTGTTAACAGGTCTTGCTTATTAGCCACCAAGATCTGTATAATTCAGAAAAATGTAATGTGTGCTTTACATTTTACTTTGTAACTGTTAGGTGTAAATGAAACATTTAAATGTCAACAAAAAAAAAATACATACATGTGATCTTTTTCAATAAGTGAATTTAAATGAAATTAACAGCAGAGTGGTGTTGCTTTTTTTTAAAAAATGAATTTGAAATTTAATTACTGAATTTTAATTAGTCACAATTATCACATTTAGTGGGAAGGATGCCAAGTGGTGTAGATACTTGACTGTCGACATGAGAGTCCTGGGTTGAATTCTGTGAGAACCATGGAATTTTTTCCTGGTGAAATTTAGTTCAAAGTCGTCCCACAAGCCCACCCAACTTTAAATAGGTAAATTGACTTAAGATGGGGAAGTAAAGGTAGCTGGGCATTGTGCTAACCACACAATCCATTCATATGCTTAGGTAAGAGAAACAGATGAATTTTACTTTTCATCTGCCTCAATGGCCTTTAACAGTAAGGGAACTTTACTTCTTTTTTATATCACATAGTAACTATATATTATTTAAAAAATACTTATGGTTTTGAAATATGCTTTCAAAATTGCTTACAGCATTAGGTATCTCTGACTTTAATCTTTTAAGCCAATTATAAATGGCTTCTGCTTCTTTAAAGCTTTGTCGATCAGTTATGCTGTAGATGATAACAAAACCATTTCCTGCCCGTACATAAAGATCTCTAAGTGAAGAATACTCTTCCTGGCCAGCTGTATCCAAAATATCTAGCAGGCATGTCTAGTAAAAAAAATAAATTAAGTGGATTGTTATGGATTGTGTTGTTGTATCAAAAAAATAAATCTTTACGGATAAAAAAAAATTAAAAATTACAGTTTTTATATAATAGATTGTATGTAACTATTCGATTGGAAAAGTTCCTCACCTGATTATCATCACTGGTATCTGAATCACTGTCTGAAATTGCAAGATTATTTGCTTCTGACACAATAATTTCCTCCTCATCTTCTTTGTCATTGCCTAGATACACAAATGTACTGCCAAGTTCCATTTTATTTTGTGGAATCTGTTGAAAAAAAGACTGTTAAAACAAATATTTCTGTAAGTTTTCTCAAAGGGTAAAATACAAATATTCAACTATGTTAAGTTGTTTAACCAATACATTAAACACTAGTATATTTAATTATGTATTTTTAGTCAAAATAAACATAAAGATTTTGTTTACCATTAACATAAGGACTGAGAAGGTATAAGTTTCTGTTGTACTGTAACAGGTAATGGTGAAAAAAGCCTTACAGCGGCAGGGGGATTAACGATAAAAAAGGCCATCTTGAGGACTTTACATGTGCCAATAGCACTCTAATAAATCCTCTAAATATCTCGAGTAAAGTAATTTAAAGAAGATTTATAAATTATCAACAGCTGTTACAAAACTAATTAACAAATTTGAGGATCCACACTTGCAGAAAATTGAAAATGAACATAGTAGGAATCATAGGAATGAGAGAAAGCTGAGGTTGCAGTGGTTCAGGTCATTGAGATACTACATTTTTCCCAAGAGCAGTACCTTCCATTGATTTCAGGGAACTAAATGAGAACCTAATAGACAATTTTGAAATATTGCAAAATTGTTATTAGTGACACTAGTATACGTGATGATATATTTTTTTAATTATATATATTTTTTTAACAATCAATACTATGATTTGGAACAGTTTTTATCAATACTATTATCATCAATTTTAAAAATACCTATCTTTAGAAAGAAAGTACTTTATTATTTGTGTTAAATTCGTAAGATAGATATTTTTAAACCAATTACTGAAACACACCCCCCTCCCCACCCCTTTTAAAAAAAAACACACAGACAAAGAAAAGGGATAACTGTGTGAGTGTGTTTAAGCCTGTTGGTAATTTGTAAATTACTAATTGATATCACTATCATCAAACAAAACAGATTATGTCCCTACAACAGACTGCAGTAATATGCTCATTTACTCATGTTTGAAAAGATCTCAACATAAACAATTACATAATTTAGGTACTTCAGTTGTTATGTTGTGCCCTGCTAGAAGTTATGTACTTTTTCAGTTTCCTTTTTTTTTTTTGAAACGAAGTGGTTATGGGACCAGGGAACGGGATTCCGAATTTTTTTTTTCCGGATCCAGCGATAGATGCATATTTTTTTGTTTTCGGGGTTAGGGTTAGGAATAGGGTTAGAATTAGGGTTAGGGGGTTAGGGTGTGGAGCAATATTTATAGCTGGTCCCCGAAAAAAAAAATTCGGAGTCCAGCTATCGCGCATGCGCACATCGCAGCCGAAAAAAAAAATGAAGTCCGTCTAGAGCGCTAGAGTGCATGCGCATCTATAGTTGGTCCCCGAAAAAAAATAATACCGAGTCCCGTTCCCTGGTCCCGTAACTACTCCGTTTTTGAAAAGCAAATTATTGGCTCTCTGTTTTAGCAAAATTAGTATGTATTACAAAGAAATTTTAGAAAATATAGTTAAAAAATCGATAGAAAAGACTGAAAAGTGAATTTTGCTTGATTTGATATATTTTTCCATCTTTCTTTAATGTGCTGTAAAAAAGTTGCCCTGCATTGAAAAAAATATTTCAGTTCAATATGTCAGTTTATTTACAAAAAATAAGTGCTTAGAGTGTTGTCTTTTCATCTTCGCTAAAATTAATTAAGTTAATCATGTTAATGAATCTTTAAAAAAAATGTTTTACACTGAAACGTCAAATAACTTTTGCATATATAAATTGAAATTAAGCTTACCAGTGTATTTATGTAAAAAATGTGCCGATAATCTCTACTTTACTGGTGCACGCCTTTAAATTTGATGTTGTCAATGCGAACTTCTATTTGTTTATATACAAAGTGGATTAGATCCGACATCTAATTTGTGGTAAAAAAAAAAAACCGATGAACCAGGCGCTATTTATAGAAAACATATGATTGGTCGATCCCAATGACCTAGATGATAAATCCTATTTAATACGTTTATAAATTCTTAGAATGTTACCAACAAAGTTTGAATCTCGTTCACGTAAGAAGACCATCATTTCAAAATGATCATTGAATAGCCTAGAACGTAATGGCATAAAAACACGCCCACCCATTATAAACAGGCGCTCAACATAAAGAATTTTGCCTTAGAAACCGAACGGGGGAGTGGCGTATTATCGTCAGCGACAGGCCTATTCCCCCCCCCCCCCCGACCTTTCCCGGTGGTTTAAACTAGTGAGGAGCGACACTTTGCTACTATCTTAGGGTGGCATTTTCACCATTTTACTATTTTTCATACTTGATAGCAGAGAGTACTTACCAGCGCCCCCCCCCCGGACACAGACAAGAGCCCATGGCCCACGAAAAATCACCGCAAGACTGGCTTAGTTAGTGGCGCACATAATTTACTTATGTCTAATTTCACACAATTTTAACGAGACACGCATTGTTTTTTAATTTAATTTAATTTTAATAAATACGAAATGTGCATTCACTTCTTTTACAGAATTTAATTGCAGAACGAATGTTTTCTATGTGAGGCTTATAACAAATTTCAGCACTTTTTGCCCCCCCCCCAGGCCCGTAGCCAGGAATATTGGATTGGGAGGGGGGCGAAGTCATTTTCGGGGGGGGGGGGCGAAGAAATCTTTTTCGGGGGGGGGGGTGCCGAAGAAATGATCCTGGGTCACAGGGGCGGAGCTAGGCAACTTTGACCGGGGGGGGGGCAAAACATTGACCCGGCGGGGGGGGGGGCGAAACTGTTTTTATTGTTGAAAATTGGTCTTAGAACAAAAAATATTTCCGTAATTTAATGATGTATTACCTAAACTTGCGATAACCGGGGGGGGGGGCATGTCCCACCCTCCCGGGCCCTTCCCCCTAAATCCACCCCTTGCGAACGGAGAGGAGGGGTTTGGGGAGGGGATCTCAGTGAGTCCCCTCCCCAAGAAATGTTTTGCAGTGCCATATCTGGAATGGTGCATTTTAGTACCGATTGTTTAGCTATTAATTAGAAATATATAATTTTAACTACGTTTCAATAATGCATGGCATGTTGCAGTTTTGTTAAAAATAATTTAAATAGTAAAGCGTTTTAATGATAAAAATTTATTGAGGCTGAGCTATTTCTGATTCCTGTTATAAATGTATTGACCATTTGTTCTGCTACACAATTGTTACATAATAGATACCTGATTTATATTATTATACTGTTTGTTTAACTTACAACCCTGGAAGAACGACAAAGATGCACGAATATAGCTTAGCTATTTGTGTGATATTTCTTATAAAATATTGAAAACAAAGAACAGATCTATCAACAACAACAGTCGCAATTACTCAATTTAAAATAAAATTAATTCTGCTAAAAAGTAAATTTGCAAATTAAATAACATCATCAGAAATCACGGAGTTTGTACTTTATTATTTTATTATACATTTTAAGTGAAGTCAGAAGTCAATATTATTTTATTAACTTATTTAAGTTGCTAGTTGTCCGTAGAAGATATCAATATATAAAACTATTACAAGGTTGCGAACAGGCCCACCGACAGAAATTTCGGGTCCCTGGGCTGGGGTGACACGGGCCCCGTACTGATATTAATATTTTTTAAAGTTGATTGGCCAGCTCAGTCCAGGCCCCTAAAACAAAATTGAACAAAATGATTGATGTTTTACAGCCGTTATTATTAGAATTTTGTCAAAATGCTCAGTTCATGCACGGGAGGGGGGCTCAAGTCATGAACGGGGGGGGGGTGTCAGCCCCCCCTAGCCCCCCTCTGGCTATGGGCCTGGACCCGGGTACCAATAAACTGCGATTTTTATTCGGACCCCGTCCAAATAAAGTCTGATTGTTATTCGGACCCGTGGCAAATATGCACTCAGCTTAGCTATACATAAACTTTATTATTATTTTTTGTTTATTTTTTGTATAATTATTCGAATTGTATGATTTAGTCGTAACTCAGTGTCTAGGGTTTCACTAAGCAGACTCTGTATTATTATTTTTTTCGGGTTCCGTCTAATAAAGTTTAAATATAGCTCAGCTCAGTGCCGGCCTTAGACATTTTTGTGATATAGGCAAGGACAAAAATGCCGCCCTTTTTAGTTTCATTTTTCTAAGAAAACTCTATAAATGCTATTTATTATAATACATTTTTAAAATTTGGCAACTTTATAAAAGTTAAAGAGTTTTAAGTATACGTAGTATATTTAGGACGTTTTTTTTTTTTTTTGGCTAAGTTAAAAAAAGTAATGAAAAATAAAACAAGCAATTAAGCCTGTTCCATTCTGGACCCAGGACGTGTTTGAGCATTTTCGTATTATGTATCAGTACGTTTGTTAGCTTCAGTAAATATTTTTTAAATTTTGGAAATGTTTATAAATTCAATTGTGTAATGCATATATTTGTAAAATAAAAATTATAAAGACGTTTCTTTATATTTGAAAAAAAATTATTGTCTCTTAAATCTAACTACAAGTGGTTTGTGGTTACTGAAATAGGACTCATAATTGAAAACATTCTAAATTATAGTCATTTAATCGTCCGAAAACTCCGTCAATTGTTGCATAGCTCTGATACTTTCAATTAAACTCAGAACACAAGCTTACTATTTCATTTGATGAGTTTCTTAATAAATCTTGGTGAAACTACGTGCTGCAGTATTTCGCACCAAATGAACGGGTTATTGAACGTACAAGGTGTATATATAATATATAGGCACCTTAGGAGCCCTGAAGCCCGGCCCTCAGAGGTCCTATCGCGAAATGAACTTTTGATGTACACATGGCAGGCCAAGACCTACAAAATGATATATACATCATGGGTCTAGGACTTATAGTTGCTGAGATATAGCGCTCCTTTATTAATATAGCTTATATAGTAAAAAAACGGTACTGAGGCCCCTTTTACGGCCCTGAGAGGTCAGATCGCGAAATGGAAAAAGTCATTTCTTGGCAGGCCAAGACCTACAAAATGATATATACATCATGGGTCTAGGACTTATGGTTGTTGAGATCTAGGGTGATGACGGACGGACGGACAGACAAAACGGGGACAATAGAGCATTTTTTTTCGAAAATGCTCTAAAAAATTAAATGTCACGTTTATTAAGCATTAAAAAGATTGAAGAGAATTAAAAACAAGCAATTAAGCCTGTTCCATTCTGGACACAGGACGTGTTAGCGCATTTTCGTGTTATGTATCAGTACGTTTGTTAGCTTTCAGTAAATATTTGTAAATTTTGGAAATGTTTATAAATTCAATTGTGTAATGCATATATTTGTAAAATAAAAATTATAAAGACGTTTCTTTATATTTGAAAAAAAATTATTGTCTCTTAAATCTAACTACAAGTGGTTTGTGGTTACTGAAATAGGACTCATAATTGAAAACATTCTAAATTATAGTCATTTAATCGTCCGAAAACTCCGTCAATTGTTGAATAGCTCTAATACTTTCAATTAAACTCAGAACACAAGCTTACTATTTCATTTGATGAGTTTCTTAATAAATCTTGGTGAAACTACGTGCTGCAGTATTTCGCACCAAATGAACGGGTTATTGAACGTACAAGGTGTATATATAATATATAAACCCCTTAGGAGCCCTGAAGCCCGGCCCTCAGAGGTCCTATCGCAAAATGAACTTTTGATGTACACATGGCAGGCCAAGACCTACAAAATGATATATACATCATGGGTCTAGGACTTATAGTGGCTGAGATATAGCGCTCCTTTATTAATATAGCTTATATTGTAAAAAACGGTACTAAGGCCCCTTTTACCGCCCTGAGAGGTCAGATCGCAAAATGGAAAAAAGTCATTTCTTGGCAGGCCAAGACCTACAAAATGATATATACATCATGGGTCTTGGACTTATGGTTGTTGAGATCTAGGGTGATGACGGACGGACGGACAGACAGACAGACAAAACGGGGACAGTAGAGCATTTTTTTTCGAAAATGCTCTAAAATGCTTTTCTAGCTTTTGCAGAGGCAAACTCTTCAATTATTTCGGTCAGATCCAAATCTTCTGCAATATTTTTCTCTATAGATATTGTAGCTAAACCAACCAAACGATCCTGAGACATGGTAGAACGAAGATATGTTTTTATGAGTTTGAGCTTCGAAAAGCTCTCTGCACTCGCCACTGTTATCAGGAGTGTAAGCAAAATTCGCAATGCCACGTACACATTCGGAAAAAGAGCAACCAAGCCCATTCCACATAGATAGTCTAATATAACTCTAGGCAACCAAGCCCATTCCACATAGATAGTCTAATATAACTCTAGGCAACCAAGCCCATTCCACATAGATAGTCTAATATAACTCTAGGCAACCAAGCCCATTCCACATAGATAGTCTAATATAACTCTAGGCAACCAAACCCATTCCACATAGATAGTCTAATATAACTATAGGGCTCGATTTTTCTGTAATTCTCCTTGATAAAGCAAATAATTCATCGCACAGTTCTGTCGCATTAATATCTGCTGAATATTCGTTTTCAGGTGTTAAAGTAATTGAAGGTCCATGCAATCTTTGAAAACCTCTCTTTTATCACATGTCTCCAGTTTTTTGTCATACAAAAATCCAAATAAATCGCTATGAGATTATAACTGCATAAATCGATCATTACCTGATTGAATTGCGGTATCCAATATCTGGTTGAAAAAATTAACTCTGAAATTAATTTCTAGCTCGAGAATTGGATCGTCTGAAACTTCATAGTCAAATTGTTTCTTTCTTAGTCGAGATCTTATTTGTATTTCCGTATTGAAATTGCACTCAATACGAAATTCTTCAGCCAATGATTTAGCTGTTGTGATTGCTTTGGCAAAACCTTCATCTGTTCTATAATTCTGGAGCATAGTTTTAGTTGTGTTCAGTTGTTGAATAGTTTGTTTTTTTTAAATCAAGATCTTTTTCTTGAAATGTTTTGCTAGATATATTGATCTCAAATAAAACATCATAAGAAATCACTAATGAACAAATAAATTTGAAATCGAGCATTTTATATGCTATTCCCTTAGCTTCTGCACGGGACTGGGTTCCACGTGGTCAAGAAAGGGAAATGTCATCAGCAATTGAAACGAGTGCATCGTAAATTTCAACTGTTTGGTATCGAATTACCTTCAGGGCATTAACTCGACTTTCCCAACGTGTTGCGTATAACTTGTTAACAGTTAAACCTGCTGCCTCTTTGTTTTTGGACTTATTCTAACAATACATTCCAGCGATGTGTTGATGCAGAAAAAAGGTGTAAATATTTAAAATTACCTCAAAAAACCTTACTGCTTCCAAACAACAGTTTACGGCATCTTTCACCACCAAATCAAACGAATGCGCATTGCATGGGGCATAAAAGGCTCTTCAATTTAGCTCTTTAACTATTGCTTGGACACCATTATGTATTCCCCGCATGTTCGCTCCGTTATCGTAGCTATGTCCCCTCTTATCATTTAGAAAAATGCCCGAATCTGACAGTTCTTTAAAGACTGTGCCTAGATGAAATTAGGCAAGGCATGTTTTAATTCAAAATTAGAGTCCATGAAACTGAAATGTACACAGTAGGACGGTGTGATCGAGTTATAAATAGAAAAGGCACTTGGTAACAATGACCAACTGTAGAGACATTGGGGATCTACTTGGGGGGTGAGGACTGTGGCGAGATACATTGGGGATCTACTCGGGGGTGAAGATTGGACTGTGTCGGGAGACATTGGGGATCTACTCGGGGGTGAAGTTTGGACTGTGGCGGGAGACATTGGGGATCTACTCGGGGGTGAAGTTTGGACTGTGGCGGGAGACATTGGGGATCTACTCAGGGGTGAAGTTTGGACTGTGGCGGGAGACATTGGGGATCTACTCAGGGGTGAAGTTTGGACTGTGTCGGGAGACATTGGGGATCTACTCGGGGGTGAAGTTTGGACTGTGGCGGGAGACATTGGGGATCTACTCAGGGGTGAGGACTGTGATGGGAGACATTGGGGATCTACTCGGGGATGAGGACTGTGGTGTGAGAGATTGGGGATCTACTCGGGGATGAGGACTATGCTTGAAGACATTGGGGATCTACTCGGGTGTGAAGTTTGGACTGTGGTGGAGACATTGGGGATCTACTCGGGTATAAAATTTTCTTATCACTACATTTTAATATAATCATTTGTTAACTTAACTGCAAGTGGCAGTGTCTTTGTTACTTTAGTGGTGAGAAGTTGTGTGACGCTCTACTCTCTGTTCACCGGTACTGTCTCATGTATAACAGTGCTTGGTGTACTTGACTTGTGTTAAATTTTGACTCTTTTTTTTTTTTAGTCTACATGTACTGTCTGAGTTTAGCGATGTTTTATTTCAATGTCACATCTCGGTCACATAAGCTCTCAAATTTATCCCACACACTAGCGAAAATGAGTACGAATCAGACGTCATTAAAATTTGTCCTTTGGGAAAAAGAGACACCAAGGGAATAGACAGAGCCGTCGACATCAGAGAAACTTAAAACTTTTAATATGAATCCTACTTGAAATATGAATTCATCGGGACCAACCCCGCCCTGCAATGTTTGAGGCGACCGGCTGTCTAATGTAGCAATGAAAACTTCAAAACTGCTTTGCCACTTGATCGCCCTGGATTAATAAAGCCCCTAGAGTATTTTGAAAGGAAAAAAAAACCCAGAAACATAAAAGTGTTAAGATCGATGTCCCCAATAACACAGCTACCCCAATATCATGTTCCCCCTCATCCCCACCCCTTCTAGATCTGTGGTCAGCCCTACGGGTGTCCTTCTATCCTATACATTCGCCCCCCCCCCGCGGGCCGCGGTGAACAATTACCAAAGGCTGACCGGTCCGCGGCGAGAAAAAGGTTGGGGACCAATGTCTTAGATCATAAAAACAACTAATGGATGTTTTTTGTAAGACCTTTCTTTCATCCTCAACACAGCCAACAGTGCATCTGATATGGAGGTCTTCTTTCATCTTCAACACAGCCAATAGTGCATCTGATATGGAGGTCTTCTTTCATCCTCAACACAGCCAACAGTGCAGCGGATATGGAGGTCTTCTTTCATCCTCAACACAGCCAACAGTGCATCTGATATGGAGGTCTTCTTTCATCCTCAACACAGCCAATAGTGCACCTGCTAGAGGTCTTCTTTCATCCTCAACACAGCCAATAGTGCACCTGCTAGAGGTCTTCTTTCATCCTCAACACAGCCAATAGTGCACCTGCTAGAGGTCTTCTTTCATCCTCAACACAGCCAATAGTGCACCTGATATGGAGGTCTTCTTTCATTCTTAACACAGCCAATAGTGCAGCGGATATGGAGGTCTTCTTTCATCCTCAACACAGCCAATAGTGCATCTGATATGGAGGTCTTCTTTCATCTTCAACATAGCCAATAGTGCACCTGCTAGAGGTCTTCTTTCATCCTCAACACAGCCAATAGTGCACCTGCTAGAGGTCTTCTTTCATCATCAACACAGCCAATAGTGCACCTGCTAGAGGTCTTCTTTCATCATCAACACAGCCAATAGTGCATCTGATATGGAGGTCTTCTTTCATCTTCAACACAGCCAATAGTGCATCTGATATGGAGGTCTTCTTTCATCCTCAACACAGCCAATAGTGCATCTGATATGGACGTCTTCTTTCATCTTCAACACAGCCAACAGTGCATCTGATATGGACGTCTTCTTTCATCTTCAACACAGCCAACAGTGCATCTGATATGGAGGTCTTCTTTCATCTTCAACACAGCCAGTAGTGCAGCGGATATGAAGGTACCATGGAAGTCATAGGTAGGTGACTAGCATTTACTTTCCTAATAAATGTTCGGTGACCATTTTAAGCTGGGTGGATTTGGGAAGTAACATAATGTCAAAAATTAAACTTAATTATTTTCAGCTGACATAAAATATGTCACATTATCAATTAAAGATGAAATAACAAAGGCAACGTTACATTGTATTTAAATCTTGTATTTACAAAATATTTTATTCCATATAAAACAGTGAGCGGATTATATGCTGTCTAAAACAGCTTTTTTAAAATTTCAAGCATATGCTTACATAACATATGCTGACATACCATATGCTGACATAACATAAACCTCAATGAAAGAACAAAACAAAAAACAACAGATTTCAGCTTAACAGACTTTTCATTTCCAACCAAAATCTGGCATTTTGATCAATGTGGTCATCACTTTCAATTTAGATAAGATTATAAACAATTACAAAATTTAGCTGTTAGGAAACCTTTTTAGACATTTGACTTGAATATCACCAGCTTATTACATATTAATTAGATTTTTTGAACAATGACATCATCTATGGGAGTGAATTGCATGTAATCATCACCTTCACTGTTGTCCATATCTTGTTGATTTTCAAGATCAATGTCTTCCAGTTTTCTTCTCAATAAAACATCTCCACCAATGTCTTCATCTTCACTGAGTTCTCCATCTGCGTCAAAGTATTTCTCTTCGGCATCATTATTCACAATGTCCAATGCATCATAATCAGTATTGCTGTCCACATTACTGTATAATTTAGAAGAAAAAAACACCAAATAAATAAAAAACAAAACAATTGTAAAAATTGTAAAAGGTAAAAAAAAAAACTTATTTTTTTTTCTATTCGTGATTTTTTTTTTTAGCAGTGCTACACAACCCTTTTCAACTCATGGCACACTTCAACTGTTTCAAAAAACTCTGTTATAGGTTTGAATACAAACAAAAGACATGTACTTATGTTTTGATTCAGAAATCAATGTAGATATGAAATATTTCTTTGGTATTTATTATTTAGTGAAATGGTTGTGCTTTTTTATTGAGAATAATCAAAACATTTTGGGATTATTGTCAAATACGCCATTAGAATTTTTTATACTATACATTATAAAATGAGATAACTTTCATAGTCTTCTTATTAGATTTACTTATTATATTAATAGCAATAAGAGATGTGCCAAGTATTGACTTTGCAAGTACAAGTACAAGTACCCAATGTGCAAGTACAAGTACTCCAAAAAATGTGGGTATGTAGACTACAAAGTAGAAGTACCCAGTACCCCATCTTTAACAATTATGAAAAACATTTTTTTAGTTCATAGTTTATGTCCTTTGTTTAAAATTTTTTTTCTCCTGAAAAATCCAATGCTACACTTGCAAACAGATTTAAAATGTCATCTGTAAATAGTTCAAAAAACAAACAAACAAGTACCAGTCATAAGTCTGGAGTAAACTCATTGTGTTCATGGACCCAATTAAATACAAACTATTTATCAAGCCGTGTTCTATGTTCCTTACTTCATGACCATCGCTATTGATCTTTAACTTAACCAATAGGACATGTTTAATTTTCTATTTTATGCCAGTTAAACTTATCACAGGATGTAAAACAAACAACATTTTAATATAAGCCTTTAGTTCATTAATGCGCTCCTATATATGCCAGTTCAATTATGCATGCAAGTTTAGCTATCCAATAACTGTCTTCAAAATGTTACACATCTAGTGCTGATTCTGATTTGAAAAAAAAAATATATACATGTACATATTTGTGGTACATGCTTGGAGAAAGTCAACATACTGAATTATAAAAAGATGATGACTGGTGTCCTGCCTCTATTTCTTCACATAGCAAATAAATAAACAGAAAATTTTTGATTCGTATCATTTATTTTTTTACTGTTTATTAGTTCTAACTTTTACCACAATGACTTCCCTATATTTGCAGTAGGATTTAATGTATATAGCTAGATTTTGACATTTTACTTTTACCTATATCTCTTTATCTTTGCCCATCAGGGCAACTGCTAAACACATTCCTTTTTTTATTATCTGAAGCAATGGAAATTTGTCAACTTTCTAAGCAGCGATTTTAGTCGTCATTTTTTTCTGATGTGCTGGAGATTTAACAATTTTTGAACGATGTAACCCTAATACTAAAAACTCTATTTTCATTTCAAACCATTTTTATTTTACCTTTTTAATAAAATGAAAAGCTAATCAGATTGATGCTCAGCGCGACCAGCCATGCAGTTTATGCTAAAAACATATATATTTTAAATTAAGTTAAATATAATCATTTGTAATAATTTAGGGGTTCGATGGATATATTGATGGACAATACCTGTAATCAAAATCTGAATCTTCACCAGATAAAAATCTTTCTTGCATGATTCTTAAAAATTCTGTTTTAAGATAAGCCTTTTCATTTTCTGTAGTTTCACTTTCTTTTTCATCTCCTAAAGAATAGATGCAGCATTACAGAAACAGACAACAAATACATTTTTGAAACAGAATATGTACTGAAAGTTCACTTATGAGCTTTCAAAATATTTTTTACTAAAAAAAATTAAGATAAAAAAAAATCAAAATGAAAAGTTTTATAGCAATAAATTTATTGAGGACTAATTTGATATACTTATATTTTATTTAATTAAAATAAAATATACTATTTGCATTATCCTTACCACGACATGGTATTTAAGGTAGAATTTTTTTTACCTAGTTGCTTTGTTTTCTCCGTATATGAGTAACTACTGTTCTCATCAGAATCTTCATCACTTTCTTCTTCTTGTTCTTCCTGAAAAAAAAATGAATCCTTTAAAAAAAAAGCCTCAAGCTCTCACAGTTTAAATTTTTTTTTAGTAACTAAAATTTTTTTAACTAAAAGCATTATAGAGTTGTTTTTATATATAGGACAAGTTTAATCTTTAAAATACTCTAATATGATTCAAATTGATGAAGCATTTGCTCATAGCTGATTATTGTTGAAATTACTGATAAATTTAAAACAAATATAAAAGTAGATATAAAACACCTCACTATAATATACAATTATATCAACTAATGAAAAGACATATTTAGCTTAGTATATTATATAATCATACATGCTTTGAAGTTTAGTAATGATAATGCATATAAATCTTTGTATGATATGACTAATTTTAATTTTTTTAGTGCATTTTAATAACAGCTTATTTTTAAAAAGGTTTGATTATATACTTTTTATATTATTCTTTTATTTGAAATTCTATTGTTTTTGCCCAATGTGATAAAATTGAATTAATGTGACTAGTCTTTATAAAATTCAAAAAAAAAAGCTAATTATTTTTCACTTGTTTATTTTTTTGACATGATAATCTCAAGGGCAAACTTTTTCCTATTATAAACATTACTAAAAATAATTAGCTTTGCAATTGTACAAAATAGTTAATTCATTGACTCAAAATTATTGAGATTATTAAATTCCTGTAGAATTGTCATATATAATCTACAAACATGGCAATTTTGATCCTTCTCGCTAAATAAGAACAGGTCCAAAAGTGAGTAACAAGATTTGAGGACACACTTTAAAAAAGGGTTAAACAAATAAGAACAAAATTTAGGGGTAAACTTCCAAAATATTAAAAGTGACTTTATGTTTAAAAAACAAAAGATTCAATAGGTAATTATAAATGCTAGAACATGTATATTATTTCTATAAATCTGTTAAAAATAAGTGTATGTTTTACAGCTATCTTTCAAGAACATTATTTGAAGATTTAGAGGAGGAGATTGAGGCATAGTCAATTATAATTGCATACCATGAATCTAAGAAGCATAGTCATAGTTTAGATTATTGCTCTAAAAGTAGAAAGTGTAGAATAAATACTATCAGAGAAAAATAGATAATTTTCAATGATTTAATAAAGATAGATTTTTCTTTTTAATGAAAACAATTATGCTTCATAAAATTAAATTTGATTACTTAATTAATGCCCAATAAAGTTCATTTTTTGTGAAAATACTTACCTCTTTTTCTTTAAGCAGCTCAAAATACTGTTTGTTTGTCTGGTTATCCATATGCTTTAAAAGAATTGTAGAAAATCTGAGATCACTTTTATCAACTTCTTGTTCTATTTTTTCTTCTTTCACTGAATCATCTTCATATTGACCAATCTTCATATAAAAGAAAAAAAAGAATTAAAAAAAAATCTAATAAAAACACTTATATGTTACTTAATGTAAGGGTATTCAAATAGCAAACCCAAAGTAAAAATGTAGCACTAAACAGTTCATCAAGTAAATCATAAAAGTAGAATGTAATTATCATTTTTGACAATCACCATTGCTATTGTTATGTGTAGCTGAAATAATGGTGTCTTTCAATGCAACCGAGGGAAGATAAAAGGTTGGACAATCCTTGATTAAAGTAAACTGTTCACATTAATATTGTTTTTTGAAAGTAATATTAGAAGGTTTCATATGTTTATTTATCACAAACTGTTATATAGAGCACAATACTTTTGAAATCTAGAAAAGTAAACTAATTATATGAACTTAATCCAAATTGTTTGGGACAAGAAATATTAAAATTAGAGTTAAACAATGTGTAATAATTGTGACTAAAATAAGAAATCGATAATAATTACTACTCATCATTAACTTGGTAAGTGGGATGGATGGCCAAGTGATGTAGATACTCAACAGTCGACCTGAGGGTCCAGGGTTTGATCCTCGGTGAGAACCATGGGAATTTTTCAAGGTGAAATTTGTTTCTAAATCATCCCACAGGTCCACCCAGCTTTAAATAGGTACCTGATTTAAGTTGGGAAAGTAAAGGCGGCTGGGCATTGTGCTAAATACACAATCCCTTCATATGCCGAGGTTATAGAAACAGATGAATTTTATACTTCATCTGCCCTGATGGCCTGTTTGGGCTAAGGGAACTTTACTTTTATTAACTTGGTATATAATATTTATAAGTGAGAAATATATTTTTACTAGCTGCACCCCACATTACAGTTACAATACCTTTCTTGTTATAAGCAACATAGATTATCTTACATCAATCTTCTTGTCATCTTACCTTTAGGTTATATGCATTTTTACTTTTCAAAACAATAAGTATAGTAGCAGGAATATTTCTTTTACTACTTTTGAGCACCATATTATGCCAGGCTATTTGAAATCACTGTTATTGGGATTTTCTCTAAATGCAGATAAATTGGGCATATTATAAATTATGTCTAAATGTCTATTACTGACCATTTGTTCATATAGTAAAGGGTCCCGCCATTTCATTTCATCTTCTGAAAAGTATTCTCCTCCTTCCATGAGAATTTGCAGAGCTTGATATCTTCTGTTTTTAATGATATTTTTATTTGTATCTGCACATCTTTTAGAAATCTCATGAATGTAGAAATCTACTTGATAGTCTCCTCTAAATTCCTTAAAACAATCAAGATCTTCCAATGCCAGAAATTGTGAAAACCTTTCAAGGAACACGGCTGGATTTTTCTTAAAGATATCAAGTGCGATGTTGGACTTTTCCTCAATAGTCAAGTCTGGTTCTCCACGTTGTTGATGCTTAAAGTGTGCATCAGATTTTGTCAACCTTATAATCATATCAGCTTTCAGTCTTTCGCTGTCTGTTACTGGTTCCATTTTTTTTCTGTCAGTTAATATTCATCCAATGTTACTGCTGAAATTACTGAAATATATTTCAGAAATAAAGAGCAAAACAAATTCCATTATGTTTCTGTCTTTTTTTTAGAAGTAAAAATTATTTTTTGTATACATTGCACTAAATATTTTTTACCTAAGTAGCCTATACTATGTCTATCAATACAGGGACGAAGGAGAGCGATCTTCCTCGGATAACACTTGCCACCAACAAGCAGCCCCGTAGCGTGAAAATTCTACAGGAGGGGCCAGGTAATACATTTTACTAAGTAAAACAAATAAGCAGGAGGGTCAGACAAAACGCTACGGGCCTGCCAGCAAGGGAGGATATTTTCACCACTCTTGTATCTTTTGGTATGGGAAATGGGACTCTTTTTAAGAGTTAATTCTTGGTACCATTAAACTGTCATATTTCTATTTTTCATATATAAAAAAATATTGGAGGTCTTTAACAAGATTAGTGAAATATTTATTGAAATAATATATAAAAAAAAAAAAACAAACAACTCATTCAACAAAATTAATAATTTATCATTCTGCATGCTACGTAACGCAACACTCACACTGTCTTTGAGTGTATGAACCACTTATTTAATATATCACATAGTCATAGTGACATACATTAGATGATTAGTACATGAGTCATGACCATTGACTTGGGACCATTGTAATTGTTAATCTTTATTTTATACCATCTAAAAGCTTTTAGAATTATGGTTATACTATAGAACATTAATACATAAGTCATAATAAGTGTCAAAAATAAGACATAGTGTTAAAATCTTTACTGACTTTAATACTTTATCTTTACTTAACTAGTGTCATACTCATAGCATGATAGTGAACTAGTGTCTATAAACTTTGCTTACTTTAGAGTTTACTTATGATCCAGATGATTTAGAGTAACCTAGCAAAAGTATTAAAATGCATATCCATAAATTGATAAGAATGAAGAAATATTTATAATATATTAATTGAGACTGAAAATTAATTGAGATTGATTAATATTTGATTGAAGTCAAGACTCACACTCAAAGCCTGTTTGTCAAACTACTCAAACTGAAATGCGTTGTCAAAATAATTTAAAAAGTCGGAATAAATAATCTAAAACTTTGCTATTTACTCCAGCTTAAAAAATGATCTGATTTCATATCATTGGCATAAGTCAACTTACCATTTTTAGAATAATCATGTTATAAAATCTCTATATTTTCAGTACAACACTACCATTTTGTGTAGAAAGAAGTTTTAAAGATCGGTAACTCTAAATAAATTTAATTTCGAAAGTAGAAAGAAAACACAAGAACATTTGAAATACACAGAAATAAGATATTACCAGAATGACAGAAGAAGATAACAACCCAAAAGTAAGTTTGTTATTAGTATTAATATTACTGCTCAGTATTTACAAGAGAGTTGCTTGGTTAATCGACGTCGACATACATACTTAACATACTCATCGTAAAATAATACGTCATTCTAAGTATAACACGATGACGTCGATGAAACAGTTCGACACAATAAGTTGAATAACAAACAATTATGCAACTGTGCATGACTCTCATGCCCTTAGTTAAAGTGACAGAGTACTACTAGTAGATAAATATCTCTGTTTCTATCTCAGCTGTAACTAGTGACGAGTGTTACATTTGCAACTCTTCATTTTCAGGTATCTCCTGGTCAGAGGTGGACTAAGTGGCACATAAATAAATATTGGGCCCTTAAAAAAGTCCATCTAGTCCCATACTAAGCATACTTTTCACATAAAATTTGGATATTTGTGATTTGTGCAAATTTAGCCCTCACAAGTCAGGGCTGATGTACACCTGCTTCTGCTCTAGTCATGGGGTTTCTACAATGCAAAGAGGCTGCCACATCAGGGCGGCACAATAAGGGGGCAGCATTATCAGAACAAAAATTAAACCATTCAATAATTAAAGATCTTTCAGGAACACTTTTCTATATGGCATCTCATATACGTATGGACCATTTTCAGATTGACGTCAGAATTGAGAAAGCATGGTAGAGAGGTGTTGATTTTTTTAACTGCATGTGGAATGGACAAAGAGTCTGGATAGAAAAAATATTTGCTTACAAAAAAAAAACAGTTAACTATATACTTTTTTGTCCACTACAATAGATTCTTTATTTTATTGGGGAAGGGGGTGGGGGTGGGAGGAGGAGGATCATAGTGTTCACTTCCCAAGTATCTCCATCTTACGGCATGCAATTTAATTGCTACCAAAAAAAAAGGCAGGGCTAAACTGTGAACTAAGGAAAAAAAATGCAAAATACATTCATGCATGTGCAAACAATTTACTGGCAGGGGTATCTAGCTTCAAACTTGATTCCAGAATACAGATAAATTTATAGGATCTAAAAAAAACAACTGATTTTTTTGTTTTAATTCAATTTGTGCGTTATTTCATGTAATGATATACAAACTAATTAATTGTGTGTAAAAAAATATTGGGAGAGGGTGTCACATGATACCTTGACTACCTGGGCAATGCTGATATTAAAGATAGTATTAAATAAAACTTTTCACGAAAATTAAAAACATTTTTTGAAAAAAAAAAAAAAGGTAAAGTTCCCTTAGCCATAATGGGCCATCAGGGCAGATGAAGTGTAGAATTCTTCTGTTTCTATAACCTCAGCATATGAAGAGAATGTGTGGTAAGCACATCGTCCAGCCGCCTTTACTTCCCCAACTCAAGTCAGGTACCCATTTAAAGCTGGATGGACTTGTGGGACGACTTTGTACCAAATTACAACTGGAGTAATTCCATAGTTCTCACTGAGGATCAAACCCAGGACTCTCCGGTCGACAGTCGAATATCTACACCACTGGACCATCCACCCCACCTTTATTTATTTTACAGTAATTTAATAATCAAGCAGTGGAAACAGTAACTGCTTGTTTTAGTCTTTGGGCGGGAAAAAAAAACATGAAAAAAAATATTAGACATTGTTAACACATACATTTTTCTTTTACCTCATAGTCTCATGTAGAACCAAAATAACAAAATCCCAATAAAAAATAGGTCCATATGTAAAAATAGACTAGGTTCTATAAATGAAGATTTATTTATGTATTTGTGACTGTTTACCCTTGAGTTGAAAAGGAAGGTTGATACTAGTGACAAGATTTTTTACAGATTTGCATACAAATTGATTGGATGTCAATATATAACAGATCTTTTGGATTTCTAAAAAAATAGGATAGACTGGTATGAAATTAATTGGATGAGAAATTGGGAATTCTGTAAAAATTCCCAGATTCCAATCTACCAAAAAATCCTTATGCATGAATTTTTTTTATTCCTGAGTCTGATGAATCATCCCATAATTAGTCTATATCTAATTAATGTAGTATCTGAAGTTCATCAAGTTAATTGTGACACCACAAGTCTGTACCTAATGAATCTAGTATTTGAAGTATATCAAGTTAATTGTGACATCACAACACCGGCGGCGGAACGAAATATTTTAAGGGGGGGGGGGGCAAGCCAAAATTCAAGGGGGGGGGTGGCGCCCCCCCTTGAAAATTTAAGGAGGGGCAAGACAAAATATGACCGAAAGACAAATTTTACCCCCTTAATTCAATAATAGAATATAGTAATTCTGTAGCAAGTATTTAAACGATATTATTCAAAAATAATATATTAAAAAAAATAAAAATGAACATTGAGCACTTCTGTCGTCAACTGATTCGTAATGTAAGCCTGTTTACAAATTTAATAGTGAAATTAGATCAGAAAATTACTGATAATTATCATGAATGATGATGAACATTAAACTGAAACCAGAAACGGAAAACTCAATAAACAAAAAGTAATTTATGAAAAGATAATAAATAATTGTATTTTCTTTAAAAATTACAGTTGCCGTCATTCGGTAGATGGCATTACTTCTCTATACTTATAAGACGCATTTGCTGTCTGTCTGTCTGTTCCCTTAAAATTCAAGATCCAGACAACCAAATAACGTGAAATTTGGTACACGTACACAAAATTACATGGGGAAGGTTCTTAAACAGGTTTCGTTCCATCTCAATGGGTACTTTAATTGTAATTAATTATTTTGGATATCAAAGACATGAAAATTGGCAAACTTTACCCCGATTTCACATAGCTTCTCTCCACATAGCTAACTTACTATAAATATGATCGGTACGGGGAACCAAATATCACATTACTTACTACATTATTACATTCCATTCTTTCATCCATAGGAATTGTCATCTTTTGCTACAGTTATGCCAAACAGAGAGAGAGAGAGAGAGAGAGGGAGGGAGGGAAAGAGGGAGGGAGTGAGAGAGGGAAAGAGGGAGGGATGGAGGGAGGTAAAGAGGGAGGGAAAGTGGGAGGGAGGGGGAAAGAGAGAGAGAAACCGAGAGGAAATTCCAAAAATGTAGTGTATCACATTGCTTTAAGATAAATGTACCCTTTTATTGCATGCCAATAAACCCTTTTTTACGCGTCTTATTTTAAATCTTAATTAAACGTCAAATTACGCTTCTTAAATAAACAGAAAACCTTATTTTAAACCCGGGCAAAGCAGGGTATTGCAACTAGTTTTAAAATATGCCACAACAACTCTTAATAATGTGATTACTGTAAAATGTAAATTAATTATAATTTCTTTCAAATATTAAATTTAAGAAATAATTCAAATGAATTATGAAAATGAAAATGATACATATAAACTAAAATGAATTACAAAGTTAAAAAAGTTAAAATTTTAGGGGGGGCAGACTGGAAATTCAAGGGGGGGCGCCACCACCCCTTAAAAGTTTTAGGGGGGGGGACCGCTGCCCCCCTGCCCTCCCCCTGCTCTACTGCCAGTGCATCACAAGTCTGTATCTAATGAACCTAGTATTTGAAGTATATCAAGTTAATTGTGGCATCACAAGTCTGTATCTAATGAATCTAGTATTTGAATTATATTAAGTTAATTGTGACATCACAAGTCTGTATCTAATGAATCTAGTATTTGAAGTATATCAAGTTAATTGTGACATCACAAGTCTGTATCTAATGAACCTAGTATTTGAAGTATATCAAGTTAATTGTGACATCACAAGTCTGTATCTAATGAATCTAGTATTTGAAGTATATCAAGTTAATTGTGACATCACAAGTCTGTATCTAATGAATCTAGTATTTGAAGTATATCCCTTTAATTGTGACATCACAAGTCTGTATCTAATGAACCTAGTATTTGAAGTATATCAAGTTAATTGTGACATCACAAGTCTGTATCTAATGAATCTAGTATTTGAAGTATATCAAGTTAATTGTGACATCACAAGTCTGTATCTAATGAATCTAGTATTTGAAGTATATCAAGTTAATTGTGACATCACAAGTCTGTATCTAATGAATCTAGTATTTGAAGTATATCAAGTTAATTGTGACATCACAAGTCTGTATCTAATGAATCTAGTATTTGAAGTATATCAAGTTAATTGTGACATCACAAGTCTGTATCTAATGAATCTAGTATTTGAAGTATATCCCTTAAATTGTAATATTTTCAGTCTAAATATGATGAATGTAGTTTTAATTGAAGTGATAAAAAGTAAAGTTCCCTTATGGAGCAGATGAAATGTAGAATGCATCTGCTTCTGTAACTTGGGCATATTAAGAGATTGTGTGTTGGTGATCACAATGCCTAACCGCCTTTACTTCCCCCAACTAAAGCCAAATTAGATTTTGATTCAGAAACATTGGAACTATTCTAAGGTAAGAAAGATTCTTTTTCAAGTATTGTTAAAATGAGAAGTTGTTGATCACCATATCCTCAGGATCAAAAGTCATATGGATTTTCTTTTTTCTTATCAGAATAGCAAAGATGAATTGCATCATCTTGCATTGGCTAATGAAGTTTTATGTAACAATTAGATATTTTTATCCCCCCCCCCCCCAAGACCCTAGTGGTCATTAACTACTAAATCCATTCCATCAAATATATAACAGAATAACTTTTAGCTTCTTGGACTCATTTGTTTATAGATAGAAACAGGAGTTTCACATTTATTTCTTTATGTTTCAGAGCTTCCTGGAAAAAATTCTGTCAATACAATGTATGAAAAAATCACTGACTTATGGCATAACTGGAGGTTTGGCTGTAGGATTGTCTCACTTTCTTTTTACAAGTTAGTATTACTATTTGAATTACATGCAGTATTTCAACCTTTATGTAATATTCAAATTGTCATGTATTTTCTTATTTTGCCATTGGAAAAAGTGTTATGGGATGGACGGATGGTCAAGCAGTATAGAGCATGACTGTTGACCTGAGCTTCCTGGTTTCGATCCTCAGTGAGAGATAGGGGAATTCATTCAGTCCTGGTGAAAGATGGTTAAAAGTCACCCAGCTTTAAATGGGTAACTAACATAAGTTGGGGAAGTAAATGTGGCTGGGCGTGTTCTAGCCACACAATCCCTAACGATGCACTGGCCATAGAAACTGATTAATTCTGATGGCCCTTTTGGGCTAAAGGAATTTTACTCACAGATAATTCAGTAATTACTACTGGAGTTTCTGCTCAAGCTGAGAGCCAGATTTATTAAAATGTATGCATCTATTGTAAAGGAGGGATTAAACCAAAAAATGTTATGATTTACTTTCAACATAAAAGTTTCTGTTATAAAAAAATATTTTAACTCAACCCATATCTATCACATATTTTAGTGAAGGTTGTTTTAATTTATACAACTACTTATGTCGCTAGTCTTATAGCGTTAGCACCTGTTACTCTCTTTTTTAAAAATCCTAATCACACATCTGTGTGTATTGTATATTAGTTTTGGCTATTTTCTTCATAGTCTGGTACAGGGTTTCACCTCTTTTTCATTTGTATTCAAACAAGATTGTCTGCCACTGTATTCCATTGATAGCTAAATGTGACTCTTAGAGCCAAGATTGTCTGCCACTGTATTCCATTGATAGCTAAATGCAACTCTTAGAGCCAAGATTGTCTGCCACTGTATTCCATTGATAGCTAAATGCGACTCTTAGAGCCAAGATTGTCTGCCACTGTATTCCATTGATAGCTAAATGCGACTGTTAGAGCCGCATGCAGCTCTTTTGTGAGTTTTGTGTAATTTTCTATTATTTTGGTTTACTTAATATTGTTAAATTGCCTGTTGTTTGGCTCTTTACTGTATTTTTAATGTTAGAAAAAGGTCGTAGTGCATCCCCTTATAAAGGTCTAGGCCATATTATATAAAATCGCATAAGTCGGTTCTCTAAAATTGTTTCAGCTGCATTAAGCTGAGTGTAAATTAAATTATTAATTCTGACATATTAATGGCAAATATTCAGCAGTCTTAGTTAATGCTAAATTGAACAATCTAAGGCACAGATGGTAAATATGTGGCACGTATACCAAATTTGGCCCACCAGAAAATTTTCCTTGCACGTGAACAGTAGTAAAAATCAAAAATGAATAGTTTTTGGCACTTTTTTGCTGATCTAAGACTAATATAAAAAAAGACAGCTGATTCAATATTATTAAGTCAATTAATTGATTTAAGTGCCCTGTTTACTACCAGTACATCTGAAATTAGTGAATATAATTCTCTCTTCCTAAATAACTGTTACACTGTGATACACTTTAGATTTACAGTATTTAAAGCAGTAAATGAGATTAATTAGTAACATACCTTAGAATGTATTATGTATAAATTTTACTTTTTTCATGGCTGATTTGTAGGTAATGTTTCTAAAGCAACTAATTTTGCTCTTGGTGGTTATCTCATAGTTTTATTTGGTACATGGTAAGTTGCTAAGTTTATCTTTTACATACATTTTATTACAGCAAATAATACAACTTATTTTTTTTTAACAATAAGTATGATATTACAACCTAAAATCAGGATTTTATTTTAACCGTTTTGAGCAGATGCTTTAAAAAATAATTATTTTTTTCAATTCTTAGGGGAGTCTGTCGTTACAATGCAGCAGTTAACAGATTTAAAGTCCGCCAATGGCAGAAAGCTCACGAGAAAATAACAGGCAATATAGAATTAATAGATCCAAAAGATGTCTGAAATTGGTTATTGTACATCTTATGTAATTGATTTATAAATTGTGTATATATATCCAACTAGTTCAAACCAATGTTTGTAAATACTAGTTGAAGAAAATATTTATATGTATACATTCTTGAACGAAATAAATATTTCATACCGTATTGGTTCAGGTTTGTGTTGTTTAATGGTTAAAAAATTAGAGCTGCTGTTTGATTAAAAAGTTAATCCAAATAAACACAAAGTTAAAAATTTTAATCAACAAACTTTTTTCATTTATTGTCAATATACTCTATCTAAACATTGGCATATTAAAGGAGTTAAATTATTAAAAAGTAAAATCTATTAAGCATTAGCCTAAATGTTCATTGAATAAGTTATTCAGACCAGTTTATTGATATGTATCCACTAGTGCTAATTTTTTTATTAACATGAAAAATGGGGTTGTTCACTTAAGTGTATGTTCCAAACACAATACATGCCCCAATACGTGATAAAGATGCCCCTCCCCCATTTACTTTTTCCAAACCCCATCCTACAAAATGGACAATGACATTTCTATCTTGTGATGGGAGATACTTCCAAAATTATAAAAATGTCAGATTCCGGAACATCATTTGGGCCATTCACTAACTTTTTTTTGTTTTGTGACGCTTTATATGAATCAGTTTGTTTAATTTCATTAAATAATTTTGTTAAATTGACCATAGTGTAACTCTAAACTAATTAAATATAAAATATCGAAACTTTGGTTTAATGGGCTTTTATACATTCATCTTCAAGGGTTTACTTTTCAGTCAGAAATGCAATTAAAAATTTCAAATTCATCCAGCTACTATAATTGCAGTTTCTGCATTTTCCTTTGTCGCTGATTTAATTTGTGGTGATAGATCTCAATTTAATCTAAATAATTTCTAAAGCTTATAGCTTTTGATGAACTTCTCGAAAAGGCCTAAAAAAAAAAAGCAACTGCTGCTAAATTGTTACTAATTTCTGTTCATAGAAATTTTTTTCCATCGCAAAAAATATTTTAAAATGTTAATCAGCATCTTTAATTAAAAGGTTTGTCTCAATCTGATTTTATAATAGACTAAAAATACTACAGAGTATACTTGTAAGATAACATATTTAAGATGCAAACAAGATAAACCATATAAAAAATGAATTTTATTCAAAATATTTTGTATTATTTAAGTCAATAGTCATCTAATGTTGCAGTGAAAATCATTTAATCATTCTCCAAAAAATAGTCCATAATTTTATGAATAATAAAAAATTTTAATGACAAAAATGTGATTATTAATAAATAAGTGATTTACAGCAATGCGTAATTCAAGCTTAAACGGTTTCTTTTTCTATCACATTTTCTTGTTTAGGGATTTCTGATGTGCCTTGACTGAGATCTGATTTTGTCCGTCTCTGAAAAAAAAAAATGTTAATGGAAAGAAACGAAAAAAATACAAAGAGGCCTAATTTGGCTACTTTTCCGTTTATTATGGGTGTGCAAATTGCAAAATATACAAATAATATGTACAAATGACAAAAATTTAATTATAAAACATTCAATTTCAAACACTGTTAACATTTTACATTAAAAAGCTAATCAGTAAAATAATTTTTTTTTTCCATTTCAAATAATTAGGAAGTCTTGAATTAAATTTGAATGAAGAAATATAGTAATAAAGATTTCAATGATTTACCTTTTTTATTGGTTCATAAGCTTGTAAAACAGCAGGTAAATCTTTCTTAGCAGCTCGATATGCATTTATCAGTTGCCGCAAAAGGTCTTTGGGGGGATCAATAAAGTCATTGAGAAACTGTTGAAGCACATCAGTTGCTTTGGTCAAGTCTTCCATGGCGACTAAAATTAAAAAAATTTGATGATGAAGAAATTAACAGCAATGTATACCAAATATAAGGATCATTAACAAATTACATCATTACCAGCATATACATTACTTACTATAACCTTCTGCTAGATATTTCAGCATATGTGATCTGCTAATAGGCATTGCTTTTGTTAGATCCACCATCGCAGACAGCCAGTCAATCTGTTGAATAAATGGCATAAATAAGAACCATATATATAAATATATTTAACTTACACACAATTTAAAAAAAAAATGAGATAAAAAGTGTATATAAATTTAATAAAAAAAAATATAAATACCTTCTTCTGTCTAATATAATACTGACACTTGTCAAAAATTAACTTCTCATTAATTTTGAGACCTGGTGTCTGAAAAATTATGAAAAAAATATAAATTATTCAGTTCTAACCTAAGTTTGATTGAAACCTTTGATAATTACATTATTTTAACAAAACCTACAAAAACTTCCAGAAGTGGCTAAAGCTTAGGCCATACACAATTAATACATCATTAAAAATGGATACAATTTTTACTGTATAAACAGATATATGTAATAACTAAAAATCTTTTTAAAATGTGTAGTAAGTTGAAAATAAACAACAAATGATATACTTGAAGTATAACAGCTGCCTTGTTTGGGAGTCCACACTGTAGAAAACTGAATGCCAGGAGATGGTGAAAATAGTTGTTTCCAAGAGTGACTAATCCCAAATCCATAACTGTAAACAGTGAAAAGTATATTCATTTCCTAACATAGGGAAGATATCCAGACCACAGATTAAAGAGAACATCATCAGTCAAAAACTGTTTGCCAATAAATAACATGAAACAATTTAGGTACAAATTTTCATGCCAGTCTATTGTCTACTGGCATTTAAAAAGGAAGCAATCTATATTTAAACAATAGCTCTTACTCTCCCACCCACATTTAAATCATTCAAATTAATTCATGAGATGTAAGAGTCAAAATAATCTAGACTAAATTGTCTTGAAAGTCAATATTTACATTTAGCACAGTACATGTATTACCTCTCTTCAACCTAGCCACATCTTTTTTGGCAATAAATCTCATTAAAACATTTTCAGCATTGGGAAATACATGGCAACGTTCATGTAGATCCATTAAATATTTGACAACATCATCATCATCAGATCTGTATGAAGAAATGCAATTTTAAGTCAGAATATAATTTGGGTTATCACTCTTCATCTATAAATGAGTTATTTATTAAAATGTTTACAGCTTACAGTGATAGAATTCTGTTTACATAGATCTGGTGTACTCTTAATATGTCATTATCACTGACTATCTTATTCTTTACAATTGTCTGATGGAAGTTTTGGGCATCCTGAATACCAGGAGACTCTGTGAGAATAGTTTTAATTGTATCAAAGTTTGTAAATCTCTCATCGCTGTCTAGTTTACTTTCTGTGAAAGCTTTCAACATTTCCAAAGTACCTGGAGAGTATTAACCCATTCTTTATTCAGGTAAAAAATATTGCAGTTTAAACTTGGAATTTTATCTCTAAATACCTGTCATTTTTTTCAACTTAGACTTATAAGAACATACATCTATCAGGTAACCATAAAAGTCATAGAAAAATGAGATTTTATTAGCATTAGAATTGAAATAACTGAATTAATACATAGAAATCAATGTATTTACAGACTAATAGAGAGAAAAATCCAATGTACTTACCATGCACATCCCCTTTCTTCACTAATGCAGCACCAAGTGAGAGTGGAATAGATCTGTCAAACATACCATCACCTTTATTCCTTCTGCAACACACACATTTCAAAATAAAATTTTTTTATTTAAGAACTTAAAAATGTGACAGAACAAATTTTTTTCTCTTTTCATAATAAGCCCTGATTTGCTGATGCATTATTAAAAAATAAACTAGCAAACTCAAAATAACTGAATGACATTATTTTATAAATACATGCATCATGAAACTTTGTAGGAAAACAGCTTTTTAGAAAAATTAAATTTTGTAATACATGGATCAACTTTTGGTGTCACCATAAGTCATCACTCTCAAATCTTTAAAGATGGCTGTGTATATCAACCAAGTCACTGAACAACTTGTATTTACATACAAGAGACAACAAGTATTTTTTTGTGTGCATTGTCTGATGTCAGGTTGAAAATTATAAGTTGAAACAGTACAAGTTTTCTTACCAGTGTTATATTTTTTGTTCGGCTAAAAGTAACCTTTCCATTTACTAAGAATAAAAAGTGTACAACATGGATGGGCAAATGTCATTATTGTAGCAGAGTGGAGGGGAACAGAGCAGGCAAGTTGTAGTCATGTGTTGGGTGAATTCAGGGTGAGCTATGAGCTGGACATGGTTAGTTGTACATAGTCAGGTAGGAATGTGGGTGAGCTATGAGCTGGACATGGTTAGTTGTACATAGTCAGGTAGGAATGTGGGTGAGCTATGAATGAGCTGGACATGGTTAGTTGTACATAGTCAGGTGGTCACCCTGGGTCAGCAGGTGAAGTGATTAGAGTAAACATATAATGTGACAAAAAATTGTGTAGATCACTCAAAGGTCAGTGTGTGCACAAATGTTAAACACAGCCAGTCTAGTGTGAGTTGGCAGCCAGTCAGTTGATCAGTAGAGATGAGAGATGTTAGTTGTCCAAGTTGGTAATTATGTGATACATTGTTTTTTTTTACAAAATGGATTAACGATTAATATCATGAGTCAGTGTTTTGTTATTTGTAACATTCACCACACTATCACCAGATTCTCACAACCATTGGTCACCACACTATCACCAGATTCTCACAACCAATGGTCACCACAAGGGGCCAGATCCAACAGTGTGACATTGTCTGGTTTATAACATTAGTAAACAGATCAAACAGTGTATTGTAAGCAGGACATTCTGATATAAGGATGTATTGTAAGCAGGACATTCTGCTATAGGGATGTATTGTAAGCAGGACATTCTGCTATAGGGATGTATTGTAAGGAGGACATTCTGATATCAGGATGTATTGTAAGCAGGACATTCTGCTATAAGGATGTATTGTAAGCAGGACATTCTGATATAAGGATGTATTATAAGCAGGACATTCTGATATAAGGATGTATTGTAAGCAGGATATAAATTAACATGAGCCCTTGTCCTGTTATTTTTTTAAAATATGGCAAACATTAAATTTTGAGTTGATATTTCAGCTTTGAATTATCAGATTTATTACTTAAATTTGCTCTAAAAAAATCAGTAAAAACTATTCCTCTACATTTATCCAACCATCTAGTTTTTCCAAAGAAAAAAAAAACAACTTACAATTCTTGGAATAGATTTAAAGCAGTATCAACATCTCCTAGCTGTGTAAGTTTTATAATGTAATTTTTCAAGTGAAAAGGCTTCATTGTAAAGCCAGCTGTCTGCAGTTCTCGATATCTACGTTTCATTTCTTCTAAATTCTGTAAGAGTATTCAAAGAACATTTAAACAGAATTGGTCATGCAAATAAAAATTGAAAAAAATATTTTTGTTATTTATTTAAATTTATATTATTTCAAATTACTGACATAATTTGCCTGGAATCAGTTGTTAAACTTTCAGCTCAAAAGTTAAGAAGAAATGAATTTAAGAAAAATTAAGCTGTTTTCACTTTGTCCACACCTTTATGCATTCAGAGAGGACATTTGACAATGACAAGCGTTAAGTTAATGAAGAATTGACATTATCTAAAAGAAAGTATTTTAACACAAAATGTATCAATGTGTACAATAATAGTTTGACAAAACAACATTTATAGGTCTAATAGCCATAGTACTTGGCCCAGGCTAGTAAAAATTAAAATATGTGGTCAGTGTTTTCAAGTACAACACAAGATGTTGCTAAACAACAGTGGTCAAGAGCCAAAAACAATGACTTAGATTATTCTGGCCAGATGTCCAATGAAGGGCATGAGTCTTATTACAATGGGAGGTATTACAGAAGCACTGTATCTTGTCTAGAGCAAAATGTGAGTCACAACCCAATGGTGGGTCACAAGATGAATTGAAGTGGGCCGGCAATTAACTTTGTTTCAAATAAATACTTCATTCAGAATATTCTTTCATTTATTCTTTTTTTTTTACAGTTGGATTGAGAAAACTGAAATAGTTATCTCAGTGGGTCACTTTCAGTTTTAGAACCACTGGTCTTAGGGAAGGCCTAAGATTTGTTAGCAAGAGTTGTGTTCCACAAAGCATTATGAGAAAAGTGACAGGGAAAGTTCAGGAGGTAGCTGTAGCAAACAGAAACAGATGAATCTACATGCAGCTGTTTTTGTTACTGACTGGAAGCATGATGAAATTTCACATATTCACAAAATACAATAACTATTATTACAATTCAGCTTAAAATATCAAAATTACCAAATATTATATTTTTAGGTTTATTTTTAAACAACAAATTTCCCACGACACAAATAAGAAAAGACTCACATTATCTCTAATAGCTTCATTAAACTGCTTTATAACTGTTGAAAATGGTTTAGATTTGCTCAAGTAAAGGTCCTCACTCATTGCCCTGATAATATTTTCCTCATCAATATCTCTCTGTGGAAGTCAAAATGCATGGCAAATTACTATGCAACTCTTGGTAAATAACAATTTATTGCGCACATAAACACTTGTTTAAAATTGTATACACTTCAATAAATTATAAATGTGAAGAACCTTGTAATCCTTTATTGAAATCTCGAAACATTCAAGATATATTGTCGAATTGACGTTTTATAGCACTAACAATTAAGTGGCAAATAGCAATAAAAAATAAAGTTTTAATATAATATAATTTAGATATTGTGTCATATATTTTGTTTGATTGACAGTTTTCATAAGATCATTTAGGTCATAACTAGGGAGCGACCGATATGCCTTTTTACCAATAGTCCGATACCGATATTTTTCCCCAGCATTTTTTAAAATCAACAACAATGCCAAACACGTGTTTTTCTCGTGCTACAGCTAGTGACGTATGTCAACCCATGCTCACTCCTTCCCTGTCATATTTCGTAACACATCGCCCACACGTAAGTCTTGTTCCCCCCCCCCCCCAACTTCCCATCCCAAAAAAAAAAATACACACAGATGTTCACTAATTGTATCATTCAAGGTCATACATTAGAATTAAAAAATGCCAATCCTATTGTTTCAAGGTCATATCGCTGATGCAAATTTGTGGACGTGACAATTTCTGTGTACAGGTTTTTATTTCTCCTTTTTTTTTTAAAATCTTGTCTGATCTGGTTATAGAATTGGGTTATTTACGGATTCTTTTTTCTGCAACTCTGTTGTGAAAAAAAAAATGTATCGGCAGCCAAAAAACGGCCGGTCCGATAGTTAACCCATAGTGCCAATATCGGTTCGACTATCGGTAGCTCCCTACAAAAATCGGTCGATCCGATATTAACCGATAGTGCCAATATCGGTCCGATACCGATTATCGGTCGCTCCCTAGTCATAACTATTGTCCCAATGTGGGTCTTCCCATATATGACTGAAAATGAGATAATCAGATTTTGAAAAGGGGGAGTTGTTAATCAGGAGTGATATGTATCGTGAAAACAACAATACATCAGCGACCAATGAGAGCTGTAAATAGAGAGATTGTTTGTGAGGCGGGCATTGTACATGTGTCACCTTTGTTTAAATTTCAGGGACCTTTGTATGAGTCAAAAAAAAAAGTTACGCACCTTCCAATTTGATTTCCCACAGCTCTCAGATATTTTCTGAAAAATAAAATTAAGTGTAGAAACTGTTACAATTTTTGTTTCTATTAGAGTACTTTATCTCAGTGAATAAGAAGTAACAGAGAACCAAAAAAAAAAGGGACAGTAATTAATAATTCGTACACTTATTGTTTCATAAATAAAACATTTTAAAAAATGTACTGTTATATGTAAATATTGTTGCTAACAAATGGGAATTCAATTCAATAAAAAAATACTATGCACTTAAATAATGAAAAATATCAACTGGATACAAATAGAAGTAAAAAAAAGTGTGTGATCTTTTGTTCATAATGAGCAGACAGATATATAGGTAGGTGGCATCAAACTCTATATGGGGAAGTTAATTTCAGCAGCTGAAAGATCAGAAAGTAAGGAGCCCCTTTATGCCTGACAGCAATTTCATTGAATTTAAGTGTTTTTTTTTTTTTACTGTTTCCTTTCAAAGAACTAATCTATCTAATAACTTATTTAACAGTTCATGTCAATTTTTAATAAAGTTTTGAAACTTTAAAATTTAAATTTTATAGGACCTTTAGTGGTCTTTAAAGTCTCCTTGAGCAATACCTGTGTTAATTAACAACATAACACCATTTTTTTTCATTGGTTTACTGAAAGATAATCCTTCTCAAATGCTAAGAAACTATAGCAACCTGCTTCAAATAGTATGGGTGCAGTAAAATAAACAATGCAACATCATATGTTTAACACGCTGTGCATGGGTGCAGTAAAATAATTAATGCAACATCATATGTTTAACACGCTGTGCATGGGTGCAGTAAAATAAACAAAGCAACATAATATATTTAACACGCTGTGCATAAAAAAACAACAACAAAAAACAACAGCAGCACGCTGCAGGGAAATTGTTAAATACACAAACTTCTGAAGATGAAACAAAATTTGGAAACTTAAACATAACACATGAAAGTAATTACTATGCAGCACACACAAACATATATACATAACACATGAAAGTAATTACAATGCAGCACACACAAACATATATACATAACACATGAAAGTAATTACAATGCAGCACACACACACAAACATATATACATAACACATGAAAGTAATTACTATGCAGCACACACAAACATATATACATAACACATGAAAGTAATTACAATGCAGCACACACACACAAACATATATACATAACACATGAAAGTAATTACAATGCAGCACACACAAACATATATACATAACACATGAAAGTAATTACAATGCAGCACACACACACAAACATAAATACATAACACATGAAAGTAATTACAATGCAGCACACACACACATATATTCTATCATGGTATTTTTTAGAACTTAATTCATGATATGATCTATATGTTAAACATGAAGAGAGATAAAACAATTTTTATCGCCTATGATTTTATCATATATTTGTGTATAATAAGTTACCTGATACATGTATACAAAATTATCTAATATTTTTGTCTTCTTGAAAAATGTAGGGAATGAACTATTACGATGTAATATTATGATTGCAAATTAATGTTTAGCAGTACAATAATTAACTATAGCCTTATTAAAATGATTCAGTTATTTTATAACATGGGTTTGGCACAATTAATTTGAGCCTACAAACAAAATTAAATTTTTTTAAAAGTAATAAAACTTACATCACTCAAGTTCTTTGGCACAGCTACTGGAAATTTAATGTTCTGAAAGTTAGGGTTCAATCTCAGTTTCTGAAGAATACAAACATGGATGATTATTTGTGGCAAAAAATATGTTCACTTATTACTGATACTGTCTTGTTATGACAGAAGCTGATGTTCTATGATAGAAGCTGCAGATGTTCTATGAAGCTGCAGATGTTCTATGATAGAAGCTGCAGATGTTTTATGATAGAAGCTGCAGATGTTCTATGATAGAAGCTACAGATGTTCTATGGTGAATGATGATCAAAATGTTTAAAAAAAAGTAAATAGAAAATTTAAAACAAACTTTGTCAGCAATCAAGCTCAAGAATTTTTCTGCATTGACAAAGTCTTTGTTCAACAGAAAGTAAAACAGGACATCACCAAGTAAAACTTTGAATTTGTCTTTGCTGATGTCTGGTATCTGGTAAATTGATTCCAGGACCTATCAAAATTAAAACAAATCAGTTTTGGTTGTTGTCAATAAACACAAAACAAAGAGCAATATTTCTATTTTCTTATATGAAAAGAAAACATAGAAATTTTTTTTTAATCCTTACAAGTACTGACCATGCAAGTACAAGTACAAAATACCCAAGGTGCAAATACAAGTACAATTACCCAAGGTGCATGTACAAGTATAAGTACTCTAAAAATGTACTCAAGGACATGTATTTGGTAATAAACCAATAAAGTACATGAACTTACTGAAACACAAGATTCCAATTCAGATACTAAATATTTTGCTTTGGCTATTTTGATGCTAGAGATAATCAGAGACATCAACGAAGGAGACAGTTCCTTGCCTACGACTAAAACAAAAATAATATCAACTGTTAGAAGTATTGTGAAAACAGAATAATTTCAATAACAAGTATTAAAAATGCACTAGATAAAAGATTTCTGAATTCAACAAGACATAAATTTTAATCTTGTAAAAACTTACTGCTGTTTACTCCTTGTTTGTAGCCATGGTTGACAACGTCTGAACAAAAGAATATGGTGGACCAAAACTTTTCATTACCCTGTAATGAGTTCAAGAAACTATTTGCACACTATTCATGAATGCTGATATGATAACATTTCTTTTAGTTTACTAATACTACACTCTGTTGTCTCACTTCACTACTCCAATTACCATGTAATGAGTTCAAGAAACTATGTGCACACTATTCATGAATGCTGATATGATAACATTTCTTTTAGTTTACTAATACTACACTCTGTTGTCTCACTTCACTACTCCAATTACCATGTAATGAGTTCAAGAAACTATGTGCACACTATTCATGAATGCTGATATGATAACATTTCTTTTAGTTTACTAATACTACACTCTGTTGTCTCACTTCACTACTCCAATTACCATGTAATGAGTTCAAGAAACTATTTGCACACTATTCATGAATGCTGATATGATAACATTTCTTTTAGTTTACTAATACTACACTCTGTTGTCTCACTTCACTACTCCAATTACCATGTAATGAGTTCAAGAAACTATGTGCACACTATTCATGAATGCTGATATGATAACATTTCTTTTAGTTTACTAATACTACACTCTGTTGTCTCACTTCACTACTCCAATTACCATGTAATGAGTTCAAGAAACTATTTGCACACTATTCATGAATGCTGATATGATAACATTTCTCTTTTAGTTTACTAATACTACACTCTGTTGTCTCACTTTCACTACTCCAATTACCATGTAATGAGTTCAAGAAACTATTTGCACACTATTCATGCATGCTGATATGATAACATTTCTTTTAGTTTACTAATACTACACTTTGTTGTCTCACTTTCACTACTCCAATTACCATGTAATGAGTTCAAGAAACTATTTGCACACTATTCATGAATGCTGATATGATAACATTTCTTTTAGTTTACTAATACTACACTCTGTTGTCTCACTTCACTACTCCAATTACCATGTAATGAGTTCAAGAAACTATTTGCACACTATTCATGAATGCTGATATGATAACATTTCTTTTAGTTTACTAATACTACACTACTGTTGTCTCACTTTCACTACTCCAATCACCATGTAATGAGTTCAAGAAACTATTTGCACACTATTCATGAATGCTGATATGATAACATTTCTTTTAGTTTACTAATACTACACTCTGTTGTCTCACTTTCACTACTCCAATTACCATGTAATGAGTTCAAGAAACTATTTGCACACTATTCATGAATGCTGATATGATAACATTTCTTTTAGTTTACTAATACTACACTCTGTTGTCTCACTTCACTACTCCAATTACCATGTAATGAGTTCAAGAAACTATTTGCACACTATTCATGAATGCTGATATGATAACATTTCTTTTAGTTTACTAATACTACACTCTGTTGTCTCACTTCACTACTCCAATTACCATGTAATGAGTTCAAGAAACTATTTGCACACTATTCATGAATGCTGATATGATAACATTTCTTTTAGTTTACTAATACTACACTCTGTTGTCTCACTTCACTACTCCAATTACCATGTAATGAGTTCAAGAAACTATTTAAACACTATTCATGAATGCTGATATGATAACATTTCTTTTAGTTTACTAATACTACACTCTGTTGTCTCACTTTCACTACTCCAATTACCATGTAATGAGTTCAAGAAACTATTTGCACACTATTCATGAATGCTGATATGATAACATTTCTTTTAGTTTACTAATACTACACTCTGTTGTCTCACTTTCACTACTCCAATTACCATGTAATGAGTTCAAGAAACTATTTGCACACTATTCATGCATGCTGATATGATAACATTTCTTTTAGTTTACTAATACTACACTCTGTTGTCTCACTTTCACTACTCCAATTACCATGTAATGAGTTCAAGAAACTATTTGCACACTATTCATGCATGCTGATATGATAACATTTCTTTTAGTTTACTAATACTACACTTTGTTGTCTCACTTTCACTACTCCAATTACCATGTAATGAGTTCAAGAAACTATTTGCACACTATTCATGAATGCTGATATGATAACATTTCTTTTAGTTTACTAATACTACACTCTGTTGTCTCACTTCACTACTCCAATTACCATGTAATGAGTTCAAGAAACTATTTGCACACTATTCATGAATGCTGATATGATAACATTTCTTTTAGTTTACTAATACTACACTCTGTCGTCTCACTTCACTACTCCAATTACCATGTAATGAGTTCAAGAAACTATTTGCACACTATTCATGAATGCTGATATGATAACATTTCTTTTAGTTTACTAATACTACACTCTGTTGTCTCACTTCACTACTCCAATTACCATGTAATGAGTTCAAGAAACTATTTGCACACTATTCATGAATGCTGATATGATAACATTTCTTTAAGTTTACTAATACTACACTCTGTTGTCTCACTTCACTACTCCAATTACCATGTAATGAGTTCAAGAAACTATTTGCACACTATTCATGAATGCTGATATGATAACATTTCTTTTAGTTTACTAATACTACACTCTGTTGTCTCACTTCACTACTCCAATTACCATGTAATGAGTTCAAGAAACTATTTGCACACTATTCATGAATGCTGATATGATAACATTTCTTTTAGTTTACTAATACTACACTCTGTTGTCTCACTTTCACTACTCCAATTACCATGTAATGAGTTCAAGAAACTATTTGCACACTATTCATGCATGCTGATATGATAACATTTCTTTTAGTTTACTAATACTACACTTTGTTGTCTCACTTTCACTACTCCAATTACCATGTAATGAGTTCAAGAAACTATTTGCACACTATTCATGAATGCTGATATGATAACATTTCTTTTAGTTTACTAATACTACACTCTGTTGTCTCACTTCACTACTCCAATTACCATGTAATGAGTTCAAGAAACTATTTGCACACTATTCATGAATGCTGATATGATAACATTTCTTTTAGTTTAATAATACTACACTCTGTTGTCTCACTTTCACTACTCCAATTACCATGTAATGAGTTCAAGAAACTATTTGCACACTATTCATGAATGCTGATATGATAACATTTCTTTTAGTTTACTAATACTACACTCTGTCGTCTCACTTCACTACTCCAATTACCATGTAATGAGTTCAAGAAACTATTTGCACACTATTCATGAATGCTGATATGATAACATTTCTTTTAGTTTACTAATACTACACTCTGTTGTCTCACTTTCACTACTCCAATCACCATGTAATGAGTTCAAGAAACTATTTGCACACTATTCATGCATGCTGATATGATAACATTTCTTTTAGTTTACTAATACTACACTCTGTTGTCTCACTTTCACTACTCCAATTACCATGTAATGAGTTCAAGAAACTATTTGCACACTATTCATGAATGCTGATATGATAACATTTCTTTTAGTATACTAATACTACACTCTGTTGTCTCACTTCACTACTCCAATTACCATGTAATGAGTTCAAGAAACTATTTGCACACTATTCATGAATGCTGATATGATAACATTTCTTTTAGTTTGCTAATACTACACTCTGTTGTCTCACTTCACTACTCCAATTACCATGTAATGAGTTCAAGAAACTATTTGCACACTATTCATGAATGCTGATATGATAACATTTCTTTTAGTTTACTAATACTACACTCTGTTGTCTCACTTCACTACTCCAATTACCATGTAATGAGTTCAAGAAACTATTTGCACACTATTCATGAATGCTGATATGATAACATTTCTTTTAGTTTACTAATACTACACTCTGTTGTCTCACTTTCACTACTCCAATTACCATGTAATGAGTTCAAGAAACTATTTGCACACTATTCATGAATGCTGATATGATAACATTTCTTTTAGTTTACTAATACTACACTCTGTTGTCTCACTTTCACTACTCCAATTACCATGTAATGAGTTCAAGAAACTATTTGCACACTATTCATGCATGCTGATATGATAACATTTCTTTTAGTTTACTAATACTACACTTTGTTGTCTCACTTTCACTACTCCAATTACCATGTAATGAGTTCAAGAAACTATTTGCACACTATTCATGAATGCTGATATGATAACATTTCTTTTAGTTTACTAATACTACACTCTGTTGTCTCACTTCACTACTCCAATTACCATGTAATGAGTTCAAGAAACTATTTGCACACTATTCATGAATGCTGATATGATAACATTTCTTTTAGTTTAATAATACTACACTCTGTTGTCTCACTTTCACTACTCCAATTACCATGTAATGAGTTCAAGAAACTATTTGCACACTATTCATGCATGCTGATATGATAACATTTCTTTTAGTTTACTAATACTACACTCTGTTGTCTCACTTCACTACTCCAATTACCATGTAATGAGTTCAAGAAACTATTTGCACACTATTCATGAATGCTGATATGATAACATTTCTTTTAGTTTACTAATACTACACTCTGTCGTCTCACTTCACTACTCCAATTACCATGTAATGAGTTCAAGAAACTATTTGCACACTATTCATGAATGCTGATATGATAACATTTCTTTTAGTTTACTAATACTACACTCTGTTGTCTCACTTTCACTACTCCAATCACCATGTAATGAGTTCAAGAAACTATTTGCACACTATTCATGCATGCTGATATGATAACATTTCTTTTAGTTTACTAATACTACACTCTGTTGTCTCACTTTCACTACTCCAATTACCATGTAATGAGTTCAAGAAACTATTTGCACACTATTCATGAATGCTGATATGATAACATTTCTTTTAGTTTACTAATACTACACTCTGTTGTCTCACTTCACTACTCCAATTACCATGTAATGAGTTCAAGAAACTATTTGCACACTATTCATGAATGCTGATATGATAACATTTCTTTTAGTTTACTAATACTACACTCTGTTGTCTCACTTCACTACTCCAATTACCATGTAATGAGTTCAAGAAACTATTTGCACACTATTCATGAATGCTGATATGATAACATTTCTTTTAGTTTACTAATACTACACTCTGTTGTCTCACTTCACTACTCCAATTACCATGTAATGAGTTCAAGAAACTATTTGCACACTATTCATGAATGCTGATATGATAACATTTCTTTTAGTTTACTAATACTACACTCTGTTGTCTCACTTTCACTACTCCAATTACCATGTAATGAGTTCAAGAAACTATTTGCACACTATTCATGCATGCTGATATGATAACATTTCTTTTAGTTTACTAATACTACACTCTGTTGTCTCACTTCACTACTCCAATTACCATGTAATGAGTTCAAGAAACTATTTGCACACTATTCATGAATGCTGATATGATAACATTTCTTTTAGTTTAATAATACTACACTCTGTTGTCTCACTTTCACTACTCCAATTACCATGTAATGAGTTCAAGAAACTATTTGCACACTATTCATGCATGCTGATATGATAACATTTCTTTTAGTTTACTAATACTACACTTTGTTGTCTCACTTCACTACTCCAATTACCATGTAATGAGTTCAAGAAACTATTTGCACACTATTCATGAATGCTGATATGATAACATTTCTTTTAGTTTACTAATACTACACTCTGTCGTCTCACTTCACTACTCCAATTACCATGTAATGAGTTCAAGAAACTATTTGCACACTATTCATGAATGCTGATATGATAACATTTCTTTTAGTTTACTAATACTACACTCTGTTGTCTCACTTCACTACTCCAATTACCATGTAATGAGTTCAAGAAACTATTTGCACACTATTCATGCATGCTGATATGATAACATTTCTTTTAGTTTACTAATACTACACTCTGTTGTCTCACTTCACTACTCCAATTACCATGGGGGAAAAAAAAACTTCCGTTAGAAGTGTGAAAAAAACTAATAAAAAAATCACAGTAGATAAAAATAACTAAGTGCAACAAAATGTCAAAAAATTGAACTCACTTTAAACTCTTGTAAAATAGTTTCATTGGTTTCATTCACAGCCAAGAGAGCTGGATATCCAAAGAAGAGAATCTGCTCTGCAATGTCTGCTCCACTGGTTAGCTCCATTAACATTCTAACAGTCTTGTATACACCTAGATACAAACCATAATCAAAACAAAGAACTGCGTTGATTCACTTCCAAATCAACTAAAAATAATACAAACATTAGTCAATAAAAACTCAGGGTGAATTATATGGCAGCCAACAGAAATAAAAACAACAAACAAAACCAACCTTCTTTGTTGTTATTGTTTCTATAATGACAAACAGCTGGTATAATGTAGGTCGCCTTCATTTCTAGATTCTGTCCAAATGTTAAAATGATGAAGATAAATATGATGCAATATTTACTGTTCAAATAATCATTACAAGTATTCTGAGACTTACCTTAGCATGCATCAATTCAATCAGCTGTAATGCCAGTTCTGAATTTAAAAAAAACAACATGAATTTTTTTTTAATAATACTGTAAACAAAATAAAAAAAAAAATTATTTCAACTCTGATACTAAATATACCTATTTTATTTTCCTTGTAGGCATAAAGTAAACTGTTTTGGTGAGACAGAGATTTAGGTGAAACCTCTTGGATTTTATCCGCCATACTCATTATTTCTTGAGCACTCTAGAGAAATAGAGATTTTAAATTTGAAAAAACCTGTTGGAAAAAGACCACAACAAGATAAATAAATAACCAGACAAACATGTTTTAACAACTTTAATTCTTGTCCCTTTATAAGCAGAGATTCAGATTCTTTTATGTGTAACTTTTTTTTAGAATTTTATTATTTTTGAAAGTGAAAATGGATTTTGTGAGATTTAACAAAAATATTTCGGGACTAAGGGTCTTCTCTAGCTGCAAATATCCTTAGTTTAAATTCTAGTTTACTCCATTTTGGTGAGCATATTAACATTTTTTAAAATATCTTTCTGCTATACCTTTTTAAAAAAAAGTGTAATTTGAATTTCAGTCCAAGTAAACCTATTTACTGTCAAGTGAAGAACCACAGAATAAAATTTAAAAAAGAAAGTGGCAAACTTTTATTAGTTCATTTTAAATAATTCACACAAGCATTAACGATGAAGATAAATTAGATTCTGTTGAAGCCAACTATTCACACCTCAAAAGTAAACAATTTTCTTTTATTCCTGATACACTAGTATCAATATAAAATCTAAATTAGTACAGCCATGGGCGAAATCCGGCCTGCCAGACTATTTTAAATGGATCTGCCACTTGTTTCAGAAAAAATGGCATGGCAATAACCTTTTATGTTATGATGACTTACTTTAATTTATATCAGTGCATCTGCTCCGGCCAGCGGGTCAAATTTATGAACTCAATATAGTACGCCACTTAAAAAGTTTGTATATTTAATAAAAAATACTGGTTTTCGTTAATGTTAGGATTAGTGATCCAACAATTTATGAGCTAACATTTGTTTTGGCAAGATCTTTTACTGAAATGTTCATATAGATGATAAACCAGGAGTACAATCATTTATTAAATTGTAAGAAATGACATTATTTTTATACAAGTTCATGTTGAGAAAATAAAAAAATGAAAGTTTAAAGAAACAGTACATCCCTACATAGTGAATGTGCACAGCTAGTACAGAACAACTAATACATCCATACATAGTGAATGTGCACAGCTAGTACAGAACAACCAATACATCCATACATAGTGAATGTGCACAGCTAGTACAGAACAACTAATACATCCATGCATAGTGAATGTGCACAGCTAGTACAGAACAACTAATACATCCATACATAGTGAATGTGCACAGCTAGTACAGAACAACTAATACATCCATACATAGTGAATGTGCACAGCTAATACAGAACTACTACTATTCTTTAAAATAAAACAAAAAACTATCCACCCATCACCAGAAAATACAAAATAAATGAACTGCTGTACCTGATTATTTATGACCATTGTTTTGAGCAGTGTGCTGCCTGTGTGGTAAGCTAATGTGCCTTCTTCAACTTTAGGTACCTTCAAGTACAATTCAAAAGCTGCATCAATAAACCCTTCTGAAAGAAGTTGACAAGACCTTTGTAGAGTTGTACTGGTATACAGGCCAACATTTGATAAGTAATTCAACAGCTGTAGACAAAGATATACAGTTGATCGTTCCATCAAATTTAGTAAATAATACCACTACCAGTGTTAGATTAAAGTAGTGTCCATCAAATAAAGTAAATAATATCACTACCAGTGTTAGTTTAAAGTAGTTTCAATTTTAAAAAAAAATCTAAGTTAAGGTGGAGAAAAAAAAAGAAAACACTTCAGGCCACAGAACAAAAATTGCACAAAATGAGCTATTTCCATACAAATAGTCATCAAACCTGTAAATGCCATTTGCAATTTTTATCAGCCTGTCTCCAATGATGATTCTCATAACATAGCAAAACCTCAGGTGTTTTAAAATACAAAGCTCAATGAAAAAAGATATTACATGTGCATGTAATTTACCTCAAAAAGTTTTTTTTTTTAATTCCCTGTAAGTGTGAGATTTTATCTCATAGATCCTGTAAACCACTTTTGGGACAGTTCCTATAGAACCATTTTTTAATCCCCACCATAGCCAAGAGTGCAATGGCCATGGAGGCACCACGGGAAACCAACTTGTTGGACTAACAGAATGGTCTTGCTTCCCTAACTAATGTCAGGTACCATATAACTGGTGGACTTGGGGGAACTTTTACCAGCACATGAATCTCAGGTTGACAGTTTCCATCGTAATATCCTCTACCCCCTTTTAAAGTGTCAAAAAGCATAAAATATTTTAAATTTACTAGATTATTAATAATGATGATCCAAGTAATGTTTTTTGTGGACCTGATGAAGAAAGAACTCACCTCCCCAGCTTTACTTCCATGCCCAGAAGACACTAAGGCTTGATATATGTCCAACAGCAAGTTTTGTGGCAGAGGTACACCAGCAGCATTAGCATCATGAATGTACTAAATAAACATAGGTATCTAATCAACATAAATGTACTAAACAAACATAGGTAACTAATCAACATAAATGTACTAAATAAACATAGGTAACTAATCAACATGAATGTACTAAATAAACATACGTAACTAATCAACATGAATGTACCAAATAAACATAGGTAACTAATCAACATGAATGTACTAAATAAACATAGGTAACTAATCAACATGAATGTACTAAATATACAAAAGTATCTAATCATCACGTCTTAAATAAATATTATTATCCTATCTATTTTCTGTGGAAGAGGTATCTCATTTCATTTAAAAGATCTGACACACGCTAAGCAGATCAGGTGCTCAGAATAATTCAGTTGAGACATTTATTATGCTTGTGTCATGTGAACTAAGAGACAACAAACAGACTCTTGCCCAACAGACCTTTGTGAGGGTAAGACTAAAAGTCCCAAGTTGATGTAAAACCACAGTTGCAAGAGTTTTGACAATTTCCTTTCCATTCTCTATAATTTTTGACGAATTATACACATTTAGTTTTGTAATCAGTTAGCCAATGATTGTCTCCCATGAACATTCATACTAAGATCGGTCAAGCTTGCCTTAAAAACACTTAAACACAAAATGAGTCTCTTTGACAGGCATGTTTGACATGAAAGCTGTATAAAATCACTTATATAGAACTTATCCAACTGTGACTATTGAAATAATTATTTTACCTTCATCACAGATCCAATATCACCCTCCTCTGCATAATGGGCAGCAAATCTGTAAAAGGTTTCTGAAGTAGGGCTAAGACCTTTGGAACTGTACACACACACACACAAGAGAAAAATCAAAATTTACTAACAATCTGAATAAACATTATCCGTCTCAATTATGTCCTTCAGTCTGCTTGAGATCAAAAGTAAGAATCAAGAATACTGTTCCCTATTTAAAGTAATAATCATGGCTTCTTGCCAGCGTCTCGATTTGTTTAAAAAAAAATCCACCATTTTAAATAGTTTCTGTGGTTTTACATAAGAAGACGTCAATTTGTACTACTAAAAAGTAATAATAAAATATAATCATTCAAATTATTTTTGTCATTTTTAAAAACAGCATTTAAAAAATCTTCAAACGAAAACAGTTGTAATACTCGAAAATCACAGACAAAAAGAATAGTCATGTTCATCATAATAAATTGTGTCAATAAAATTCTTTTTAAAAGTCGATAAAAAAAAAATGTTGGCAAAGTTTCTATAATAATAAAGTTCTCAGCTATCATATTATTTTAATTTAAAATTAAATATTGCTTCAATTTGTTTTTAAATTACAAAAAAAAAAAGTGTGTGTTACTAGGACTTACACAAAGTTAAAAAATATTGAGCATTATTTAATTAAATAAAAATGTCAATTTATAAGTGGTTTGGCTGAATGGTTGAAAGCTACTGGATTTACATGCTGGATGTCCAGGTTCGAATCCTTTTCGCTGAATTTTTTTTTTTTTTAATAACATGATTAACTTTTTAAGTTTGTAGTTGATAAATACTTGTACAATAAATAAATACTATATAAACAGCCCGCATTCAGGTCCTCCATTAAAATGGGGACTATTTTCAAATCATAACAACTTCATCAATTTTTAATAATTTGTACACTGTTGTAAAGGAAATTGAATGTTGTTAATTTCATCTCGCTATATTTATAGGCTATTTTTATAACCTCCCGATAAAATATTCAGTATTTGCAGGATATCTCTAGTTTTTCCCCTAAGTAAACAATGGGACAATGTAATAAACATCATAAACTGAAATTTCTAAAACAACAAAACTAAAATTAACTTAATATCTCTAAAAGAACAAAACAGATCAAATAAATGTTTCACACTGGAATTACCTTAATATTTCCAAAACATTGGCAGCTTCTACTGGGGATCTGAAAAAACAAAAACAAGATCAGGACTGGTCCATATTAAACAAATATCTGTACTGAAACACACATGATTAATATTGACATTAAAAAAGTATGATGCCATACAGCTGGGCAGCACAATGTTAAAAAAAATGATGCAATCTATTTTTTCCATGAATATATTTATAAAAATCAGTCTAATGGAACAATTAGTGCAGCTGTCAGTGGGTTAAAAGGTTTTGCACCCCAGATGTACAGTATTATGTTTAAAAAATGCAGCCAAAAAAAAAACTTTTTTAAGTATTGTAACGCTATGGATTTTGTATAATGCTACGTGTTAAACGTTATGTAGTTTGTTGATAGTAGGTTATGTAGTAGCCGATATTCACTCTGGTTTTACTTCAAAGATGGTAGCGTTCAGTCTCTTGGCACTCACACACACAAAACACCAGTAATAAAGCCAAGTTCCACGATTCAATAATATTTATTTAAATAATAGTAAAACACATATAAATGCACTCAAGTGCCGAAATATTCACAAATATGCTTTAGCAGAATAAACGTTGACTGTGTACTGTAAATCTTCAACTTATCTCTGAACACCTGTATACTGTCTTATCGTATAAGAGTATGTATACTTAATAACTTGATTTCTCTCTGAACACCTGTATACTGTCTTATCTTATAAGAGTACGTATACTTAATAACTTGTCAATATATGTATACTGTCTTGCGGTAAGAATACGTATATCTAATATGTATACTGTCTTACAGGCAAGAGTACGTATATCGAATATGTATACAGTCTTGCGGTAAGAGTACGTATATCTAATATGTATACTGTCCTACAGGCAAGAGTACGTAAATCTAATACAGTATCTTGATGTCAAATATCCTATTAACAACTTTATAACTGTTGTCCTCTTCTCGATCACAACTAAACTTCTCAACTGTCCTCTTGCCCACTACTCCCTAACTGTCTCTCCACTTCTCTCCGTCTGACCCCCTGTCTCTATCTCCGTGTCTCTAACCTGCTCTCTACCTCAATCTGCCTCTAACTAAAAACTCACTTACATCCCATTATATGTGGTGATGATTTATCACGTGACTCCAAAGCCCCAGAACTTTTGATTGGCTCTCAAACACCCTTTCTAACTCAACTACGTCATAAGGACCCTTTTCCCAGCCTAGCGATTGGTGCGGCCAAATACCTATACTAAAGTTATCATCCCTTTGTTTCCCGTAATTGCATCTATCGTCACTTATATCTAGAGGTCACCGACCTGTGCTGACAGACTAATTCTACCTAAAACAAAGATACAACGCTGGAATTCTAGTTATCAAAATATGTGACTGTATCCTGGGCCCATGAACTTTTAATGTTGACTTACTAACTGAACAGTGATTCTAAACTTGTCTGAATATACCTAAAGCTATTGTTACAAGTATTTATTTTACCATCAAAAAGTAAAAAAACAAAAGGGCAAGTGCTCTATTAATGATAATCTAAAATTTCAAAGGGAGGTAAGGCAGAATTCACTTAATTCTAGCAGCTAAAGCCCAAGCTGGATTAAATTTTCCAACAAAGGTCATGTGCAAATCTATTGAAGTGTTGAAATAAAAAAACATTCATCGGACCCGAGACACAACACACAGTTTTTCATTATTTTGATTAATAAAAAAACATCACGCTAAATTTTAAATACGTTAGAAATTTTCATATGAATGCCCATTATAGCTGTTATTTTTTAATGTGATAAATTAATGCAATATTGAAGATTTAAGCTTTTTCTATGATTCAAATTACATATATTCAAAATAATTGGCCCTATGAAAGTGGCACAGAAACTGAATCAACTTTACATTGAGACTATTTACCTTAGAGACTCAAACCCTGCATCGTAAAACCCCTAGTGATTAAAGACTATACAATTCTCTTTAATTTGACATACATTACTTTATGATAAGTTTACATATAATCACCAAATAACACATTTTCTAAAAAACCTAAGAGTAGAATCACGAGTGAAAGACAAAAACAGTAAAATTATCAGTTATATCTGGATGAGGAAAGGGTTGGCTACCAACCATTTGAAGGTGATTGGAGGAAAAGATAAATCAATGCTTCTTGAAATAAAGGAGAGCTAATAATGTATCCAATGACTGAGTAAAAGCTGCTAGTGAACCCTCAACATTTTAAGGGGACAGAGATAAGAGAATTGGTTCATAATTGTGAACTCTTTTATTAAAAGAATGTTGACTTTCCATTATAATTTGAAATGCAAACTAGAAGATGAATATTAATTTTGTCAAAGTAACTTTAACTGAATTAATATGGACAGCATGTGATATTTCAAAAACTATGGGTCGTTCAGTGGTGCTTTGGCTGTGCCAAATCTTCATGCAAAATTGGTTATGGGTTCAGTTAGCTACTTATAACCACATGCGACCAGTCACTGCATTCTCAAATAAGACAGGTATGGCCCTAAAAAAACAATCCTATAAGTGGTTAACAGGACAATGACATAAACACATCTTTAAGAGCTAATAGGATAAATACATAAACATATCCCTATATGTTAATAGGATAAAAAACATAACATTTTACAAAAAATTTTCAATTTACTAATGCATGATTTTACTTTCACCATTTTTGTGTATTTTAAAAAAAGATAAGCAATAAATATTTACCCAGCTTTTAAATGGCCAGTGATGAAAGAGTTGAAAATATAAAGGTTAAGAACATAATTTGATGCCTCCATTGCTTCCAAGACCACACTGAAAAATATGAAAAAAGAAACAAAAAAAAAAAATAAAACAAAATGATGAAAATTCAAGCCATTGAAAAAATATCTAAATAAAAAAAAATCTGAAATTAACTTCAGTTATGGACTAAATAGCAAAATATGTAATTTACAAAAAATTATTATTTCCTACTTGGCTCCATTTATGTCTCCTTTTTGACAAAACCCTTCAATCAGGAGTTGATAAGTAACCTGAAAATTGAAGATAAAGACATTGTCAATATAATTAAATGTTAACATATTGCTAATAACAATGGTAATATTTCAGATTTCACCAATGGGCTGTAGTAGACTGATATAAATGCCCTTGAAATATATGACTATTTGTAGTTTTGATAAAAAATAAGGTACCAGGCTAAAAAAATCTCTAGAATTTCGGCCAAAACTTTACCTTGTCAGGATTCAGACCCAGAGATTTCATGGTCATCAATTCATCTAAAGGATTAAACTGTTTCTTACTGGCACAATACGCTCTGAGTTTTACATTGTACAGCCTGGTAGTGGGCTGAATACCTGTGACAATAACATAACTGTTAATGTGTGAAAAAATGGAATCTGTACAATACTTTTAAAATCATCCACTTCAGTTGATCTTTTACTCAGAATAAAATAGCAATGTAGTTAAGCAGAAAATAGTGGGTCTTTTTTAAAAAATAAATAGATCTTTTAGTCTTGTCTGTGTTCAGATGAATTACAAACCCAGTTCTCCCAGCCTGTTCCATATTTCATCTAGATAGGTGAGTCTTTTCTCTACAGGTACGTCAAATGGTCCAACACTACATATGTGAAGTAAAAGGCCAACATCTCGTTCTGTTACAGCGTCTGTGCATTGGAATTTATTTAAATATAGAAACATTTGCCCAGTAAATCAGTAAAAAAAATTCCACTTTAAAAAGGTTCAGCATTGATTTTACACACATTCTTATATTATAAAACTGTTAAGACTATTCTTTTTAATGACTAGTAAGAAAATATTTACTATTGCGAATAAAAAAAATTGGTTAGAAAAATTATCATGATTCCAGGATTCTGAAATTTCAAAATGATTTATGCAAATCCTTTGAGTTCTAAGGAAAACATCAATGATAAGACAGGAAACTATAGGCATATATGATTTGAAACTTTACCAAATTTGGTCAAGGATGTGTAGAATGTAGTGAATAAATCTGATGAGATTCCCAAATTGTAGTCAATTTTTCTGTGTATTTCAACTATCAGATCATCTTTAGCATCTCGGTGAGGCTGTGATGCTATCAGCCTGGATAAAACATAACAAAAAGTTAATAAAATAAAATATAATTAACAAGAACAGCAATGGCTAGTGTCCAACTTTTAGTGCAAGGGTTATCAAACTAGACACAATGGTGCCTGCTGACACTGTTCAACCAATGGCCTAATGCTTCTCAAAAAACAAATCAAAGCTGAAATGTTTGTACAAATCTAAAACATATATTGACTTTAAATATGATATTTTGTATGCATTAATGTGATCAAGTTTGGGTTTTGAATTATTTTCTTATATTTTAAAGAGTTTTGTAAGAGTTACTCATGAAGAGATTTGAAGGTTTTTGGTGAAAACTCACTGAAAACGAATGAGAGCTACTGTCTTATTAATGTTATCATTGATTTAAACTGAATCTTTAGGACATTGAGAAGTAGATAATTATTCTTACAAGCAGAGGCCAATTTAGGTTTGTTGGGGCCCCAGACATAGAAGAAAATATAGGCCCCTAAAAAAACTTGATGTTTATAATATGATATATACAAATTGGCTTATTATATATAAGTGAGTGTGCTCACACACTTTTGAGAGTATATATAACCATAATACAGAGTTAAAAAGTAGTTTGTTCTAAAAATGTTTTATTTCTTATGAAATCAAAATATAGTCAAATTATGATTAACAAAAATAAAGTAATAATATAATTAAAGATGTTTTAATTTATAGTTAAATATTTGTAATTGAATATCATAAGTAATTATAAGAGACATCAGTGTTAACAAGGGACTCAGTATACATTTTGATCAAAGCCCTGAATGTACATTTACAAAGGTCATATCTCCGAATGTCTCTGCTCTTGGGCCTAAAAACATAAGAATGACTCTGATATGTGTCATTTATAGGGCATGGGGGGTGTGTGTTGGGGTGGTGTTTCAATGGCAAGTGTAGACTATATAACTGACCATCAGGAACAGCATTAGATACATGCAACTGGGGCGACAGATAAAGGCCCAGCGTTTAATTTTTTTTCTACCTAACTCACAGGCTAACCATAACAGAAAATTTTTCCAGGCCCAGCACATGATGCTCGCCCTAGGTACAGTGTACTGTTATGGCAGCCTATGGGACCACAACGCTGATTAGATTGTAAGCACTAGCTGGGCTTGTTTGCACCCTGCCACTGACAGCACAGAACCTATAATTTGACTAAAATTGTGCATAGTATTGTAAGAGTTGAAGAATTGAGCATGGTGTAATACTAGAAAATTATAAAGTTCATAATTGACACATTCTGTGTTACATACTATCTTAAACGAGTGGTATGTGACTGGCTTTTTTTTTTACCTGATATAGAAGAAATTCACACTGGGGAAAAAATTAATTTTCTCCGATTTATTTTTATGTGAGCATGAGGAAAGCTTTTTATTAAAAAAAAAAAAACAGAAAAAAATCTGTGTTAAACTAAGGTTGTTGGAAACAGAAGTCCTGCTTAGAAGCCAAGTGGGTAACTCTGTGGCATTTTGGTTTTGAGACCAACCTGCATGCTGTTTGTTAAGTTATACACATAGGCATAAGCCAGTGGTCGGCAAAGTGCGGCTCTGGAGCCGCATGTGGCTCTTTGGCTCCTTATGTGCGGCTCTGGCATTTAGTTTTATTTATTATACAACTTATTTAGTGTACTACTTATTTAGTGTAATAAAAGTTTACTAAACAAGCAGATTTGGCTCCCAACTTTTTTTTAAATTGTTGTAATGTTCATATTTGGCTCTTTGGCTGATAAGTTTGCCGACCACTGGCATAGGCTAATATAGGTTAAATTCTCAGTGATTCCAGTCACCCACTGATGAGTGATCTATAATGTAATTTTGTAATGTTGAGTTTCCATTACTTTCACTGTCCTTAAGTGGTACAAATCATGACCAATGGCAATGCCAATGGTCATGTTTGGTAATTCCAGCGATGGGATGGAAAAGTTTTTTTTTTTTGGTATTTAAATTAAGGGCACTTCAAAAGTTGCTCTAAACCAAAGAGTCGTTCAAGAGATACACATATCATCAAAGACCAAGCATACAAAAATAAAAGCGTAATAATTATGGAACCGGGTTAGATTTACATTTATTTTTATGCTTAAAAAAACTGATACATATAGAAAAGCGAAAATACCATAATCAAAATTACCTAGATGTTCGAGCATATTTATTTACGGTTAATAAACCGGAGATATAGCGGTGACTTAGGTTCCTTATCAATCCACACCTTATGTAGGTTGCCATTTTTAAGGTGACTTTAATAAAAATTAAGATCGGAAACTGCTATTCTTGAAGTAAGTAACTCCGATTATAACTTGAGTTACCTCATCTCATCATGAATTTGTTATTTTTCAGATACGATTAGGATCATCTTTAGGACACATCTGTCTCAATGTCTCAAAAGAATATTTAAATATTAAGCGTTTCAATGCTTGGGGGCAGTTTTCCCATTGTTTAAATATTGAATATGAAATTTTTTAGCTTTTCACAACTGTGAAATGTCTAATTTAGAGTCAGTACTAAGAGAAATAAATGTTGAAAATCTTTTTAAAGTGGTATCCAGCGGACAAATTCAGTATGTCAGCTTAACAAAAAAATATGTGAAGAGTTTGGTCATTGAAGTAACGAATGGTAATGATTTATGGATAACACATTTAGACGATAGTAACATTGAAGAGCACATAGAAGCGAATGGTATGGAATCAGTGGAGAAGTATTTACAGATAATAAGGTAACACTCACTTTATTTACTTTTATTAGATAATTAGTCAAGTACTCTCGCTGTCTTGGCCCTTGGGTGAATTGACTTGAGTTTGAGTATTTTCTATACAATACTATTTATACAACATGAATACTATTACTATATTAGTTGTCTGAAAGAGTTGTCTTTAACCTTTTAAGATATGCAAGAAGTGAGCAAGCAAGATACATTTTTGAAACGCGCTTGTTAGAAGACCAAACAAACGTTTGGTCATGTAACAAGTGCCTTTCCTATTCCTACCGCACTTGTTAGAAGACCAAACGTGAACATGACATATATAAATTTTATTTTTTTTTCAGGATTAGGGTTAGGGATAGGGTTAGGGTGTGGAGCAATATTATCTACGGCTGGTACACGAAGTAAAAAAAATACGAAGACCAAACGTTTGGTCATGTAACAAGTGCCTTTTTGAAAACAGATTGCCAATGGCATTGGGTAAGGCTGACAGTCTTTATTTAATAAAATTTGTTGTGATAGTTGTGTGATTAGTATGTTGGGAAATTTCAAGTGGAAACTTGTACTATTTCAAAGCTATTTTAATCATCTAAGTTGTTTTGATCTGAACAATATTGGATCAAAGGTGTGACAGAATAACATATTTTGGCGTGGAAAGACAGCTTAGGGCTTAGTACATGTCGGATTACCCTTGGATCTGATTAATCTGATATATAGAATTAGAAGGGTAAAATCAAATATTATATCAAAGGTGACCAATATTGTCTTAGAGTGGGATTATATTCATTACCAACAGATTAGACCAGTGGGATCCGCCTTCTGCCACTATTTAAATAGTTGTATGAAGATGTGATTAGTGTGGAGTGAAATTTCAAGCTGAGGCAATTATTATTTTTTCAAGGATATTTCTATTATTTGAGTATAATTTTTTGTGTATTTGAAAGTGAGTATCATCTTAACCATTTAAGTCTTATAGTTGGTTGATCGCTGTCTGTAACGATAGATTTTTGTAGGCACTGGTTGCCAGTGCTATTTTTCTATTAACAAAAAGGTACAGGAATGCTGTCGTATCATAAAGAAATAACACTGAAAATAGTGCAGTAAACAAAAGTCTAAGCAAAAAAGTGCCAGAAGGCCACTGCTGGTCGCCAATTTTTTCGCTTCTTCCATTAGTTTTGATTCCCTACATGATTTGATATAAATATATTTAGATGTTTAGATTTAACTTCTGTAAAGAGCAGAAAACAATATATTTTTTGATGTGTTTGAAATTTAAAAATAGGTTAATGACTTATTTTTCAGCGAATTTTTGAAGTTAGTAGATATTGTCATGTTTTGGATAAAATGGATTAAATTTCACGCATATTTAGAGAAATAACTTGGAGATACCAGTCGAAATGAACATTAAATTGATGTTGCTATAGCTTTTAAATGCATTTTAATTAAAAACTAGTAAATAGGCCCGGTACCCGGACCGGCTATTAGGCACACAGTTTAGTTGAAAATGGTGATTCACTCACAACACCATATCATTGACTAATCTTAATTCGTTCATAATATTTTAAAGGACTCTTTCTCAATAGTTCTTTTTTTTTTATAATTTATCAATTCTCTTTCACTTAGCCCCACACCCATCCTTCCCTCCCTCACCCGCCCGCCACCCCCTTCCACCCAAGACATGCCCGAATCGCAGTGGGTCTCAATGTACAAAATTACAAAAAGGGGCATTTAGTATAACTGCATGTTCTTAGAACACCACCCCCCTTCCACTCAAGACATGCATAAAGTAAATATTCGCGACAAAGAAGAAATATTAAATACTCACTACCAATAATAAGAAATCTGTAAATTTTTATACTGGCGCACTGTTTTTAGAGCATTTTCTAAAAAAAATGCTCTATTGTCCCCGTTTTGTCTGTCTGTCCGTCCGTCATCACCCTAGATCTCAACAACCATAAGTCCTAGACCCATGATGTATATATCATTTTGTAGGTCTTGGCCTGCCAAGAAATGACTTTTTCCATTTCGCGATCTGACCTCTCAGGGCCGTAAAAGGGGCCTTAGTACCGTTTTTTACTATATAAGCTATATTAATAAAGGAGCGCTATATCTCAGCAACTATAAGTCCTAGACCCATGATGTATATATCATTTTGTAGGTCTTGGCCTGCCATGTGTACATCAAAAGTTCATTTCGCGATAGGACCTCTGAGGGCCGGGCTTCAGGGCTCCTAAGGTGCCTATATATTATATATACACCTTGTACGTTCAATAACCCGTTCATTTGGTGCGAAATACTGCAGCACGTAGTTTCACCAAGATTTATTAAGAAACTCATCAAATGAAATAGTAAGCTTGTGTTCTGAGTTTAATTGAAAGTATCAGAGCTATGCAACAATTGACGGAGTTTTCGGACGATTAAATGACTATAATTTAGAATGTTTTCAATTATGAGTCCTATTTCAGTAACCACAAACCACTTGTAGTTAGATTTAAGAGACAATAATTTTTTTTCAAATATAAAGAAACGTCTTTATATTTTTTTTTTTACAAATATATGCATTACACAATTGAATTTATAAACATTTCCAAAATTTACAAATATTTACTGAAAGCTAACAAACGTACTGATACATAACACGAAAATGCGCTAACACGTCCTGTGTCCAGAATGGAACAGGCTTAATTGCTTGTTTTTTTTTTTAACTCCGCGAAGGTGTGACGTAGAATTCAGACTTTTTTATAGCAATGTACTCTATCAACTCGTGCAGTGCCGTGTATTTGTAACGTGCAGACATGTGGCTTTTATTGCCATGAACATCCTTTACACCGCACGGTGTGAAGGTCTGTCAAACGGTCCACCGTCTACGTTAGCCGATTATGTATATAGATATTTAAAATGGTCTGGTAACATCACTATGTAAAATTATAGAAAAAAAAAGCAATCTGGTGATGCTGCAATATATTTTTGTTTTGGAAATAAATTAGCAGGTTAATTATACTCTCTACTCTTTTCTTTGTTTGATTGTAAAGGCAATCAAATTATATTATGTATAGCTTTCTTAAAATTAATTTTTACAACTAAGAACCTGTTATTTTGACAGAGCTATCTTTCTGAACTCAAAATTTGTTACATGAATCAAAATCTAAATGGTTAATACACCTATTCAGTTTTTTCCTCGTAAAATATTTACTTTTCCAAAGAATTAAAAATTTCAACATATTGATGTTATCTCTTGCATAAGATACTGTTTACATCTTCACTTTGAGACAATGTTCCAATATCTCAAACATCCATCCATCCAATCTCTCTATATATATACATATTCAAAGAGATAAATTTATTATTATATATAAAATATAGCATATTATATACTATTTTTTTACTAGTTTTTTCAGGGATGGGTTTTCATCAGATGGTACCATTTCTGTTGGGCACATAGCAAACAAAATAAAAATAACTTTTGGAAAAGGTTCTTCAGCTGTCTCCCTTGATCTGTTTGAAGCCAAGGCCTCAGAAAAGAAATTAGAACTGCAGTCTGTGCTGTTGTCACTCGCTAATCGTGTTTCATTGTTGGAAACTGAACTGTCCAAAGCAAATGATCAGGTCAGTGCTCTTAAAGCGGAAAAATCTTCCAATCGAGGAGTTGCCTCCAGCATGATGTCTAGTCCAGTGAAACATTCCAGTGTAACTAAGGCCAAAGTGAGTAAAGCTGGCATGAGTGTGGTAAACCCTTTGAGCAAGAAGAGAAAAGCTGCTGCTGGTGTAATTTTTGACGCAGATTAATTTTTAGTTTAATCTTATCTTTTTTTAGATGTATTTATAATCTTGAAACTTCATTCCAGCTTCAGTATATGACTTTTGAGACTTTTATGGATGTTTTTACAGATTTTTTACAACAAATTACTTTGATAGTTTAAAAAAAAACAACAACTAATTATGAGCAAAAATTAAAATTACTTTCTTGTATAGTTTTGAGTAAATGTACCATTGATTTTTTTTTTTCCAATGTTTTTTAACCTTTTGAAATTGAAATACTAATCCTGAATCCTGACTCCAAGGATCAACTGGTCCAACAAAGTAAGGTTAAAATTTTAAAATTCGTTTTCATTAATAAATAACAATAAAAACTCTTTATTCATTTTGATTTTTTTGTAGCTTTTTGTATTAATATGCTATTGAAATGTAATGCTTGTACATGACAGATAAAAGCTTGTCTCGCATTTACTGTACAGAATAATTGTACACATTTATAATGTTATATATGTCTGATTTATCCAGTTATAGACCTATTGGATTATCTATGCATATCTCTATACTGATTTATTGACTTTGACATTAATAAATTATGACTCAGACTTGTATCAAGATTGACTACACTCTTGGTCTTATTAACATAGTTAATTGTAATTAAAAGTGGAATGTTTATATTTTTAATATATATAAAAAATTATACTGATATATATTTATGTATATGTATTTAAATAATACAAATAAAAATTGTAATTAGCTAATATTATTTATACATTTAACTGAAATCTTTACTTATTTTATAATGCTCAGCCTTTCAAAACCTTTTCTTTTAGAAATAATTATTTCATACACTGGTAAAGGGCAAACTTTAAATGCCACATACATGGATCTAAACATTTTTCTGATTAGACTTTTTATTGAATAGTTTATTTCATTTACTCTTAGGCTTAGAGAAGTATTTTATATTTTCTGAATTTTATTAGTTGACTGCTGCCAAATGTTTATGTAATAATATACTGCATTATTTTAAATTTATTATACTGTACTTTTTGTTGCTTATTTGAATTTTTAACAAAAAAAAAAAGTAATATTTACAGTAAAAATTTTGAAGTGTGTAAAAAAAAAAATTAAAATTGTTAAAGAAATGTGGTATCTGTATTTTTTCAAACTTTCTAAAATTGTTACATTTGAATGGATTAATAAGGTACGACTCCGTTTATTTAAATTGATTTTAAATGAGGTAGCCCTATGTGCATGCTGTAGGGTTAGTCACTTGAGTGGGTCTAATCTTAAGAAGTGCATTCACCTACCTATATATTTCATGGTGGCTACATTAAATGAGCACACTTATACATGGTGGTGTACAGGATTTGATATTATTGTTTACAGCATGCAACTGGGGCCCACTTTATGGTGTTGAAATTTGATATTTTAACAATCGATCATGGGGCACCACAAAAGTTTTTTGTTCACGGGGGGGGGGGGGAGGTGTGCATTGGGCAAGTTATCCTGTCAGTCCACCACTGATGGTGGGGATGTAAAAAAAAAAGGAAGGGGGGGCACTACAAAAACCTTAGTAGAAGCGATCATCTAGACACAGCTTGACCCAGCTTATGCTTCTTGCCCTGGGCCCCGCGCTCTCCCACCTGGAAACCTTCCCATTATCAGTTTCAACGAAAACCACGGAAATACATTGAGAAACCTGCCAGTTAAGTAACATTGAAAAGCATTAATTTTTCTTTGATACCCCAGTATATAAATATACATTTTTTTTACCGTAATATAAAACAATGACGACGGAAAAAACGTCCAAATTTGTTGTTGGGGGACACGTATTCCGCTGAACTACACCCCCACCCCTCCGTACCCGAAATGACGCTCCTGGTTGAATTGTGTAAGACGTCTTTCGCTGTTATTATCAGAATCAATGCTGTTCGCTCATCATTTTTTTTTTCTTTTAGTATGAAGTTAATATGGTACATATCCAGTAATCCTTGCTTACGCATCTTAATTTAAATCAGTTTATTTATGAGGAGAGATAATTTGTTTCCTCGGCCGTTAATTACCTATGGCCGCATGCGACACAACGGCTACAGGCTGTACATTACTAAGTTTAATAGATTCATTGGTTGCTTTACTACGTTTGACTCGAATGATGCTTCCAAATATGTATGAATCTTCCTTAATTTCGTTTCAAGTGAGAGATTGCTCATTCTTTTTACTTCACAGGGACCTATGTCGCAGTCAAAAATTAAACATTTAAGTAAACAATACATGATCACTACATGTGTTGACTGTACAAGTGACCCACTGCTCACACATGTGTTGACTTTACAAGTGACACACTGCTCACACATGTGTTGACCGTACAAGTGACACACTGCTCACACATGTGTTGACTTTACAAGTGACACACTGCTCACACATGTGTTGACTTTACAAGTGACACACTGCTCACACATGTGTTGACTTTACAAGTGACACACTGCTCACACATGTGTTGACTTTACAAGTGACACACTGCTCACACATGTGTTGACCGTACAAGTGACACACTGCTCACACATGTGTTGACCTTACAAGTGACACACTGCTCACACATGTGTTGACTGTACAAGTGACACACTGCTCACACATGTGTTGACTTTACAAGTGACACACTGCTCACACATGTGTTGACTTTACAAGTGACACACTGCTCACACATGTGTTGACTTTACAAGTGACACACTGCTTACACATGTGTTGACTTTACAAGTGACACACTGCTCACACATGTGTTGACCGTACAAGTGACACACTGCTCACACATGTGTTGACCTTACAAGTGACACACTGCTCACACATGTGTTGACTGTACAAGTGAAGCACACTGCTCACGCAGGTTTTGATTAACCATTAGGCAAACAAGGCACGTGCCTAGGGCACCAAGCATTAGGGAGGCACCACAAGTCCTCAATACAAATGTGTATATTGTCCCGGTAGCCGCACTTAATTGACATGACATTAACAAATCGCAAATGTAATATTGGATTGCACATTATTTAACCTTGATACCATAACCTGGTGGTAAAATACCTTACTCCCCCCCCCCCCCGTCTTTAGCTATTATTTTTTTAAACTTTTTTTTTAAAGGATATGTTTGTGCTAGGTAACTCACTAATGCGTAGCGACCAATGCACTTCCGTTGTAGTCTGCTAATGAAGATGCATGAATCTAGGAATGAATTTGAAAGATTTGAAGAAGCTGCAAAAGAAATAACACCAGGTGTGGATTACAAGTCAACTTTGACCCGCAATCGTAAACGAAAGACAGTGGTCATTGATGGTGATGCCCCTGAGGTATCTCTGAATGCCAGAGACAAATTTCGTATATCTGCTTTCTACGCCATTGTTGACAAACGTAAGAGAGAGACGAGAAGATGAGGATAGATGTATAATGTATTATGATATAGCAGTTCAATTTTCTTGTTTGAGCAATGTATCACAAACATCTCAGGAATAGTGTGAAGGACTAATGAATGCTTATCCTGAAGATCTCAACAATAATTTATATACTGAACTACAACAATTCCACTCATAAATTCGCCACACGTTTCGTGCATCAAAATCTGAAAACAACACGTTCAGTCATGCAGAATTATACGAAGTAATAGTTAGAGACAACATCGTGTGTGTTTCCAAATGTAGAAATCGCCTTTCGCATATTTTTAACATTAATAGTTGTATCTCTTCAGAGGGCTATACTACTCCTTCAAGTATAGTGAGCTTATTATCTTCCTGTGTCCTCATTACTTCAAATGACATCAGATTGATATTAGTAGGCTAACACAAACGTCCAGCAAAGAAAATGACAACAGCCACCATTTCATGAGTTATTTCTTTATTAAACACAACATAAGAATATAAGTAAAATAAATCCACATCCAAGAAAATTGAAAGTCCCATATCATTGCTTCTCTTATTCTTTCATATCAGCTATACACAGAAAACTATAAAACTCTTATATTCCACAACATGTACTACACTTCTCTTCATGCTGTCCTAGCTCTCACAGACTGTTCTCTCTCTCTGACTACTTTACTAAATGAAATGGAATAAAAAATCCAAGTAGATCGAAAATGAAAAAAAAAACAAACTTATCTCTGCTGATTATAAATTATTGAGACAAACTTGTTGCGCAAAATTAACTTTGATGATGTACTCAAAAAGTTTGAATCTAGAAAAAAGAACTTTAAAATGTAAATGTGTTCTCTCTTTGACTTTCTTATCTATTAAAAAATTACATAATTCTTTTCTATTATTATTACAAAATTAATAAACTGTTAATTTTAATACAGAAATACCTTATTGTTGGTTTTATGAGTGTTAGTAATACCAACAAATGTGTCAACAACTGTTTTTCTTTGTTAGTATTTTGCATAATATTGAACATAACAGCGGTCAGTGTAGGATAGGGGGCGCGGGGCAGAAGGGGGCATCCGTGTGGGTTCGTGCCTAGGGCACCAACATGGCTTAATCCGGCCCTGTGCTCAAACATGTGTTGACTGTACAAGTGAAACATTCTGAGTGAGATGGAGATTATTAGTGATCTTCGGTTGTTATCTAAGCAGGAAAACAAGAGATAACGTAACGTAGCCTTTTTCTCGTACAGTAAACTTCTCACGTATATTCAGTTAGAACGATTTTTTTTTAAAATTTGATCATCTTGCGAGGCATTCCTCGTCAAACAAGGCAAACTTTGTTAAACAATAGTGCTCGTCTTGTGAAACACTCGTAAACCGATGTACTCACAAATCGCGGCGTTCTATACTGAATAGTACTGATTAACTTGTTTATGTAGTCATCATAAATTGACGTCATTACTCTCTTGTCCTTGATCGATTTATTGCAAATATCAAATAAGCAAGATGGTTTGGAGATTAATAACAAATGGCCTAGACCATTACAAACTATGTCAGTGGTGCCCACAGATTATAATATCTAATCTGTGATCTTATCTGTTGTGGTGCCCACAGATTATAATATCTAATATGTGGTCTTATCTGTGGTGGTGCCCACATATTATAATATCTAATCTGTGATCTTATCTGTGGTGGTGCCCATAGATTATAATATCTAATCTGTGATCTTATCTGTGGTGGTGCCCACAGATTATAATATCTAATCTGTGATCTTATCTGTGGTGGTGCCCACAGATTATAATATCTAATCTGTGATCTTATCTATGGTGGTGCCCATGCATGAGGCCAATGAAAGACGTACTCTAGCCAGTTGAGCAAGACTTCTTGAGCACAAGGAATAAACAAAAAAATGAAAAATAAAACAACAACAATGCAACAAACCGCAAAAAAAAAAAAAGTCTTATTGGCAGCAGCACAAAACTCGTCAAAAGGCTGCACGTGAGTCTGATAGCCACTTTTGGCCACCACTCCTGCCAACAAGCAGATTTTTTACACTATTTTTCATGTGAAAGTTATGAATGAATGGCGGTGAAATTAATTATTACTAGCTGGCTGTCTAAAAAAAAAAAGGAAATAGCTGACAGAATTAACATGCGTGACCAATACCTATTTGACTAGTCCGGAGTATTGTACAGAGTATTTTCTTTTTTCTTTGAAACAATAAGGGGAGTAATTGCGTGAAGTCTAAAGTTACACTAAAGTCAAATGTATGAAACATTTTAATATCATAGACCTCGGAGAACTAGGCCAGTATAAATACACATGTTGTACCCAAATTGTAAAAACCGAGCTCAGTGGTACCTGGTCTTTACTTAAGTGGTTCAACAGATGACATAGCCTACATTTTTAGAAACGTTAATTCTAGAACAGTATCAGCGATACGGAAATAGGGTGCCATATTTTACTTTTTTTTTTTTAAATTCTACAGCCGTATCGGTAATAGATGGACAAAATGCACAATTTTTAAAGAAAAAACTCACATAATGACCCACTAATTCTTTTTACATGGGTCCTACGTAATATCCCCCACCTTAAAAAATGACCACGATGTAATTACTCAATGTGTTATCCACCCCCACCCCAACCTTAAAGAGATACTTTAGCTTTATCTACTATGGTCATTTTATAGGTATGGGGAAAAATAACTCGCTTCATCGTAGACTAGGGCAGGGGTCGGCAACCTTTTGAGACGGAAGAGCCAAAAGTTATAATTTACAATTTTCTCAATTTTTAAAGAGCCACTAAAATGGTTGTTTCAATATTATGGTATTTGATTAGGGCGCAATTTGACATCGAAAGAGCCGCAACTTGACATTGAAAGAGCCGCATGCGGCTCGCTAGCCGCAGGTTGCCGACCCCTGGACTAGGGTATCTAATATATCATATATATTAAACCAGTGCTACGAAACCTTTTTCAACTCGCGGCACACTTGAACTGTTACAGAAATTGGTATGCACACTGAAGAAACATGATGGGTATTAATAAAAATAACATGACATTACTAAACTATTTTAAATTGACTTTTATTGATCATAGGCGAAACTCATTCTTTCTCATTCATTTCTAACTCATTCGAAATTCTGCCTCAAAAATTTAAAATGTGATTAGCTCATCTGTCTTTGTATTCACAATGTGATTGGCTGATCTGTGTTTTTATTCACAATGTGATTGGCTGATCTGTGTTTCTATTCTCACTATGGTCAACATTTTAAATATTCGTTGTAAAAACTGCATATTAAAATTTTAGACCAAAATGTGTTAAACCAATACACGGACCAGTGTGTAAGACTAGCGTGTTAGATCAGTGCACGGACCAGTGTGTTTGACCAGTGTGTTAGACCAGTGCACAGACCAGTGTGTTAGACCTGTGTTAGACCAGTGTGTAAGACCTGTGTGTTAGTCCAGAGTGTAAGACCTGTGTGTTAGACCAGTGTGCTAGATCAGTGCACGGACCATTGTGTTTGACCAGTGTGTTAGACCAGTGCACGGACCAGTGTGTTAGACCAGTGCACGGACCAGTGTGTTAGATCAGTGCATGGACCAGTGTGTTAGATCAGTGCACGGACCAGTGTGTTAGATCAGTGCACGGACCATTGTGTTTGACCAGTGTGTTAGACCAGTGCACGGACCAGTGTGTTAGACCAGTGCACGGGCCAGTGTGTTAGATCAGTGCACGGACCAGTGTGTTAGATCAGTGCACGGACCAGTGTGTTAGATCAGTGCACGGACCAGTGTGTTAGATAAGTGCACGGACCAGTGTGTTAGATCAGTGCACGGACCAGTGTGTTTGACCAGTGTGTTAGACCAGTGTACGGACCAGTGTGTTAGACCAGTGCACAGACCAGTGTGTTAGACCAGTGTTTTAGACCAGTGTGTTAGACCAGTGTGTTTAACCAGTGTGTTAGACCAGTGCACATACCAGTTTGTTAGACCAGTGTGTTAGACCAGTGTGTTAGACCAGTGCACTTACCAGTGTGTTTAACCAGTGTGTTAGACCAGTACACAGACCAGTGTGTTAGACCAGTGTGTTAGACCAGTGTGTTTGACCAGTGTGTTAGACCAGTGTTTTAGACCAGTGTGTTAGACCAGTGTGTTTAACCAGTGTGTTAGACCAGTGCACATACCAGTTTGTTAGACCAGTGTGTTTAACCAGTGTGTTAGACCAGTGCACATACCAGTTTGTTAGACCAGTGTGTTAGACCAGTGTGTTAGACCAGTGCACTTACCAGTGTGTTTAACCAGTGTGTTAGACCAGTACACGGACCAGTGTGCTAGACAAGTGCACGGACCAGTGTGTTAGACCGGGCGTCGAAACTGGTTGAGTACTGCTTGTATCGAGTCATTAATGTATATCAAGTTTCAATCTTTGTATATATCAATTAATCATCTGCCAATAATATGAAGACATTTAATGACATATTGTTGTCGTGACTCAACTGTCCATTTACACACGAACGATTTTAAAGTGTCTGCTTATCGCCCAGTGTCTGCTTGTCACCAATGTCTGCTTATCGCCCAGTATCTGCTTGTAGCCCAGTGTCTGCTTGTCGCCCAATGTCTGCTTGTTGCCCAGTGTCTGCTTGTCGCCCATAGTCTGCGTGTTGCCCAATATTTGCTTGTCGGCCAGTATCTGCTTGTTGCCCAATGTCTGCTTGTCGCACTGTGTATGTTTGTCGCCCAGTGTCTGCTTGTTGCCCAGCGTCTGCGTGTTGCCCAATGTCTGTCTGCTTATCGCCCAGTGTCTGCGTGTTGCCCAATGTCTGTCTGCTTGTCGCCCAGTGTCTGCTTGTCGCCTAGTATCTGCTTTTCAACCTTACTAGGTGACAAAATATCTTCACTGGGCAACAAAGTTAAAATACTCTCTGCTTATAAAAAATTCACTTGCCTTTGTTGGTAAAGTTCACATGCAATATAAAAACCAGCATCTTAAGCCTGTTCCATTCTGGACACAGGACGTGTTAGCGCATTTTCGTGTTATGTATCAGTACGCATGTTAGCTTTCAGTAAATATTTGTAAATTTTGGATATGTTTATAAATTCAATTGTGTAATGCACATATCTGAACAAAAATATATAAAAAACGGTACCCTAAGAAACACTGATGCCCAGCCCTAAGAGGGCATGACCAAAATTAATCAAACCAAATTTATGTTAGGGGGATAGATACTCTTGGGGCCCCTAGGGCCCTTATTCTCGTATCGCTACGTATAAGGTGTAGAATGGGGCCATGAAAATGACATAATTATTAATATAGCTTATATAGTAAAAAACGGTACCCTAAGAAACACTGTTGCCCAGCCTCCAGAGGTCAGATCGCAAAATGGACTTTTGATGCAGGAATGGCAGGCCAAGACCTACAAAAAAGTATATAATCATGGGTTTAGGACTTATGGTTGCTGAGATCTAGGATGATGACAGACAGACAGACAGACAGACGGACAAAACGGAAACAATAGCGCATTCGACTTCTCGAAAATGCGCTCAATAGTACGCTAGACGAAACAAATAAACAAACATTGAAGAAATCAGCACATTTACAAACCCAGGCTAAACTTAAGACTTCAGAATCTGCCCACCATCTCACTCTTGATATAAACATTATCAAAAGACCTATTAATTTCAGGCTCAATAGGAAGTTAATTAATTGACTCGAACTTTTAAAATTTTATTTTTTGTCGTAAAAAATACACAAATGTTCAGCATTTCGAATCGATTGGGTTTAGAGACGTTGGTGAAAATAGATTTCAAATCGATTTTTCATAAAATCCGTCTAGCATTATAGAGTGACTGATATAAAGTGTATATTATTAGTATGATCTTAGATCATCTAATTCATTTTAATACAAGTCTCTCTCTCTCTCTCTCTCTCTCTCTCTCTCTCTCTCTCTCTCTCTCTTTATATATATATATATATATATATATATATATATATATATATATATATATATATATACTCATATTCATTATATTTTAATACAAGTCTATTCTTAAAAGTTTTTTCTTTTATTTTACAAATACTTTAATAATGTTTCTTAAAATGATGTACCAATTGACATTTTAAAATTACTTTATTATGGTCTTTACTGATGCACAAACATATCTTAATCCAGTCCAATTTTAAATGACCCACTCAGCCTGGTTGTCTACAACATGATACACGAACATATCTTAATCCAGTCCAAATGACCCACTCAGCCTGGTTGTCTACTACATTATGCAATTCAATGGATGGACCCGGGGAAATGGTCAGTGGCGTAGCGAGCTTAACTCGCGCCCGGGGCACTATACCTTTTTAGCGCCCCCATTCAAAAACCATATATAATATTATAAATGAAATATACCATTTGGCACCCATTTGTGAGTAGCGCCGGTGCATGATGCCCCCTCTCCCCCCGCCCTCGCTACGCCACTGGAATTGGTGACCGTTGACTTCTGATCACTGGTGACTGGTTCAAATTATTTCGATGGCAATCATCACGTTCTACTGCCTATCAGGTTTTGACTTTTTTAAAATTTTACCTCATCAAACTGTACGGCGACATTAAAAAAAATTGAACAATGGTACTGCTGTTCTCACAATTAAATGTTAAATAGGTAAAACAGAAAACAATCGCCTGTTCACTTTAATAGTGTAATACAGTGGGGGCCAACCTTTTTCTCACCGCGGACCGGTCAATGTTTGATAAATTTCACCGCAGTCCGCTGGGGGTGGGTAGGGAGGGGAGAAGGTATTTATATTGATTATTTATAATTTAGATTGTTTTGATCTACAATGCCACATCGGCTCAGCTGTTAACCGCTCGCCTTGGAAAGTCGCACAAAGTACCCAGAGAAATACACAACAGTAAATATAAAGGAAATTAAGTTTAATATTTCTATTGGTGAGCTGCTTAATCACGTGACGAACTTTGACACACAGACGTACAGAACACAGACACCACTCCTATCAAAACCAGTTGCTTACACATTTACTGTCACTGGCAGACCCTTAATTAATAACTGATTCTGAATTAATGACATGCAAATTAGATTTTGATTCACTTCATACTTTTATTGTGCACATTTCTTTTTGGTGAAACAATTTAAATTTTGGACAACAGATGTTAAAACTAATATGGAGAATAAATTTTTCCTGGTTTTATTTTGACGACGTCAACATGAAGATTAAAAAAAATAATCCTCAAAACAGTAATGATATACTATGAATTTTGTTGTTGTTGATTATATGTTCAAATTTTACGACATTGAAACAAAAAAGTCTGATAACACCATATAATTTTTATTTATCACAGACTATAACAAGTTTTTGGGACCAAGAATTATCAGAAAATAGAGCTAAGTGTTGACTGAACATTATTTAGACAGACGTAATGTATAATAGTTTGGGTGTTTGTGTGTGTGTGTGTGTGTGTGTAATGTTTAATATGTTATTGTGTGTTACGTCATAAAACATCGTTTTTAATTTATTTTTTTTACTAATATGTGACCTATGATAACATATGTGACCTATGATAACATATGTGACCTATGATAACATATGTGACCTATACAACCGAGAAAAAACTGTTCTAATAAATAAATTAAAAATTGTAGAGATAATTTTCTAGATAGTTAAAAAAATTTGCGGACACATCAAGATATTGAAAAATTTAATGTGCGTTGGCTATAAAGGCAAATAAAATCTGGACAAATGAAAAAAGTTTTGCCAAGTTATGTTTTTTTTTAAACTACTTTTAAAACCTTCACAATTTTGTTAATGATTGTTGCGTTTGGGTTTTAATGTCGCACCAAAAATAAACTTATATTGCAAATTTATTTAAAAATATATTAACATGATTATTTTTATTCTTGATGCATGTATTAAAGTAACTTATAAAAGTTGCTGAACAAAATATAACCTTCCATTATTATCAAACAACGCAATGTATTATTTGATTTGTGCAATGTATTATTTCATTTGTGCTGCTAAGTGTTCCAGCGATAAAAAAAAAGACACAGGGCCACCATGATAATATTATTAGCCCCACGGTAAACTTAAGTAAGGGGCCTCAGAGACAACCAACTTAATGTGAAATGATCATTCAATATGGGGCCCCATTTATATACAGAGCCGTACTTATGAATAGTCAAAATATGAAACTGACAATGACTCAACTTTATGCACTAATTCCTAGATAAATATTATGTTTGCGGGCCCCGCGCCCCGGAGAGTATTTTGGCCAAGAGCCCCCATATTTCTTTGAAGGTCTTTGCGTTGGGCCCTCCTAACCCTAATAAATTGTTTAAATTGTAGTACATTCAATATACTAAACGATAACGTGTATTTTTTAAATATTGTATTTACGATCCACGTTTATCAGACTCATCAGAGTAGAAAACCTTGACTTTTATAGGGCGCCTTCACTTTTATAGGGCGCCTTCACTTTTATATGGCGTTCCCGTGAGCGTTTATGTCACTAAAAAAATACCTCATTGTATAGTTTATGTCACTCATTGTATGGTTTGATCATGTCGCATGGAATATTTCAGAAAATTATTGCCAAGTTGAATGCAGTCGTGAATAATTGGCTCATTTAAAATTTTGTTGGGGAAATCAAATCTATTTATTCCTGCAGCAAGTTTAATCAATTTAAACCTGATTAACTAACAAAAATATTTACTCCGAGAAATTTTTTGTGTCTCGGTTTTAATTTTTTTTTTCTATCTGGCAGATAATTTTTTTTTAATTTTTCCCAACCGGAGAGAACATGTTCAAACTGCTGCAACACTGGACTAAATATTTGGATACACAAAGAATTATATTATTGGTGTATGGATTAAACGCAGTGTTATAGCTAAACCATTTGTGTTGATATGACAAATTTGACATACGGGCGAATTGAGTTTTAAATTTAACACTTGTTAGTGATATAAAATAGGGACCTTTACGTAATAACTATAGCCATATTTGTTTGAAATGAAACAATACCTTAGTTCACTACTGTAACTTGTAATATAACATTTCGTATTATAAGCTTATTTGTAACACAGTGTGTATTATAGGCTTATGTGTAACACAGTATGTATTATAGGCTTATGTGTAACACGGTGTGTATTATAGGCTTAGTTGTAACACAGTGTGTATTATAGGCTTATTTGTAACGCAGTGTGTATTATAAGTTAATTTGTAACACACTGTGTATTATAGGCTTATTTGCAAAATGAGTGTTTTGTAAGACATTTGCATTATTTGCTGATCTGTAGCATTTGTGTTTGATAGGGACATGTTTTTTTTTGTTGCTTGTTTAGGAAATATAACGATGAGCAAGCAGCTAGATATTTAATCTATGTTTACTTTAGATATTGATCCAAACCGGGCAAAACTTGGGCTGAAATCAAAACATTTAGGGGAAAGGTAGGAGGGTGCTGTTTACCTCAACAACAAGAAATTTATGTTACAAAATAAATAATTTTTGTTTTAATAAATGAATCTTTCAATAACAATCATATTGTCACAGTAACACTAATCAATAATGCACCAGTACTGTCTATTCTAACACAGACACATGGAAACGAGACAATTAGGTCACTGATAGTTTAAAACACAAGGATAATGAAAAAAAAAATGTCATCAAAGATTAAGGAGAATAAAAAAAGAAAAAAGTCCAAAAGTCATGATAACCTAGATAACTCTCTGCCTAAACTTTATTGCTGAAGTCAACAGAACATGGCTTAATGTTTAGTTTTTTTTTTTTAAAAAAAAGCTAAAATAAACGTATTTCTTAACATTTTTGAAGTGCGATATTTTTTTTTTATTCTTTGATCAAGACAACAACAGCAACTGGACAATGTATATGTTGATAAACAGCACAAGGTAAACAAACAAAAATACAACAAAACCATAACATTGTTCTTGATGTTATCAAAAATGTTTACTTAATGTTATTATGTTATTGTGTATGGAGAAGTTGATTAAAACAACACAAAGTAATCGGAATTGATCTGAATACATCTTATAGAGATGTACAAAATATTACTATGTGGAATGAGACAGATAGTTTGTTAAACAACACAAGAATAAGAATTTGACTGAATGTTATAATAGTTGTACAGGGCTTTATAAGTGTGGCTATGTTATTGTTGATGGATACTTTTTTTAAACAACAAAATAATAAGAATCTTATTCAATGTTATAACAGCTAACATGGTCTACTGAATGTTACCATGATAATGTGCACACTATGTTTGGATGTAATAGTATAAAGATCATTTCACACATTTCTTGTGAAACATAGTTTGAACAAAAGACTAAACTAAATAAACAAAAAACAGAACAAACAAACTAGAAAAAAAAGACATTATTTACATGGTTGCCATGGAGATGACACAGATGACATCCACGGTGATGTAAACACTATGGTATGCATGACAATGACATGTTTGGTCTACTCGCGACATCGTTAGACAAGTCTGACATCAATACGGTGTATGAGATTTAAGAACGAAACCAAACAAAAGCAACAACAAATGATAACATAAATAAACAAATAAATAAAACATGACCAAATATTCATGCGATAACGTTTTCTGTGGACAATTAATGTCATTCCGCAAGGTTTATAGAGCTAATGAAATCAGTGATACAAAAGTGTACAGTACAGATGTGACATCAACAAAACGGTTTTACATTGACATTTAGTTGTACAGACGAAAGAACACAAGTGTCACAAAAAAAACAACAATCTTGAATTCGTAAAGTTTAAATTTTTTTTATATATCCCTCTGTGTGTAGTTTTTGCTGTTTCAGCTAATAACAAACATAAATACTGTAATAAAATAATATAACCGCCCCCCCCCACCCCGAAATAAAACCCACACAATAGTGACAGCTGTCGAAACTGAACTAAACTAACGGTTAAACAAAATGGCACTATCACAAGACAAACGCAATGTTTTTTTAGGGTAAATACTTTTCCTTTTTTTTTACTGCTCCAAAAAAAATATAAACAACAAAAAAAAAAACAAATACATTTTATTTAAACGTCGGCCGGTAAGTTAAATATACTCGGACCAACGTATGAATAGGTTTTTGGAGTCAGTTTGTAATATGTAACAATGTAGTAACTAGCGGACTGAAGCTACTCCTCTACTACACCGCTCTCGTGGGCTCTGCGTACCAGATACAACTTCTCATGTTTCTCTTTATCTGGAACAAAACAAGAAATGTGTATGTCAATTGAGTGCAATAAATGTGTTTGTCGATTCAGTAAAATTGGATCATTTGCTGTTGCACAATAAATTGATTCTTTGTAAAGTAAGAAAAGAAAGAGATAGGTAATCTGGCACAAGGTATAAAAGAGTTTGTCTTAGTAACAGGGTACAAGATGTACGTGTGCATGGTTTGATATAAATACAATTTAAAGTTTAGATATTATTTACTGATAGCGATATACCAGATTCAATGAAATAACTGGACAGAATAACCGACTCAATCATCTTACTGGGCAGTATATCAGAATCAATCATAGCATTAGGCAGTATATCAGACTCAATCATCTTACTGGGCAGTATATCAGAATCAATCATACCATTAGGCAGTATATCAGACTCAATCATATTACTGGGCAGTATATCAGAATCAATCATACCATTAGGCAGTATATCAGACTCAATCATATTACTGGGCAGTATATCCGAATCAATCATACCATTAGGCAGTATATCAGACTCAATCATATTACTGGGCAGTATATCCGAATCAATCATACCATTAGGCAGTATATCAGACTCAATCATCTTACTGGGCAGTATATCAGACTCAATCATCTTACTGGGCAGTATATCAGAATCAATCATACAATTAGGCAGTATATCATACTCAATCATCTTACTGGGCAGTATATCAGAATCAATCATACAATTAGGCAGTATATCATACTCAATCATCTTACTGGGCAGTATATCCGTCTCATTTTGTACAATAAGCCAGACTTAATGACAATACTGGACAGTATATCAGAATCAGTCATATCACTGGGCAGTATATCAGTCTCATTTTGTACAATAAGCAAGACTTAATGGTCATACTGGAAAGTATATCAGTCTCATTTTGGACAGAAATCAGACTTTATGGTAATACTGGAAAGTATATCAGTCTCATTTTGGAAAGAAATCAGACTTTATGGTAATACTGGAAAGTATATCAGTCTCATTTTGGACAGAAATCAGACTTTATGGTAATACTGGAAAGTATATCAGTCTCATTTTGGACAGAAATCAGACTTTATGGTAATACTGGAAAGTATATCAGTCTCATTTTGGACAGAAATCAGACTTTATGGTAATACTGGAAAGTATATCAGTCTCATTTTGGACAGAAATCAGACTTTATGGTAATACTGGAAAGTATATCAGTCTCATTTTGGACAGAAATCAGACTTTATGGTAATACTGGAAAGTATATCAGTCTCATTTTGGACAGAAATCAGACTTTATGGTAATACTGGAAAGTATATCAGTCTCATTTTGGACAGAATGTCAGACTTTATGGTAATACTGGAAAGTATATCAGTCTCATTTTGGACAGAAATCAGACTTTATGGTAATACTGGAAAGTATATCAGAATCAATCATTCCACTGGGCAGCAATATAAACAGCCATCAGTTATATACTTACCAGCTGGTTGGTTGGCGTAGGGCGGTGTTTTGGTTCCATGCAACACCAGTGTCCACTCTTTAAACAGTCCAGTCTCTGGTTGTCTTCTGACTCCGATGATTGGTTCCATGACAATGTCCAGTGTCCATGTACCACGTGACAGCTCAGCCCATGTGTGAGTTGTCATGAATGGCCAACGAGTGAAACCATTTTTGTCATCGTCGTCATTGGGCCTTTGGCTGAGTATCATTGACCTACATATTGGTAATACAATATATCATTGACCTACATATCGGTAATATATCATTGACCTACATGTTGGTAATATAATGTAACATTGACCTACACGTTGGTAATATAATATATCACTGACCTATATGTTGGTAATATAATGTATCATTGACCTACATGTTGGTAATATAATGTAACATTAACCTACATGTTGGTAATATGATGTAACATTGACCTACATGTTGGACATGCAGCACAAAATAAAAGAAGGATAGCTGACCGAGCGGTGTAGATCGCTCGACTTTCAACCTGAGAGTCCCCGGGGTGATAACAAAGAGAGTATTTTCAACATCCTGGTGAAAAGTCCATCAAGTCCAACCAACTTTAAATGGGTACCTGACTTACAGAAACAGGTGAATTCTACACTTGATCTACTCAAATGGGTACCTGACATACAGAAACAGGTGAACTCTACACTTGATCTACTCAAATGTGTACCTGACTTACAGAAATAGGTGAATTCTACACTTGATCTTCTCAATTTGGTACCTGACTTACAGAAACAGGTGAATTCTACACTTGATCTACTCAAATGGGTACCTGACTTACAGAAACAGGTGAATTCTACACTTGATCTACTCAAATGGTCACTATAAGGCTAAAGGAGCTTTTTTACTGAGTAAAAAACACACGAAAGTTATAATATAGTAAGTAATATGCTCGAAGTATTACATTTGTTAATACCGACATTTAATATTCATAGATCTACGGATATTAATACTGACATGTCATGATCAAGTGTAATGTCCGTAGATCTACAGGTATTAATACTGACATGTCATGATCAAATGTAATGTCCGTAGGTCTACAGGTATTAATACAGACACGTCATGATCCAGTAATGTCCGTAGATCTACAGGTATTAATACTGACATGTCATGATCAAGTGTAATGTACGTAGATCTACAGGTATTAATACAGACAAGTCATGATCTAGTGTAATGTACGTATTCCTACTTACGTAGTTCCCATGGGGGATGTAAGGTACATGGTGACACAACCTCTGTACGTGGACCTAAGACTGACGAATGCTTGCACGTGTTCCAGGTAGTTCACTTCATCGTCTTTCCCAATACAGCCGTCAGATTCTATTGTCAACCGAAGTGGTTTCCCAAAAGTAAATTCCCTGAATGTCAGAAAGATGGCAGTTAAATTTCACAAAAAAAAAAACGTTTTTTTTCTCCACGTTTCTAAAAGTAATCTCAAGGGAAGTTCGAAGGTGATGGGAATTATATCCAGGGTGTATATCCAGGGTGTATAGCCAGGGTGTATAGCCAGGGTGTATAGCCAGGGTGTATATCCAGGGTGTTTTAATTTTAAAAAAAATTATAATGATAAATTCAACTGCAAACATCACTGTTGTGGTAATGATTAGTTATTGAAATAATAAGATAATTATTTGAGTTGAGACTAGCTTTGACCACTTTATTTGAGACTAGCTTGACCACTTAACTTAAGACTAGCTTTGACCTCGAAAGAGACACATGTAAATAAAGACAGTGTTTGTCTTTCTTACTCTTGTTTGTTGAATTTCTACTGTAAATTAATGTAAATCGGCAAATTTCCATGGCATCGCTCTCTATCTTTATATACAAACTTTGACAGAAAGAGAGAGAAAGAGAGAGAGAGAGAGAAAGAGAGAGAAAGAGAGACAGAAATAGAGAAAAACGGCTACATACTACAGAGTATGCACAGAGCCATAGTAATGAAGGCTAAACTCATTTTAAAAATGTTTACACACAAAAATGTCTAAATTATAGGTTGTTTTTTTAAAACTTCTTTATGGCACCTGTCTATAGTAAAAGGCTGTCAGGAGCAACAGCTATTAAAGTAAAAGGCTGCCAGGAGCGACAGCTATTAAAGTCAAAGGCTGCCAGGAGCAACAGCTATTAAAGTAAAAGGCTGCCAGGAGCGACAGCTATTAAAGTAAAAGGCTGCCAGGAGCGACAGCTATTAAAGTAAAAGGCTGCCAGGAGCAACAGCTATTAAAGTAAAAGGCTGCCAGGAGCGACAGCTATTAAAGTAAAAGGCTGCCAGGAGCGACAGCTATTAAAGTAAAAGGCTGCCAGGAGCGACAGCTATTAAAGTAAAAGGCTGCCAGGAGCGACAGCTATTAAAGTAAAAAGGCTGCCAGGAGCGACAGCTATTAAAGTAAAAGGCTGCCAGGAGCGACAGCTATTAAAGTAAAAGGCTGCCAGGAGCGACAGCTATTAAAGTAAAAGGCTGCCAGGAGCGACAGCTATTAAAGTAGAAGGCTGCCAGGAGCGACAGCTATTAAAGTAAAAGGCTGTCAGGAGCACCAGCTATTAAAGTAAATGGGTGCCAGGAGCGACAGCTATTAAAATCAGCCAAGCTTGAATCGATGGGTTAATAGAACTATAAAGAATCGATTTTGATACTTTCTTCACATGCGATATTTTTTAAAAACCTGTTTAATTCATTCATGAACGCTTAATATTGATTATGTTTATTACAAATTAGGACACGCACATCAATTTAGTTGTAAATCCATACTTGATGTGATAGAAAGCACTAGAAAATGTACGGTAAAAAAGATATTAAATTACGTGTTTGATGTTATATAACTAATATAATTTTCTATTAGGCTTTTTATTATAACTAATATTACTTTATAGGACTTCTAATATAGTTAACATTGCTATGTTGGTCTGCTATTTTAGGTAACACTGGCCTTCTTTTATAGCTAACATTACTTTATAGGACTTCTAATATAGCTAACATTGCTATGTTGGTCTGATAGTTTAGGTAACACTAGCCTTCTTTTATAGCTAACATTTGTTTTGTTGATTTTCTAATATTATGAACATTGCTTTACTGACCTTCTATTTTATCTAATATTGCTATATTGCCTCTATTGTAGTTTATATAAATAGCTAACACTGCCATATTAGACTTCTATTATAGTTAACTAAACAGACTCACTTGTCTGCTGTCACTGTTCCTGCTTTACAATGAAACCTTTCTGGCAAACCTCTCCACTGCTTAGCCAGATCCACCATGCTAGCAGCATCCAAAACACCATAGCCAAACAGATGGTTAAACAGAAGATGGGCACCGTTCAGCTTCCAGTGATGGATGCCGTTGGAGTCATACAGACTGTTTCTCTTCGAAGTCAGCACTGTCAGGTGCTGCACGTCGCGCCACGTCAAATTACGACTGGAAAAAAAATAACATAATCTTTTTTTTACATTTTTAGAGCATTTTCGAAAAAAAATGCTCTATTGTCCCCGTTTTGTCTGTCTGTCTGTCTGTCCGTCCGTCCGTCATCACCCTAGATCTCAACAACCATAAGTCCTAGACCCATGATGTATATATCATTTTGTAGGTCTTGGCCTGCCAAGAAATGACTTTTTTCCATTTCGCGATCTGACCTCTCAGGGCCGTAAAAGGGGCCTTAGTACCGTTTTTTACTATATAAGCTATATTAATAAAGGAGCGCTATATCTCAGCAACTATAAGTCCTAGACCCATGATGTATATATCATTTTGTAGGTCTTGGCCTGCCATGTGTACATCAAAAGTTCATTTTGCGATAGGACCTCTGAGGGCCGGGCTTCAGGGTTCCTAAGGGGCTTATATATTATATACACCTTGTACGTTCAATAACCCGTTCATTTGGTGCGAAATACTGCAGCACGTAGTTTCACCAAGATTTATTAAGAAACTCATCAAATGAAATAGTAAGCTTGTGTTCTGAGTTCAATTGAAAGTATCAGAGCTATGCAACAATTGACGGAGTTTTCAGACGATTAAATGACTATAATTTAGAATGTTTTCAATTATGAGTCCTATTTCAGTAACCACAAACCATTTGTAGTTAGATTTAAGAGACAATAATTTTTTTTCAAATATAAAGGAACGTCTTTATAATTTTTTTTTTTACAAATATATGCATTACACAATTGAATTTATAAACATTTCCAAAATTTACAAATATTTACTGAAAGCTAACAAACGTACTGATACATAACACGAAAACGCGCTAACACGTCCTGTGTCCAGAATGGAACAGGCTTAATTGCTTGTTTTTTATGTTGGATTTTCTAATTCTCATTACAACTTTAAAAACAACTCACACGGTAATTCCTTTTTACCCCGTTTTTTGTTAATTTCCTTTTTTTTATAAAATGGTCGGGATTAAGATACTTTAGCATTTAGCATTTTAATTTTACTTGTAGACGCACGTTAATTCAAAATCTCTGGAGGGGTGTCGCGAGCCCGTGGAACTCCTTCGTAGCCGAGGGGGATGAAAGGGTAGTATATATATATATATATATATATATATATATATATATATATATATATATATATATATATTAGCAGGTTATTTAGTTAGTCATGCAAATGTACCCATTTAACAATATTTAGCTCAGCATATTTATATACAACTTCTGATACTGTCATCATTGGTCCACGGTCCATTAGTCTTGATGTTCACGGAATGGGAGGTGAAACGATCGGGGAAAAGAGGGTTTCACGTGGCATCTCGAATTTTCGGGCGACACCTAATATTACAGGTAGTTTTTGGTCCCATATTGGAACAGAAGGGTCACAACAAAATCGCTAGAAGTCAAAGTTACTAGTGTTATACAATTTAACCAAACTTTTAGATCCTTCACCAAAATTAAGCCTTGTGATATTCTTAATTTATTACTACATGTAGCCACAATAGAGCATATACAATTTACACGTATCCGCCGTTTGGCATTTCTATTTATACTTTACAAAATTCATTTGAAGCTAATTAATAAAACCAATGTACATTTTTCATTGTCTTTGCTACCCAAGTCCTTTTCCAGAATCTCGATTAGACAAGAAGGATGTGAAAAGTGTGTGTGTGAGTGTGTCTGTATGTGTGTGTGTGTGTGGGTGTGTGGTTTTAACTTTATAGGTGGAGGTTGTTTGTCGTATTTAATCCCATCTAAGACGGCTTGCGTTCGGATTGCCTCCCCATAGCTCTTGCACGTCAATTATATAACAAGGGTGTAAAGCTGCCAACTCTCCAACTTACTTGGCCTCCAGAGCTAATGCAAACACTCCAGCAGCTTCAGGTGCAGCTGCCGATGTCCCAGAGTGACTGGCTGTGCAGTTGTTATATAAATCAGTGGTTGCCTGAGGAAACAATAAGCTGATGTAGTACACAATCACTATGAACAGTCACACAAACATACAACTCCTCAAACAAACAATTAGGTCATGTAGTACACAATCACTATGAACAGTCACACAAACATACAACTCCTCCAACAAACAATGACAACGGGGGATCCCCAGACACCTCCCCTCCCTTCAACTTTTGCAGGAAAAAAATCGAAATCAACGGGCTTATAGCCCTTAATGTGTTTGGTTTGACCGACCCACCACCTACATACTGACCTGGCCACCACCCACATACTGATCTGGCCACCACCTACATACTGACCGACCCACCACCCACATACTGACCGACCCACCATCTACATACTGACCGACCCACCACCCACATACTGACCTGGCCACCACCCACATACTGACCTGGCCACCACCTACATACTGACCGACCCACCACCCACATACTGACCGACCCACCATCTACATACTGACCGACCCACCACCCACATACTGACCTGGCCACCACCTACATACTGACCGACCCACCACCTACATACTGACCTGGCCACCATCTACATACTGACCGACCCACCACCCACATACTGACCTGGCCACCACCTACATACTGACCGACCCACCACCCACATACTGATCTGGCCACCACCTACATACTGACCGACCCACCACCCACATACTGACCTGGCCACCACCTACATACTGACCGACCCACCACCCACATACTGACCTGGCCACCATCTACATACTGACCGACACACCACCCACATACTGACCTGGCCACCACCTACATACTGACCGACCCACCACCCACATACTGACCGACCCACCACCCACATACTGACCTGGCCACCACCTACATACTGACCGACCCACCATCTACATACTGAACGACCCACCACCCACATACTGACCTGGCCACCACCTACATACTGACCGACCCACCACCTACATACTGACCGACCCACCATCTACATACTGACCGACCCACCACCCACATACTGACCTGGCCACCACCTACATACTGACCGACCCACAACCCACATACTGACCTGGCCACCACCTACATACTGACCGACCCACCACCCACATACTGACCTGGCCACCATCTACATACTGACCGACCCACCACCCACATACTGACCTGGCCACGCCTACATACTGACCGACCCACCACCCACATACTGACCTGGCCACCACCCACATACTGACCGACCCACCACCCACATACTGACCTGGCCACCATCTACATACTGACCGACCAACCACCCACATACTGACCTGGCCACCATCTACATACTGACCGACCCACCACCCACATACTGACCTGGTCACCATCTACATACTGATCGACCCACCACCCACATACTGACCTGGCCACCATCTACATACTGCCCTGGCCACCATCTACATACTGACCTGGCCACCACCTACATACTGACCTGGCCACCATCTACATACTGACCGAGCCACCACCTACATACTGACCTGGCCACCATCTACATACTGACCGACCCACAACCCACATACTGACCTAGCCACCATCTACATACTGACCGACCCACCATCTACATACTGACCTGGCCACCACCTACATACTGACCTGGCCACCATCTACATACTGACCTGGCCACCATCTATATACTGACCGACCCACCACCTACATACTGACCTGGCCACCATCTACATTCTGACCTGGCCACCACCTACATACTGACCTGGCCACCATCTACATACTGACCTGGCCACCACCTACATACTGACCTGGCCACCACCTACATACTGACCTGGCCACCACCTACATACTGACCTGGCCACCATCTACATTCTGACCTGGCCACCACCTACATACTGACCTGGCCACCATCTACATACTGACCGACCCACCACCCACATACTGGCCTGGCCACCACCTACATACTGACCTGGCCACCATCTACATTCTGACTTGGCCACCACCTACATACTGACCTGACCACCATCTACATACTGACCTGGCCACCACCTACATACTGACCTGGCCACCACCTACATACTGACCTGGCCACCACCTACATACTGACCTGGCCACCATCTATATACTGACCGACCCACCACCTACATACTGACCTGGCCACCATCTACATACTGACCGACCCACCACCCACATACTGGCCTGGTCACCATCTATATACTGACCGACCCACCACCTACATACTGACCTGGCCACCATCTACATACTGACCGACCCACCACCTACATACTGACCTGGCCACCATCTACATACTGACCGACCCAATATCTTCATATTGACCTGGCCACCACCTACATACTGACCTGGCCACCACCCACATACTGACCTGGCCACCACCCACATACTGACCTGGCCACCACCTACATGCTGACCTGGCCACCACCTACATGCTGACCTGGCCACCGCCTACATGCTGACCTGGCCACCGCCTACATGCTGACCTGGCCACCACCTACATGCTGACCTGGCCACCACCTACATGCTGACCTGGCCACCACCTACATACTGACCTGGCCACCACCCACATACTGACCTGGCCACCACCTACATACTGACCGACCCACCACCCACATACTGACCGACCCACCATCTACATACTGACCGACCCACCACCCACATACTGACCTGGCCACCACCCACATACTGACCTGGCCACCACCTACATACTGACCGACCCACCACCCATACTGACCGACCCACCATCTACATACTGACCGACCCACCACCTACATACTGACCTGGCCACCACCTACATACTGACCTGGCCACCACCTACATACTGACCGACCCACCACCCACATACTGACCGACCCACCACCCACATACTGACCTGGCCACCACCTACATACTGACCGACCCACCATCTACATACTGAACGACCCACCACCCACATACTGACCTGGCCACCACCTACATACTGACCGACCCACCACCTACATACTGACCTGGCCACCACCCACATACTGACCTGGCCACCACCTACATACTGACCGACCCACCACCCACATACTGACCGACCCACCATCTACATACTGACCGACCCACCACCCACATACTGACCTGGCCACCACCCACATACTGACCTGGCCACCACCTACATACTGACCGACCCACCACCCACATACTGACCGACCCACCATCTACATACTGACCGACCCACCACCCACATACTGACCTGGCCACCACCTACATACTGACCTGGCCACCACCTACATACTGACCGACCCACCACCCACATACTGACCGACCCACCACCCACATACTGACCTGGCCACCACCTACATACTGACCGACCCACCATCTACATACTGAACGACCCACCACCCACATACTGACCTGGCCACCACCTACATACTGACCGACCCACCACCTACATACTGACCGACCCACCATCTACATACTGACCGACCCACCACCCACATACTGACCTGGCCACCACCTACATACTGACCGACCCACAACCCACATACTGACCTGGCCACCATCTACATACTGACCGACCCACCACCCACATACTGACCTGGCCACCATCTACATACTGACCGACCCACCACCCACATACTGACCTGGCCACCGCCTACATACTGACCGACCCACCACCCACATACTGACCTGGCCACCATCTATATACTGACCTACCCACCACCTACATACTGACCTGGCCACCATCTACATTCTGACCTGGCCACCACCTACATACTGACCTGGCCACCATCTACATACTGACCTGGCCACCACCTACATACTGACCTGGCCATCACCTACATACTGACCTGGCCACCATCTATATACTGACCGACCCACCACCTACATACTGACCTGGCCACCATCTACATACTGACCGACCCACCACGCACATACTGGCCTGGCCACCATCTATATACTGACCGACCCACCACCTACATAATGACCTGGCCACCATCTACATTCTGACCTGGCCACCACCTACATACTGACCTGGCCACCATCTACATACTGACCGACCCACCACCCACATACTGGCCTGGCCACCATCTATATACTGACCGACCCACCACCTACATACTGACCTGGCCACCATCTACATTCTGACTTGGCCACCACCTACATACTGACCTGACCACCATCTACATACTGACCTGGCCACCACCTACATACTGACCTGGCCACCACCTACATACTGACCTGGCCACCACCTACATACTGACCTGGCCACCATCTATATACTGACCGACCCACCACCTACATACTGACCTGGCCACCATCTACATACTGACCGACCCACCACCCACATACTGGCCTGGTCACCATCTATATACTGACCGACTTACCACCTACATACTGACCTGGCCACCATCTACATACTGACCGACCCACCACCTACATACTGACCTGGCCACCATCTACATACTGACCGACCCAATATCTTCATATTGACCTGGCCACCACCTACATACTGACCTGGCCACCACCCACATACTGACCTGGCCACCACCCACATACTGACCTGGCCACCACCCACATACTGACCTGGCCACCACCCACATGCTGACCTGGCCACCACCTACATGCTGACCTGGCCACCGCCTACATGCTGACCTGGCCACCGCCTACATGCTGACCTGGCCACCGCCTACATGCTGACCTGGCCACCACCTACATGCTGACCTGGCCACCACCTACATGCTGACCTGGCCACCACCTACATGCTGACCTGGCCACCATCTACATGCTGACCTGGCCACCATCTACATGCTGACCTGGCCACCATCTACATGCTGACCTGGCCACCATCTACATGCTGACCTGGCCACCACCTACATACTGACATGTCCACCACCTACATACTGACCTGGCCACCACCTACATGCTGACCTGGCCACCACCTACATATTAACCCAACCACCATCAACCAGCATTCATAGCAACCAACCTATCTATCTACCTTTCTACCTATATACCTACCTACCATTCAATCCGCAAACCAAATTCCTTTTAATCGACTTACCTTGCAATCTACCGGTCGTTCAATCCACAAACCTATCAAACCCTACAATCCATATTAAAACATATACCTTTCAATATACTTACCTTTCAAACAATCTACCTTTCAATACACCTACCTATTAAACCATCTACCATTCAATACACATACCTACCTATCAAACCATTTACCTTTCAATACACTTACCTTTCAAATCATCTACCTTTCAATACAACTACCTATCAAACAATCTACCATTCAATACACAAACCTACCTATCAAACCATCTACCTTTCAATAGACAATATTTCGGTTATAAAGATCGAAATAATTAAAATTCTGCTACATTTAATAAACGTTTTTTTTCTGCATTGATGCTGGGGTAAACGTGCAGCCATAATTGAAATTTATTGATGTATTATTTTCTTTTAGACTTGACGGAACAAACTAATTTCATTTTTGATGTGCAAAAGATCACACAAAATGTTTTAAATTAGTTTTAAGTAAGGCTGTTCCTACATTAGCTCGCATGATTTCATCAATGTTGAAATTTCACTTAAAAAAAGTGGATTACATTTAATAATCTTTTTGAAAATATTTTATGACATTAATTTTGTTTGTCTAAACTGTTAATTTTTAAATAATTTTCGATTTTTAAAATTTTGTTTTATTTATTGCAGTGTCTAGTAAGCAATCAACCGATTCGCACTTTTAACTTTACACAATTAGGTAAAGAGTTTCTTTAAATGAGCTATATAGTATATTACATTGACTGAAGTAGCAAACATGATTACAGTTAAGATCCACATGATTTTAATTATATATACTATATTACATTGACTGAAGTAGCAAACATGATTACAGTAAAGATCCCACGATTTATATTATATATACTATATTACATTGACTGAAGTAGCAAACATGATTACAGTTAAGATCCACATGATTTTAATTATATATACTATATTACATTGACTGAAGTAGCAAACATGATTACAGTAAAGATCCCACGATTTATATTATATATACTATATTACATTGACTGAAGTAGCAAACATGATTACAGTAAAGATCCCACATGATTTTTATTATATACTAACTGTACCCTGCAAAACCTTTGCATAGAGTTATATCCCCTTAGGCTTGATCGGTAGGTTGAGTTATTTTTGGTTTCGGGCAGATCCAATTTTTTCATGATTGTATTTTAAACTGCAATACTGTTGTATTAATTCTTTACTTTCGATTTAACGCACAACCCAAATCACTATTATTTTATTAGATACTATATTACATTGAATGAAGTAGCAAACATGATTACATTGAAGATCCCACATGATTTATATTACATATACATCTTAGTGGGATGGAAGGGGGAGTGGTGTAAATGCTCGACTGTCGACCAAAGAATCCTGGGTTCGATCCATGATGAGAATTTTCCCAGATCTTGGTGAAAGTTGATTAAAGAGAACCACAAAATTCTTTATATGCCGATGTTACAGAAACAGATCAATTCTACACGTCATCTTCCCGGAAGGTATTTAAGTCTTAGGGAACGTTTAATTTTATATACATTTTACAACACCTCAGCACTTCATTGAGTCTCATACACTCCAGTATTATCATTGACTGTAATTTGCCATTTATTTAATCATTAAAATTTAAATATAAACTAAATACAATATTTTTTATTACATAGAAATAATATGATTTTATTTTTAATAGAATATGTAATAATATTTTTGCTTGAGATATTTCCCACCTAATTCATTTTTAAACCAAGCAGTATATTAAAACAAACAAACAAACAAACAAATTATTTTGTTGTAGGTCTGGAGTGCATTACCTGGTAAAGGAAACAATGACCATGATCTGTTTGGGATCATGAATGTGTCTCCTGTCCAGGGAAAAAAAATAATTATTTCTTTTAGAACAGGACAGGACCATGTCGAATGAAAACCGTTCACGCCAAAGTCGTCTTTGTTGTACACTAGAATATCGTGCTATCAGTATATGTTAGTTAAATTACACGTTGATGGTAGTAATGCAAAATATATGTTAGTTAAATTACACGTTGATGGTAGTAATGTAAAATATATGTTAGTTAAATTACACGTTGATGGTAGTAATGTAAAATATATGTTAGTTAAATTACACGTTGACGGTAGTAATGTAAACTATATGTTAGTTAAATTACACGTTGATGGTAGTAATGTAAAATATACTTCATAAGCTATTTGAGTAATACATCCCAGAATTGTTTGTACTACGAAAAACCTTCCCATAGAAACACACAATCTTTGTTGATCATATATTAATGATTATTTCTGCGATTAAAAAAAAAATTGTCATGAAAGTATGGTGGAACGGTTTAAATCGCGCGACCTTTGACCTATAGGTTCCGGGTTCGATCTCCCTGTGACAACCAAAGGAATTGGTCAGCTCATGGTGAGAGTTCCTCCAGAGGTGCAAGCATAGTCACTACACAAAAACCCAAATAATATATTTCCTCATTGCCCACATATCTTTGTTACTATAGTAACATATCAGGGAGTTCATGTTATAACATGTTGTTAGAGCTCATGTTGTGACACATTGTCAGAGTTCATATTATTACATATTGTCAGAGTTCAGGTTATTACACATTTTCGCAGTTCATGATATTACATATTGTCAGAGTTCAGGTTATTACACATTTTCGCAGTTCATGATATTACACATTGTCAGAGTTCAGGTTATTACACATTGTTGGAGTTCAGGTTATTACACAGTGTAAGAGAACTACTCGGTGGAATAACAGGTAACCTTTTTAAATCTCTTTTCATGATATTTAGTTTTGATTATATTATTCTGAATGCACATTACGATTTAATAATGAAAGGAAACAGGCCAATGAGAAAAACAAAATGAATTCAGTGTCTCAAGTTTTCTCAGTATCCTGCCTGCCAAGTTACAGAGATTTCTCAGACTATGCTGTGTCCAGTTCTGGCCTGTAATGGACATTTGACAAGACATAAAGCCTCGGCCAGGCTTCAGGAGATCAATACAGGAGATACAATGGTGGTGACCGTAGAGATATCCCCATGGATGGAGTGTCTTGTGCGATGTCACTGTCCAATGAATTCGTGTAGGGTGAGCATCAATTAAAACACATACGTTGTATTGTTGTGTGGTGCACATCAATGATATCACATACGTTGTATTAGTATATGGTGCACATCAATTATATCACATACGTTGTACTGGTGTAGGGTGCACACACACAGTGTTTTTTTTTGTAAAAAAATAGGTGCTGGTACTCAATGATAGATTGCCTAACTTTTAACTTCCAGTTCGCACCTATTTTAATCCTTATTGCGCGCAATTTTAAAATTATTCAATTTTAACAAATTAATGATATAATGAATTAATAATAAACGTTAAAATACAAGGAAAATAATAATTTTCCCCACCTTGAAAAAGGTGCACAAAAAGCACAGTATATATATATATATATATATATATATATATATATATATATATATATATATTATATATATATATACTAGTTGCAAGTACCCGGCTTTGCCCGGGTTTAAAATAAGGTTTTCTGTTTACCTTCTGTTTTCTCCCTACCCCTTTTCTCCTCCCTCTCTCCCTCTCCCCCTCCTTCTCTCCCCCCCGTCCATCCTCCTCCCTCCTCCTTCCCTCTCTCCCTCCCTGCCCCTCTTCTCTTATCTCTTCCTCCCATTTCTCCCATCCTCTCCCTCTCTCCTTCCCTCCCCTCTCTCCCTCCTTTCTCCCTCCCCCCCCTTTCCCACCACTCTCCCCCCTTCTCTCCCTCTCCCTCCCTCCCCTCATTCCCTCTTTCTCCCTCCCTGCCCCCTCACTCTTTATCTCTCACTCCTCCCATTTCTCCCACCCTCCCTCCCCTCTCTCTCCATCTCCCTCTCCCCCTCCTTTTCTCCCTATAAGAGGCATTTGCTGTCTGTCTGTCTGTCTGTTCCCTTATAACTCAAGATGCAGACAAACAAATAACGTGAAATTTGTTACACATACACATAATTACATGGGGAAGGTTATAGGACAGGTTTCGTTTCATCTCGATGGGTAGTTTAATTGTAATTAATTTTTTTTATTTTAGTATTTTACTATATTAAAGTAATCTCGACGGCGCCATAGATAAAAATTTCTCTGTGACGTCATTTCCCTATCATACACTTTTAAAAGAGGGGTAACTCCCGGAAACTCCAATTGTAAACATGGTGAAATCAATAGTCATATCTATTTACCTATCGTTTTATGTATTCGGAAGATTAAAATTAAAGGTGCACTTTAATAAACCGAAATACGTTAGTTAAAATGTTTCTGTGACATTATTAACATTATTAATACAATCTCAATGCGTAGTTTAATTGTAATTAATTATTTTAGTATTTTACTATATTAAAGTATTCACGGTATGGGATCGCCTTCACTATAAATAAAAATCGCGCACCAAGTGAATGTATAATTGAACGGACGGTGAAGAAAGGGCTAGGGACGGGAAAAAAAAATATTGTTTTTTTTTCATGCTGCAAGAACCCGACTTTGCCCGGGATTAAAATAAGGTTTTCTGTTTATTTAAGAAGCGTAATTTGACGTTTAATTGTACAGAGAGAGGGAGGGGGAGAGAGATAAAGAGAGAGGGGGCAGGGAGGGAGCGGGAAGGAGGGGGCAGAGAGGGGGAGAGAAGGAGGGAGGGAGGGAGAGAGGTGGTAGGGAGGGAGATTAAGGCGGAGGGAGGGAGAGGGAGGGTTGGAGAAAGAAAGGGAGGGAAGGAAAGAGAAAGGAAGGGAGGGAGTAGGGAGGGAGATAGAGGGGAGGGAGGGAGAGAGAGGATGGGAGAAATGGGAGGGAGTGAGAGATAAAGAGAGAGAGGGGGCAGGGAGGGAGAGAGGGGGGAGGAGGAAGGGAGGAAGGTGGAGAGAGGGGGGACGGGGGTGAGAGAAGGAGGGAGATAGGGAGAGAGAGGGAGATGGGAGAGTTAGGGAGGGAGGGAGAAAGGGAGGGAGGGAGAAAGGGAGGGAGGGAAAGAGAAAGAGAGAGAGGGGGTAAGGAGGGAGAGAGAGAGGGGAGTGAGGGAGAGAGGGGGTAGGGAGAAAACAAAAGGTAAACAGAAAACCTTATTTTAAACCCGGGCAAAGTCGGGTACTTGCAACTAGTTACAATTAAACTACCCATCCAGATGAAACGAAACCTGTCCTATAATGTGTATGTGTAACAAATTTCACGTTTTTTGGTTATCTGGATCTTGAGTTATAAGGGAACAGACGGACAGACAGACAGCAAATGCCTCTTATAGGTATATATATATATATATATATATATACAGTGCTTTTTTTCTAGCGAAAAATGTTTGGGAACTCATTTCACATCTGTTTTTTAACTTATGTCAGAAAATACTATAATAGTCTATAAAAAAAAAAAAGGTATGGGAACTCAGCTCCAACGAGTTCCCACTGAAAAAAAAGCACTGTATATATATATATATATATATATATATATATATATATATATATATATATATATTATCCTCCCATCTAAGTCAATGATTTTTACATTTTTATTCAATAAGCAGAAAATCAGTACCCAATACTGGATCATTTAGAAATGTAAATATTTCAAAACAAATTTTAATATGCGTAAACAGACAAACAAACAACAAGCCACCACCCACAGCTTGTTTAATTTAAAAACAAACAAAAACATAATTAGCTATGTACAAATCACGTGACAGAGTGAAAATGTCCCATTGGCCAATTTTAGGTTATTTTTCAAATCAATAAGAGAAAATTACTCCATCTCGGCTCCATGAAAATCAAAATGTCTGACAACAGTCTGGAACATCCCAAACAAACAGAATCGTTAGACAAAAATAAAACATCGTTAAACTCAAACTACGTAATTATGTTACATCACCGAAATGGCCACAAGCTTTTTCATCGACATCCGACCTCATTTAAGACATTTTCTAAAATGTTTAGCTAGAAAACAAGAGCCTTATCAGACATGTTCTGAAAACATTTCACAAAGACAAATTTCATGGTCAGTAAAGTGAAAGTATTAGTATCTGGGACTGTGAGGTAATGTGGCAATGAAAGGGGAGGTCAGTCGAGGAGACTAGCAGATGAACAGCTGAAAACGAACGGGGATTTTCTCACTTGTTTGATCTGCTTGATAACGACCAAACAGCACCGCCAATCTCTCGCTCCATTATATTTTACATTAACGTGACTCAGACCGAACTTTCTGGTTAGAGAGTAGAACAAAATTAGTTGTAGCAGAGGACTTAGTCAGCTAGAAAACAAGACTAGAAAGTTTGTCATAAAACTCGGTAGGGGGTTGCCGGTTGGAAGACATATTACTTTGAGGTAGATGAAGTTCATTTTTATGTCCCATAAATTCAATTTAACCTAAGGGAATGGGTTAATTTAACAAACAAACAACACAACACAACAACCTTCAACACATAATCAGATTTAAGTTTCAAGGAACACACAAACACACAAACACTAAAACCTAATTCACTAAAACAGTGGTTTTCAAAGTGGGCCGCGATCCACAGGTCGATATACCCAGTGAAATGTGCCAACAAATACCTAGTGAAATGTGTCAACATATACCTAGTGAAATGTGTCAACATATACCTAGTGAAATGTGTCAACCTATACCTAGTGAAATGTGTCAACATATACCTAGTGAAATCTGTCAACATATACCTAGTGAAATGTGTCAACATATACCTAGTGAAATCTGTCAACATATACTCAGTGAAATGTGCCAACAAATACCCAGTGAAATGTGTCAACATATACCCAGTGAAATGTGTCAACATATACCTAGTGAAATCTGTCAACATATACCCAGTGAAATGTGTCAACATATACCTAGTGAAATGTGTCAACATATACCTAGTGAAATGTGTCAACATATACCTAGTGAAATCTGTCAACATATACCTAGTGAAATGTGTCAACATATACCTAGTGAAATGTGTCAACATATACCCAGTGAAATGTGCCAACAAATACCCAGTGAAATGTGTCAACATATACCCAGTGAAATGTGTCAACATATACCTAGTGAAATCTGTCAACATATACCCAGTGAAATGTGCCAATATATATCCATTGAAATGTGTCAACATATACCCAGTGAAATGTGCCAATATATACCCAGTGAAATGTGTCAACATATACACAATGAATAATGCCTATATGTATGTAATGGAAATTTAGTTGCATATGAATTCGCTAGAAGTCCAGTGACTGATGCCTATAGATTTATGTCTAATTTGTTGAGAGCCAGTAAAATGCAAATAAGTGAAAAAAAAATTTGAACAAAAATAAAAACTAAAACTTCTAATATAGTTCATCTTCATCAAGTAACAGGGGATTTTATGTTCCTTCGGTACAAATATTGATAAACACGCGTTCATACATTTGTAAATGATTGAAACATCACGACAAATGTCACGGTAGGCTTATCAAGTTGGAAAAGGTTAACAATTTTTAGAGTATTTTCGAAAAAAAATGCTCTATTGTCCCCGTTTTGTCTGTCTGTCTGTCTGTCTGTCATCACCCTAGATCTCAACAACCATAAGTCCTAGACCCATAATGTATAAATCATTTTGTAGGTCTTGGCCTGCCAAGAAATGACTTTTTTCCATTTCGCGATCTGACCTCTCAGGGCCGTAAAAGGGGCCTTATAAAGTACCGTTTTTTACTATATAAGCTATATTAATAAAGGAGCGCTATATCTCAGCAACTAAAAGTCCTAGACCCATGATGTATATATCATTTTGTAGGTCTTGGCCTGCCATGTGTACATCAAAAGTTCATTTCGCGACAGGACCTCTGAGGGCCGGGCTTCAGGGCTCCTAAGGGGCTTATATATTATATATAGATTATAAGCTAAACAAAGGGACGAAATCATTATTTATTTTTGTAACAGTTATTCAACATGACTTACTTCCCTTACTTTTTAAAAAACCCATAATCAATGACAACTTTGCAGCACAGCTCAATCAACAAAAAGTCATCATTTGTTGGGACTTCAATCAAGATTTTAAAGAGCCCGGGGCAGAAATTGAAAATTTCGTCGAAACAAACTTCAACATTTAACTACTTTCACCAAGATTGGCAACAACAATTTATCAAACAACAATTGACGGAGTTTTCGGACGATTAAATAACTACAATTTAGAATGTTTCAATGATGAGTCCTATTTCAGTGACCACAAACCACTTGTAGTTAGATTTAAGAGAAAATATTTTTTTTTCAAATATAAAAAAACGTCTTTTTAATATCTTTTTTTCAGATATATGCATTACACAATTGAATTTATAAACATTTCCAAAATTGACAAATATTTACTGAAATATAGCATACGTACTGATACATACACGAAAATGCGCTAACACGTCCTGTGTCCAGTATGGAACAGGCTTAAATTGCTTGTTTTTTGTTGGTTAGCTTGGCCATGTATGTAAACATTCTCAAGTAGAATTTTTCATCTGCCAGAATGTTACATCATTAGATTATTATTGATTTGATGGATCAGTGGTTTCTGTGTTGAGTATGAGGAGCTGTGTATTTGTGTCAAATGTTTAGTGTCAAGTATTCCTGTGTTGAGTTTGAGGAGCTGTGTTTTTGTGTCAAATGTTTAGTGTCAAGTATTCCTGTGTTGAGTATGAGATGCTATGTTTTTGTATGTGTCAAAAGTTTAGTGTCAAGTATTCCTATGTTGAGTATGAGATGCTGTGTTTTTGTAGGTGTCAAATGTTTAGTGTCAAGTATTCCTATGTTGAGTATGAGATGCTGTGTTTTTGTATGTGTCAAATTTTAGTGTCAAGTATTCCTGTGTTGAGTATGAGATGCTGTGTTTTTGTATGTGTCAAATGTTTAGTGTCAAGTATTTCTGTGTTGAGTATGAGATGCTGTGTTTTTGTATGTGTCAAATGTTTAGTGTCAAGTATTTCTGTGTTGAGTATGAGATGCTGTGTTTTCATTTGTTAAATGTCTTATGTCAGTATTTCTGTATTGGGTATGATATGGTTGGTATTTTATCTTATGATGTGTTTATTCAATAATTGTAATTTTTCTACACAGAACATTTTAAACGGTTATTCAATACAATGTATAAATACGTTGTACCTACGTAATATAAGTCAGACAGAGTGAGCAGTGTCTAAAAAAAAACTCATCCCACTAAGGTTATAAATACTCCCATTTTATCCATACTACAAAAATCGTGCTTCGGTCAACAAAATCTATTAAAATGTTTATAATTTGCTTTAAAAGTATTAAACGCCTTGATATATGTTTCAAAATGAGCAGGTATATTATTGTATATATATTTAGTTTTTTTTAAAGAATTATCAAACTTATTTTAAATGTAAAAATAACAGCAGCATATAGTGTAGCTTGTATAGTTAGTTATGCCAAAATACATTTTTAATAAATACTCGAAATTCCCTCATTAGCGTCAAGATAAATATTAACATGGAGTTGGAAACATATTCGTTAATTTAAAAAATCGGAAAATTTGAACATCTAAATTATTGGAAAATCAGATTTCAGACTCCATTGGAATAAAAAGAAATGTTGTAAACATAAGTGTCAAGTGAGACATTTGAAATAAAAGACAAATGTCAAATAAATGAGACATCTGGAACAAAGACATTTGTAATAAATGTAACACCAGGAACTAAGATAACACCAGGAACTAAATTAACACCAGGAACTAAAGTAACACCAGGAACTAAATTAACACCAGGAACTAAAGTAACACCAGGAATAAAAGTAACACCATGAACTAAAGTAACACCAGGAACTAAATTAACACCAGGAACTAAAGTAACACCAGGAACTAAATTAACACCAGGAACTAAAGTAACACCAGGAACTAAAGTAACACCAGGAACTAAAGTAACACCAGGAACTAAAGTAACACCAGGAACTAAGGTAACACAGGAACTAAAGTAACACCAGGAACTAAAGTAACACCAGGAACTAAAGTAACACCAGAAATTAATTTGACTTATACAGCTACAACGTAACGAATGGAAGTAATGTTAGAAAAGGGAACAATATTATAAAAAGAACTAACACAGCCCCTGGAACTAATGCTGGATTTAGAACTTATGAAAAACACGGAACTAATATAACTTTTGGAAAAAAAAGTATACATCTGGAAATAATGTTATATATGAGACTTTTGTAGCGTCTGAAATAACTAAGACATATGAAAGACATGTATAATTTGAAATATTGTAAACTAATTTTAACAGAACTGGGTCTGGAACTAATGTTACTTCTGAAACTATAATAGCCCCCGGAACTAATGTACAAACGTTACATCTTTCAGAAAATGAAGAGCACTGTTAGAATTTAAATTGAAGTGAAAGACCAAGGGAAACAAAAATGGATAAAAAAAATACATTGAATGAATTTTAGATGAGATACTTGATCTGGGAATAGCATGTGACCAGGAAGATCAAAACTAGCATAAAAAATCTGGAACTAGTTATTGAAAGTAATCATTGATATTACCTTGCATGATGCGACATTGCAAGATAATTAAGGTAGTGACGTATATTGAAGCATGAAAACATTAGGTCAGCTGACTAAGCAGCTCAAAAATGATTGGTTGGCTTAATTTACGTCTTTTGACCTGCAGTATCTCTTCCTTATAAGAACAGGCGTCCAAATAACGATCTTGAATCTAATCAGCTCAAGAGTTGATGAAACACACGGACACAGTATCTGACAGGCCAGCTTAATGATTAACAAGATCTACATAATGAGCTATTTCACCTTGTCTTCCTTAGAAATATTATATGCAGATACATTCACGGACGGCTACATTAACAAGAACTACATTAAGATCCAGTTCACATGTCTCCATTAGAACACGCAGCTATATCCTTGACAAGCGCCACAGGGAATGGTACATTTGCACGCTGTATGCACTCAAAATAAACAAAAAAATAAATTCGGGCTACCTAATATTTTTCGGCAATGTCGAATTCGTCCTGTCGTATGGTGCAGAAACATGGAGAGTGACCAACACACTGACAAATACACTTCAGACTTCATGAATGGTTGCCGATGGAGCATCCTAAAGATAAGGCATATTGACCAAGTAAGGAATGAAGATCTCTAGCAACAGGTAAACCAAGATACCATAGAACTACAAATATCCAGAAAGAAATGGAGCCGAATTGGTCATTCAACCAAGAAATCTCCTGAAGACATTACGAAAATAATTACTCGGTGTATTGGTCATTCACCCAGGAAACCTCCTGAAGACATTACGTCAATGGTTCCTCGGTGTATTGGTCATTCACCCAGGAAACCTCCTGAAGACATTACGACAATGGTTCCTCGGTGTATTGGTCATTCACCCAGGAAACCTCCTGAAGACATTACGACAATGGTTCCTCCAGGGAAATGTAGGCCGCCGCCCACTTGGAGTAGGTCTTGTAAACAGTAAATAATGTGTTGAAACCTAACATTGGGTGAAATGAAAATGGCCTCCCAAAAAATCAGAATGTGTTAGAGAGTTATTACCAAGGCCCTTTGCTCCACAAGGAGTCCAAGGAGTAGAGTAGGTCAAGGTCGCCTTTTTGACCTTCCTAATTTAACCCAGAGGGCTACAACAAGTACATTGATCGCCCCTCCACTGTATGCAGCTAGTGTAGGCCTGTCAGATCGCCCCTCCACTGTATGCAGCTAGTGTAGGCCTGTCATATAACCCCTCCCCTGTATGCAGCTAGTGTAGGCCTGTCATATCGCTCCTCCCCTGTATGCAGCTAGTGTAGGCCTGTCATAACGCTCCTCCACTGTATGCAGCTAGTGTAGGCCTGTCATATCGCTCCTCCACTGTATGCAGCTAGTGTAGGCCTGTCATATCGCTCCTCCCCTGTATGCAGCTAGTGTAGGCCTGTCATATCGCCCCTCCACTGTATGCAGCTAGTGTAGGTGTATGCAGCTAGTGTAGGCCTGTCATATCGCCCCTCCACTGTATGCAGCTAGTGTAGGCCTGTCAGAATAATGAACTTGCCTATAACATTCATTTTACATCTAATAAACATCCCTGTAGGAGCCAGATGGTAAAAATAATTGGCACTTTTAAATAGATACACATGAAAATATGTGCATAGGTATTGGGTCTCGGCCAGAGCCGTAGTTAGCTGTTGTGGCGCTCTCTTTCCAATCTGAAATGTGCACAATACATTTAACAGTGACCTTTCGGCGCCCCTTCATAGTATGGTGCACAGTGCCGTTACAAAACCCGCAGTACCCATCCTAGCCTACTGGTTGGGGGAGGGGGCTTAGCCAGCAGCCTAGTTCATCTATCAATTAGACCGGCCATGCACACTGTTATACACATTACACTCCAGCAGCCTAGTTCATCTATCAATTAGACCGGCCATGCACACTGTTATACACATACCACTCCAGCAGCCTAGTTCATCTATCAATTAAACCGGCCATGCACACTGTTATACACATACCACTCCAGCAGCCTAGTTCATCTATCAATTAGACCGGCCATGCACACTGTTATACACATACCACTCCAGCAGCCTAGTTCATCTATCAATTAAACCGGCCATGCACACTGTTATACACATTACACTCCAGCAGCCTAGTTCATCTATCAATTAGACCGGCCATGCACACTGTTATACACATACCACTCCAGCAGCCTAGTTCATCTATCAATTAAACCGGCCATGCATACTGTTATACACATACCACTCCAGCAGCCTAGTTCATCTATCAATTAAACCGGCCATGCACACTGTTATACACATTACACTCCAGCAGCCTAGTTCATCTATCAATTAGACCGGCCATGCACACTGTTATACACATTACACTCCAGCAGCCTAGTTCATCTATCAATTAGACCGGCCATGCACACTGTTATACACATACCACTCCAGCGGCCTAGTTCATCTATCAATTAGACCGGCCATGCACACTGTTATACACATACCACTCCAGCAGCCTAGTTCATCTATCAATTAGACCGGCCATGCATACTGTTATACACATACCACTCCAGCAGCCTAGTTCATCTATCAATTAGACCGGCCATGCATACTGTTATACACATACCACTCCAGCAGCCTAGTTCATCTATCAATTAGACCGGCCATGCACACTGTTATACACATAACACTCCAGCAGCCTAGTTCATCTATCAATTAGACCGGCCATGCACACTGTTATACACATACCACTCCAGCAGCCTAGTTCATCTATCAATTAGACCGGCCATGCACACTGTTATACACATACCACTCCAGCAGCCTAGTTCATCTATCAATTAGACCGGCCATGCATACTGTTATACACATTACACTCCAGCAGCCTAGTTCATCTATCAATTAGACCGGCCATGCATACTGTTATAAACATTACACTCCAGCAGCCTAGTTCATCTATCAATTAGACCGGCCATGCATACTGTTATACACATTACACTCCAGCAGCCTAGTTCATCTATCAATTAGACCGGCCATGCACACTGTTATACACATTACACTCCAGCAGCCTAGTTCATCTATCAATTAGACCGGCCATGCACACTGTTATACACATTACACTCCAGCAGCCTAGTTCATCTATCAATTAGAACGGCCATGCACACTGTTATACACATTACACTCCAGCAGCCTAGTTCATCTATCAATTAGACCGGCCATGCACACTGTTATACACATACCACTCCAGCAGCCTAGTTCATCTATCAATTAGACCGGCCATGTATACTGTTATACACATTACACTCCAGCAGCCTAGTTCATCTATTAATTAGACCGGCCATGCACACTGTTATACACATTACACTCCAGCAGCCTAGTTCATTTATCAATTAGACCGGTCATGCACACTGTTATACACATACCACTCCAGCAGCCTAGTTCATTTATCAATTAGACCGGCCATGCACACTGTTATACACATACCACTCCAGCAGCCTAGTTCATCTATCAATTAGACCGGCCATGCACACTGTTATACACATTACACTCCAGCAGCCTAGTTCATCTATCAATTAGACCGGCCATGCACACTGTTATACACATACCACTCCAGCAGCCTAGTTCATCTATCAATTAGACCGGCCATGCACACTGTTATACACATACCACTCCAGCAGCATAGTTCATCTATCAATTAGACCGGCCATGCACACTGTTATACACATACCACTCCAGCAGCCTAGTTCATCTATCAATTAAACCGGCCATGCACACTGTTATACACATTACACTCCAGCAGCCTAGTTCATCTATCAATTAGACCGGCCATGCACACTGTTATACACATACCACTCCAGCAGCCTAGTTCATCTATCAATTAGACCGGCCATGCATACTGTTATACACATTACACTCCAGCAGCCTAGTTCATCTATCAATTAGACCAGCCATGCATACTGTTATACACATTACACTCCAGCAGCCTAGTTCATCTATCAATTAGACCGGCCATGCACACTGTTATACACATACCACTCCAGCAGCCTAGTTCATCTATCAATTAAACCGGCCATGCACACTGTTATACACATACCACTCCAGCAGCCTAGTTCATCTATCAATTAAACCGGCCATGCACACTGTTATACACATACCACTCCAGCAGCCTAGTTCATCTATCAATTAAACCGGCCATGAACACTGTTATACACATACCACTCCAGCAGCCTAGTTCATCTATCAATTAGACCGGCCATGCACACTGTTATACACATACCACTCCAGCAGCCTAGTTCATCTATCAATTAGACCAGCCATGCACACTGTTATACACATTACACTCCAGCAGCCTAGTTCATCTATCAATTAGACCGGCCATGCATACTGTTATACACATTACACTCCAGCAGCCTAGTTCATCTATCAATTAGACCGGCCATGCATACTGTTATAAACATTACACTCCAGCAGCCTAGTTCATCTATCAATTAGACCGGCCATGCATACTTTTATACACATTACACTCCAGCAGCCTAGTTCATCTATCAATTAGACCGGCCATGCACACTGTTATACACATTACACTCCAGCAGCCTAGTTCATCTATCAATTAGACCGGCCATGCACACTGTTATACACATACCACTCCAGCAGCCTAGTTCATCTATCAATTAGACCGGCCATGCATACTGTTATACACATTACACTCCAGCAGCCTAGTTCATCTATCAATTAGACCGGCCATGCACACTGTTATACACATTACACTCCAGCAGCCTAGTTCATCTATCAATTAGACCGGCCATGCATACTGTTATACACATTACACTCCAGCAGCCTAGTTCATCTATCAATTAGACCGGCCATGCACACTGTTATACACATTACACTCCAGCAGCCTAGTTCATCTATCAATTAGACCGGCCATGCATACTGTTATACACATTACACTCCAGCAGCCTAGTTCATCTATCAATTAGACCGGCCATGCACACTGTTATACACATTACCACTCCAGCAGCCTAGTTCATCTATCAATTAGACCGGCCATGCACACTGTTATACACATTACACTCCAGCAGCCTAGTTCATCTATCAATTAGACCGGCCATGCACACTGTTATACACATTACACTCCAGCAGCCTAGTTCATCTATCAATTAGACCGGCCATGCATACTGTTATGCACATTACACTCCAGCAGCCTAGTTAATCTATCAATTAGACCGGCCATGCACACTGTTATACGCATAACACTCCAGCAGCCTAGTTCATCTATCAATTAGACCGGTCATGCATACTGTTATACACATTACACTCCAGCAGCCTAGTTCATCTATCAATTAGACCGGCCATGCATACTGTTATGCACATTACACTCCAGCAGCCTAGTTCATCTATCAATTAGACCGGCCATGCACACTGTTATACGCATTACACTCCAGCAGCCTAGTTCATCTATCAATTAGACCGGCCATGCACACTGTTATACGCATAACACTCCAGCAGCCTAGTTCATCTATCAATTAGACCGGCCATGCATACTGTTATACACATTACACTCCAGCAGCCTAGTTCATCTATCAATTAGACCGGCCATGCACACTGTTATACACATAACACTCCAGCAGCCTAGTTCATCTATCAATTAGACCGGCCATGCACACTGTTATACACATAACACTCCAGCAGCCTAGTTAATCTATCAATTAGACCGGCCATGCACACTGTTATACACATTACACTCCAGCAGCCTAGTTCATCTATCAATTAGACCGGCCATGCAGACTGTTATACACATAACACTCCAGCAGCCTAGTTCATCTATCAATTAGACCGGCCATGCACACTGTTATACACATACCACTCCAGCAGCCTAGTTCATTTATCAATTAGACCGGTCATGCACACTGTTATACACATACCACTCCAGCAGCCTAGTTCATCTATCAATTAGACCGGCCATGCACACTGTTATACACATACCACTCCAGCAGCCTAGTTCATCTATCAATTAGACCGGCCATGCACACTGTTATACACATTACACTCCAGCAGCCTAGTTCATCTATCAATTAGACCGGCCATGCACACTGTTATACACATACCACTCCAGCAGCCTAGTTCATCTATCAATTAGACCGGCCATGCACACTGTTATACACATTACACTCCAGCAGCCTAGTTCATCTATCAATTAGACCGGCCATGCACACTGTTATACACATACCACTCCAGCAGCCTAGTTCATCTATCAATTAGACCGGCCATGCACACTGTTATACACATACCACTCCAGCAGCCTAGTTCATCTATCAATTAGACCGGCCATGCACACTGTTATACACATACCACTCCAGCAGCCTAGTTCATCTATCAATTAGACCGGCCATGCACACTGTTATACACATACCACTCCAGCAGCATAGTTCATCTATCAATTAGACCGGCCATGCACACTGTTATACACATACCACTCCAGCAGCCTAGTTCATCTATCAATTAAACCGGCCATGCACACTGTTATACACATAACACTCCAGCAGCCTAGTTCATCTATCAATTAGACCGGCCATGCACACTGTTATACACATACCACTCCAGCAGCCTAGTTCATCTATCAATTAAACCGGCCATGCATACTGTTATACACATACCACTCCAGCAGACTAGTTCATCTATCAATTAGACCAGCCATGCATACTGTTATACACATTACACTCCAGCAGCCTAGTTCATCTATCAATTAGACCGGCCATGCACACTGTTATACACATACCACTCCAGCAGCCTAGTTCATCTATCAATTAGACCGGCCATGCACACTGTTATACACATACCACTCCAGCAGCCTAGTTCATCTATCAATTAAACCGGCCATGCACACTGTTATACACATACCACTCCAGCAGCCTAGTTCATCTATCAATTAAACCGGCCATGAACACTGTTATACACATACCACTCCAGCAGCCTAGTTCATCTATCAATTAGACCGGCCATGCACACTGTTATACACATACCACTCCAGCAGCCTAGTTCATCTATCAATTAGACCAGCCATGCACACTGTTATACACATTACACTCCAGCAGCCTAGTTCATCTATCAATTAGACCGGCCATGCATACTGTTATACACATTACACTCCAGCAGCCTAGTTCATCTATCAATTAGACCGGCCATGCATACTGTTATACACATTACACTCCAGCAGCCTAGTTCATCTATCAATTAGACCGGCCATGCACACTGTTATAAACATTACACTCAAGCAGCCTAGTTCATCTATCAATTAGACCGGCCATGCATACTGTTATACACATTACACTCCAGCAGCCTAGTTCATCTATCAATTAGACCGGCCATGCATACTGTTATAAACATTACACTCCAGCAGCCTACTTCATCTATCAATTAGACCGACCATGCATACTGTTATACACATACCACTCCAGCAGACTAGTTCATCTATCAATTAGACCAGCCATGCATACTGTTATACACATTACACTCCAGCAGCCTAGTTCATCTATCAATTAGACCGGCCATGCATACTGTTATACACATTACACTCCAGCAGCCTAGTTCATCTATCAATTAGACCGGCCATGCACACTGTTATACACATACCACTCCAGCAGCCTAGTTCATCTATCAATTAGACCGGCCATGCATACTGTTATACACATTACACTCCAGCAGCCTAGTTCATCTATCAATTAGACCGGCTATGCACACTGTTATACACATTACACTCCAGCAGCCTAGTTCATCTATCAATTAGACCGGCCATGCATACTGTTATAAACATTACACTCCAGCAGCCTAGTTCATCTATCAATTAGACCGGCCATGCACACTGTTATACACATACCACTCCAGCAGCCTAGTTCATCTATCAATTAGACCGGCCATGCATACTGTTATACACATACCACTCCAGCAGCCTAGTTCATCTATCAATTAGACCGGCCATGCACACTGTTATACACATACCACTCCAGCAGCCTAGTTCATCTATCAATTAGACCGGCCATGCACACTGTTATGCACATACCACTCCAGCAGCCTAGTTCATCTATCAATTAGACCGGCCATACACACTGTTATGCACATACCACTCCAGCAGCCAAGTTCATCTATCAATTAGACCGGCCATGCACACTGTTATACACGTACCACTCCAGCAGCCTAGTTCATCTATCAATTAGACCGGCCATGCATACTGTTATGCACATACCATTCCAGCAGCCTAGTTCATCTATCAATTAGACCGGCCATGCACACTGTTATGCACATACCACTCCAGCAGCCTAGTTCATCTATCAATTAGACCGGCCATGCACACTGTTATATACATACCACTCCAGCAGCCTAGTTCATCTATCAATTAGACCGGCCATGCACACTGTTATAAACATACCACTCCAGCAGCCTAGTTCATCTATCAATTAGACCGGCCATGCACACTGTTATACACATTACACTCCAGCAGCCTAGTTCATCTATCAATTAGACCGGCCATGCACACTGTTATACACATTACACTCCAGCAGCCTAGTTCATCTATCAATAAGACCGGCCATGCACACTGTTATACACATTACACTCCAGCAGCCTAGTTCATCTATCAATTAGACCGGCCATGCACACTGTTATACACATTACACTCCAGCAGCCTAGTTCATCTATCAATAAGACCGGCCATTCACACTGTTATACACATTACACTTCAGCAGCCTAGTTCATCTATCAATAAGACCGGCCATGCACACTGTTATACACATTACACTCCAGCAGCCTAGTTCATCTATCAATAAGACCGGCCATGCACACTGTTATACACATTACACTCCAGCAGCCTAGTTCATCTATCAATTAGACCGGCCATGCACACTGTTATACACATTACACTCCAGCAGCCTAGTTCATCTATCAATTAGACCGGCCATGCATACTGTTATACACATTACACTCCAGCAGCCTAGTTCATCTATCAATTAGACCGGCCATGCACACTGTTATACACATTACACTCCAGCAGCCTAGTTCATCTATCAATTAGACCGGCCATGCACACTGTTATACACATTACACTCCAGCAGCCTAGTTTATCTATCAATTAGACCGGCCATGCACACTTTTATACACATACCACTCCAGCAGCCTAGTTCATCTATCAATTAGACCGGCCATGCACACTGTTATACACATTACACTCCAGCAGCCTAGTTTATCTATCAATTAGACCGGCCATGCATACTGTTATACACATAACACTCCAGCAGCCTAGTTCATCTATCAATGAGACCGGCCTTGCATACTGTTATACACATTACACTCCAGCAGCCTAGTTCATCTATCAATTAGACCGGCCATGCATACTGTTATACACATTACACTCCAGCAGCCTAGTTCATCTATCATTTAGACCGGCCATGCATACTG